>JAGFMF010011458.1:972784-1007497 GCA_019455555.1 Galemys pyrenaicus | reverse complement strand
ACCTCCCCAAGGGTCTCTCACCCACATCTGTTTTAACCAGTCCAAGACCAAAAAGCAAGCACAGTTTCTTCACATGTCCCTCTGCTCCACGTGCCTCCTTCACGTCTCCTTGCTGCTTTTCATCCTGCTTCCTTCTTTTTTTCCTTCTGTCCTCTTTTTTTTTTTTTTTAACATTTTTTTATCCCTGCTCAGCTTCACCTACTTAGGGTGGAACCAGGATTTTGGAACTTCCTCCTTTCCTGGGGACCACCCTGTTACAATTCTGCCTGTTCTACTCCCTACTCTATAGCTGATGAATACACTCACTCCCCACACCTCTGGCCTGTACCCCAGTTCTTGTATATATAAATAAATAAATCTTTTTTTAAAAAAATCTAACTATGGTACCACAGGTCAGAAGAGGCCTGTGACCTGCTTCTGTTACAGGGTAACTTTAGTATAAAATGGGTTTGCTTGATTGGGTTTTTATTTGCGTGCTTGAATGGTACTTAAAATGCCCCAACTGCAGGCACACACAACAAAGGTTAATAAAGGGTTTTATTTACAAGGGAAGGGAAAATAGCATAGGCATAGTGAATAATACAAGGGGAACAGAGGGATACAGATTTGTAAATATCCTACCAGTTCCTTGGAGCTGTAACTTAACAGTGCGCTGAGAGCTGGCTCCCCAGGAAAAAGCGATCCCCACCCCCCACAAGGCCCACGTGTCTGCTTCTATACTCAGCCTGGCTGCTTAACTCCACCTTCAGGTCCCAGTGATCGGCTCTTCGATAATGACCTTATGGGATTTGTAGTTCTTGGATTTTGTAGGTCTGGAATGGGGGTTGAAGTTCATGACCTATTTGTGTAATTCATTCAGGAGGGTCTTTCCCCCTAACACAGCTTCAAACCTGGCACTAGAAATGGTGATTGTAGAGGACTTCTCAACAAGATGGCAGAGGTATGAAAGGATGCCTTTGTTTGGTGGAAGCCACCTTGCTCTGGTTTCCACTGAGTCACCCATTAACCAGAACTACGGATTAAACAGCTTTGATTTGAGAAAGCCTCACTTAATCCACTGGGGTCACCACCTGGTGTTCTTTGGCGACCATTTGAATTCACCTTTATTAGCTTCCGGAGTGTCTGATTGTGCCTGGGCAAATGGATGGCATGAAGCTGGAAGATTGGGGGAGATCGGGTCTGTTTGACTGCCCACCCCCATCCTGTTCTGCTTCACTAAATGCCAGTGAGAAGCTCGAAAAGAAAACGTGAGGTCAGAGCGCGAGGGGCAGCCTGTGGAGCTTGACTCTCTCACCCAGTCACTGCACTGGGAGAGCAGCAGAGCAGGGTCTGGTCACTGCAGGGATGTGTGGGCAGCTTTAAGCCCCAGTGGTGAGGAGAGAGTGAATGGTGCGCTCTTGTTGGTGGAAGATATTTGAGCATATCATGAGTTTGCAGTGGCGAATGTGTTGAAAGGTGAACTCGTTCATTGTGGAACTGTCAGCTTCAGTTACCTCAAGTACTCAGAAGCTTTGGAAATGGCTCCTTCAGCTCGCCAAACGTTAGAACTCTGTTTCTCTTGATTACTCCTCCACCTCTAATCTCACTTGTGCCCAGAATGGGGACCTGCTGCCTGTTCTCACCTCCACTTCCTGAAGGCAGTACCCACAATTCTCATCACAGCCCCTCCTCTGCCCTCTGTTGCAGTTTAACTATCTATCAATAGGTCTCTGACACCCACCTCACTCCTGGCCTCCAAATACCATGTGCTCAGTCATCCCCAAATAATACCTGTAACCTATGACTACCTAGCTCAGATAGCTTCACACATTGCCCACCACCTATCAGATGGAACCCAACTCCTTATTGGGTCATTCCAAGTCTTCTAGAATCTGTCCTCATAGCAGGGTTTATCAGACACTTCCTGCAGAGCAGGAATGGTAGCAAATCCTGTAGTCTAAATTTCTTATTTCATCCATGCCTCTCTCAGCTGCCAATTCCACCACCTACTCTGGGTCTTAGGCTATTTTCCCCACCTACAGGGCTCCTTCCTTCCCACACTGACACCTGAAGTTCTCCAGGAAACTGTCCATGTCCAGCCCGCACCAGCTCACAGGGATTTTTTTCCCCTGAAATCCTCAAACTCTTCTAAATTGGACTTCCTTATCAACATTTAATTATAAATGGCCCTGTACTATGATTTAATATTTCAAGAGTATTTGTCTTCAGAATGGGTAGTGTTCTAGATGGCGGGGCCTGGGCACTCCTGTTCTCTGCTCAGAGCAGGTCTATAATGCTAGTTACCTAAATATGGAAATGCCTTGCAAGCCTGCTGCGCGCCACCGTGGGGGGCTTACCTCCCCTAGAGCCTTTGTGAAAGCTAATTCAGCAACATCTGAATTTACACATTTAAGTGACTGGCTCTGGAATTAGACCTATTTCTAAATCCCCAGTGGTACGCAGAGATAACTTGAGCTTTATTGTACAGAGATAACTTGAGCTTTATTGTAGCAGTCCCTTAAAGACTCCCCCACCTACCTCTCCCTGAAGAGAAGAATGCAAGTAGGACACCACAAGCTGAATGTTAATTATGCTCAAATCCCTCCTGGCACAGACTGGACACAAAGGTAAAGAGGCTCTTAGCTGCCTGATAACACCAGGTCTCTGGCACTGCTGATCAGAAAACAAGAATGTGCCTGCAAGGGAGGGGAGACCATTTAGGGGGCCAGACCAGTTGGTGTGGGCAGTGTTTACTGCTCTGATGTTTCATCCATACCTGCTGTACACTGAAGAGGACTTATGAACTAGTTAGGTGGTGCTGAACCAGCCGACCACCTATCCACCTCCCAGGAGACAGCTAAGTGCAGTAAGCAAGAAGCCCAAGGGCCAGATTGGGGTCTTAGATTCTAACTAGGTATGGAGATGAATAGCTCCAGGGAGAGGCACCAGAAAAGTCATGTTGCTGTTGTGCTGAGGGCAGATGAGAGATCTTTCCAAACAGGCTGCCCCATTCCTTGAACCTCTAAGCAGATCATTTATGCACAGCAGCCAGTGGGCTGGATGTGACTCAGATTCACTTGGTCTGGCCTGAGGAATAGTGGTCCCTTTCTCCTCTACACAACATTTAAATTTACACTTTAAAATCAGGTGATTTTTACATAAAAAGCTGGAGACCTGGCTTCAACCAGAGATGGGCATCCTTTTGCCAGATTCTACCTGTCTACTCCTTTTTTTTCTTTTTTTAAGATTTATTTATTTATGCATACAAGCACTGGGGTACAGGCCAGAGGTGTGGGGGGTGGGGGTGAGAGAATCCACCAGACAGCAGGGGGCAGAACAGACAGATGGACTGAAACACACTGCTGAGGGGAGCAGTGGGCCAGGCAAGAGAGGTCTGCCTGTGCCATGTGAGTCACCTTCCTGGCCGGCAGCAGGGATCGAACTCGTGGTCAGTGGCTGCGGTTTGCTTCATAGTGTGGTTTGCTTCATAGTGCGGTTTGCTTCATAGTGTGTTGCTTAACCCACTGCGCCACCAGGGAGGGCCCCCTGTCTACTCCTAAAGAGGACTACTTCCCTAGGGAGATGGTCCTTTAAATTGGCATATTCGCTCCCCACCGTGCTGATGGGCTCATTTTTGTCCCTGTCTAGACCTCCTGATCCTTTCTTATTTCCTTGGTCTAAAATGTTGCAAATTGCAAATTTGGGTGAGAGGTTGGATCAGAGAGCACCCCTACTTCCTGGCAAGGCCAGGCTCTGTGATGAGGAAAAGATGGTCCAGGCTCTGGGAGTTCATAATCTCTGGAGAAAAGGCATTTCCTCTAATACTGACAAGAATTTCTTACCAAGGAATGTTCTACAGTGATCAGGAGGTAGAATCCTGCAAATTGGATGCCCATTGGTTGAAGTCAGCAGTGCTAACTTACTAGGCACTTGCTCTAAGTCAGTTTCTTCAGTTCCTGTAGCCATAAGGTAAAGAGGATACCAACTCCCATTTCTGGGACGAGGACTCTGAGGTTAGTGCCACACAGCAAGTGGCAGAACTGGGTGACTTCAGCCAGAGCCCTCCTCTCAACCAAGGACTGGAGTCTTATTATTAGCTCTTACTTCCAAACGCATGCCCACTGTGGATTCAATAATTAGTTTCAAACACAAAATGTTAAAACCGTGTAGCAGTATATTGGTGATTTTCTCGAGCAAAAATGTTAAATGATAGGATTTCTGTAATGCAAGATGGAGATGGGTGAAGTAGATGGGCCAGGGGTCTTTGCTTGCCTGGGGGATGGAGGAGTGAGTGAGGGTGGACAGTCAATTCCCTGAGCCCCTAAGACTTCTGAAAACATCAGCGTGTAGGCTGCAGTTCAGGTTCCTGTTCATCTGTTGCAATTTGAGAAGACGTGATGGGAACTGTCTCAGGTGTGTTTGCAGGGCATGTAAATTCACTTTTTACAGTCATTAATTATAATTTCTCAGGTTTCCCGAGATTTAGAAACTCTGTGTGTTCAGCTGGTTCTAAGCTCTCCCTAACGACTCCCAACCGCTCCCCCACCCCACCCCACCTCACTCGAGCCAGGGTTTTTAGGAATCTGGAAAGCACTGGCGATAAGGTCAGATTTTGGAGGTCAAGGATGTCGGAAATACAGGTGTAAAAAGGGGGAGGAGGAATCCTTGTGAACCTTTACCACTGCCTTAAAGTCATCAGCGCCCCACTGCGGAATCCAAAGCTAAGCTTGTCACAATTGTTAACACCTTCTTTGACCAGTCTTTTTATATTTGACAATTATTCTCTTCTGCGCCTGTTTCTTGCCAGCTGGAAGGTTCTGCTTGGTTTTAGGGAGTACCCTATACAGCGAACAGTCCCTTCGTGTGCAGCAGTCGGGGGAAGATTTCTATCGGCTTGCCCCGCTTTGTAGGGTGAGTAAGTTTGGAGGCTTAGAAAGCGGGGCGCAAGGGAGGCGAGACGGAGAGTATCAATTTTGGAAATCCTTACCCGTAAGCTAGAAAGTTTACGCTGCCGGTTCCAGAGGAGCTCAGTGACCTTCCCCTGGGCACTGGCCCCGGGGCGAGCGCGAAGGAGCTCGGCCTTTGGCCCTGTTAGGGGGGTCGCAGTTTCCAGAGACGCGGAGGCTGCGAGTCTCGGGGACGGAGGGGCGGCGTCCCGCGGAGCGCCGGCCGCGTGGAGTTCCCTCGGACCGTGCCGGACTCGTCCCAACTTCCCCGGTCAGGGTTGGCAAAGGGCGCCTCTCTCGGCGGGGATGTGCTCGGTGCTACTTAAGGCGGCTCGGCGGGGCCGGGCTCGTCATTCCGAGCGCGCGGCGGCGGCGGCGGCGGCGGTGCACCCGGGAGCGCGGCGCGGCGGCGGCGAGGAGCGGGAGGAGGGGCATGGAGCCGCCGCGGGCCTGCTGAGCACCGGAGCGCGGGCAGCCGGCGGCACGGTGAGCACGGGCCGGGCCAGCCGGCTGCCTCGGAGGGACGGGCCGCAAGCGGGTGCGCGGAGCCCAGGGGTGCCTCCGGCGGAGCCCCGCGGACCCTCACCCGCTACCCGCGCCTTGCGGGCGCCGCGTCCGGCGCGGGGAGGCGGCCTGCGGCACCTCCAGTCTTCCCCGCGGCGGCTCCTGCAACCCCCTTTGGATTGACCCCTCCTTCCTTTCTTCCTCTACCCTCCAGCCTCTCCTCCCTTCCTCCCTTGCGGCTCCGGTTTTGTGAATGGATTAGGACGACCGTGTGGGGCACCGGGCTGGTTGGAGTCTCTTCCTCCCCCACCCCACCCCCGGGGTTCCCACCTGTCCAGGCACAAAGATACCCGGCGCCCCCGTGCCTGCGGGGCAGCTGGGCCACGGCCGCAGGTAGCCTGTGTGCTGCGCTCGCCTCCCCTCGCCGGCTCAGAAGGGCGCGGAAGGTGGCGGGGCACAAGGAAAGGAACCCCCCGCCTGACGCACAAGTTTCCATCCCGCCGCATGTGGGCCGCGAAAGGGGGTACAACACCTGTCAGCTAGAAGGGCTTCAGACTGGGCAGCCCCGCAGAGTTTTGGGGATAGATTTGGCGGCGTGCGTCCTTGGCTGGGGTTTTCTCCTGTGGTGGTGGTGGGGCGTCTTAGCGTCCCCAACCGTGCCCTTGATGTCGGATGCGCATTAGCCAACGGGCACTGAGCTCTCGTGCATTCCTTCCGAGCCTAGTGGGCGAGGGAAAAGGGGGGGGGGTCTAGGTTCCCTCCTGCCGGCTTGGGGGTGACACGGTCCCTTCTCTGCAGGGGCAACTCAGCCAGAGCTGGCACCGGCCTGATCGCACGTGGGTGTCCTGCTGCAGGACCTTCTTCGGTCCTCTGTGGGGAAGGTAGGGAGAGTGCTAGGGTAGTGCCTCCTGTGCGGGGGACGCGGGCGCCAGGGGAAAGGAGGGGGCCAGCGACACCGGGAAAGCCGCCTTTGTCTGCAGGCACACTTTGCCAAGGTAGCTGGGGCCCCGAGAAGATCAGCGGTGTCCGATCAGCGGTGTCCGGTCCGACTGCATCCTGGGGTTTTCCGTTTGTTCCCGGCTGGGTCGTGGGAAAGCTGCACGTGGGTGTGGCTGGCGCCGCCTTTGCCAGAAAGAAGGCGAGGCTCGGGCGGGGGCGCAGCGTGGGGAGTGCTTCCCCGACTGCATTAACCTGGTGGGCGCCGCCTCCGGCATGGCTCCAATGCAGGGCGCTAGCACCCTGCAGGTTGCTGGGCTGGCCGTGGCGCCCCTTGCCTTTTGCCACAGCATGGGGGGCAGTGGTGGCCGCAGCGTAGGGGGTATTGGTGCTCGCAGCGCCCCTTCAGCCTGTAAGCTCTGGAGGGAGACAGGGGCGCTCTAGGGCAAAGGATGCAGGGCCTGATGGGGCCTTGAGCCGCAGGCGCCTGCGAGGAGGAGGGGAACCTGGGGGGTTGGGGGGGACAGGGAGTCCGCAGAGGAAGCACGAGGGAAGCTCCCCGGGATGGCGGGGCAGAGCTTCCCGGGGCGCACTTCCCAGGGAGACCAGACTGCCCAAAGCACTCTCAGGAGGGAAGCTGCTGGAATGCTACCGGTGCCCTGAGTCCCAGACTGATTTTAGGCAGTGACTGCGTGTTCCTCACCCGTCTTGTGTGAGAGGTGGTAGGGAACAGGCATTGTTCCCTGGTCAGGTGTGTTTGTATTGGGGTGGGGTTGGAGGGTGGATTTCAGTGAGACCTCGAGTTGGAGCAAGCTTGAAAGTGAGACCTCATTGTCTAGAGAGGGTGAATGGTGGTGGACACAGCTTATTCGGGTCAGGCAGGTCGCAAAGAGAGATGGGGCACCCTGGGCAGAATAGAGGGCCTCGAGCTCCTTTAGCAATCTGCTCCTCCCCCTCCCAGCCAGCCTTCCCACTTGGGTCGTCCTTTAGGACTGGAAGTGCTTTCCATTTTCAGGGAAATGATTTACCTGAGATCTAAGAAGTAAGAGACCATTAGAAGTCCTTGCTCAGGGGGGGGGTACCACATCCCAGGGAGCTTGGGCAAGCTCTGGCAGCCTGGAGGGGGTAGAGCTGTGTCCAGCATCAGTCTTCTGGTGCACAGCCCCGTGCGCTTTTCAGTACAGCACAACCGTTCCCAACAGGCAGGTGCTAGGGGGCCTGGCTTCATTGCAAATTTAACCTGGCAGCATTTGCAGGAGTGCAGGGACTAGGGGATGAGGCAATTCCACCGGGCACTAGGACCAAGTGGATGGGGCACCCCAGGCAGTCGTCCCCCTCCTCCCTGCTGCAGTGGCAGCTGCAGTTCCCTCAGGTGCCCTGAGCCCTGGGCTTCCAGCCTGGCGCTGTCTGCATCCCAGTACTCCTTTCCTTTCCCTCTTCTGCTTTCCCTTTCTTTCCTGCAAGTAAATGAGAAAAAGGTGAGAAAGCAGAGGCTGAAGGAAACTTTCTCTTACTGATTTTACTGTTTGGGAAAAGGAAAGGTGTTTCCTTTATCCCTCTGACCGCCTGCTATTTCTTTTCCTCCCCCACTTCCTTCCTGGGTCCCTTGGGTGACTGCTGGAGAGATGCTCTCCCTGCCAGAGTGCAGTCTTCTAGTGGGTCTGGGGAGGGTGGCAGCTGCTTCCTGGGCTCACTGCTGTTGGGTCCTAGGTGCTCAGAAGCTGGCTTTGGGACAGGGAGCTCACTGGTCTGCTGTCCATGAGATGGGTGCCACCTGCTTCTCTTTGGTTTGTCGAACAATAAGTGCTACTCTAAATGCTTTACCCACTCTAGGTACCTACTTAACTTCAAAAGACACATTGAGGTTAGTGCTGTGGTCCACATTTGACTGATGAGTTAATCAGAGGAAGGACACAGTCACACAGAGGCAGAGCTGGGCTTTACCCCAGTACGCTGGGGTCTGAGTATACTGTCTTACGCTCAGTAGGTGATAATGCTTTTTATTAGTGGTTTTGTTTTTTTTTAAGATTTACTTATTTATGCATACTAGAGCTGGGGTACAGGCCAGAGGCACAGGGGGAGGTGAGAGGATTCACTGGAGACAGTGGGGAGCAGAACAGGCAGATGACTGAAATACACTGCCGAGGGGAGCAGTGGGTGAAGCAGGAGAGGTCTGCTGAGCCATATGGGTCCCCTCCTTGGCCAGGGATCGAACTCACACGCTACTGTGCCATGGATGCTTCACAGTGTGGCGCTCAACCCGCTGCGCCACTAGGGAAGCCCTTATTAGTGGTTTTAATCATAACCCCACTTGCTGACTGGAGATGCCTCCTGTCTCATTCCACATCTCTCTCCTTCTCCCTCCAGATGCCGGTGCAGCTGACCACAGCCCTGCGTGTGGTGGGCACGAGCCTGTTTGCCCTGGTGGTGCTGGGGGGCATCCTGGCAGCTTACGTGACAGGCTACCAGTTCATCCACACCGAGAAGCACTACCTGTCCTTCGGCCTGTACGGTGCCATCCTGGGGCTGCACCTGCTCATCCAGAGCCTGTTTGCCTTCCTGGAACACCGGCGCATGCGGCGGGCTGGCCGGCCCCTGAAGATGCCCTGCCCATCCCGGTGCTCAGTGGCACTCTGCATCGCTGCCTACCAGGAGGACCCAGACTACCTGCGCAAGTGCCTGCGCTCCGCCCAGCGCATCGCCTTCCCTGACCTCAAGGTGGTCATGGTGGTGGACGGCAATCGCCAGGAGGACGCCTACATGCTGGACATCTTCCACGAGGTGCTCGGTGGTACTGACCAAGCCGGTTTCTTTGTGTGGCGCAGTAACTTCCATGAGGCTGGTGAGGGGGAGACGGAGGCCAGCCTGCAGGAGGGCATGGACCGCGTGCGCAACGTGGTGCGAACCAGTACCTTTTCGTGCATCATGCAGAAGTGGGGAGGCAAGCGAGAGGTCATGTACACAGCTTTCAAGGCCCTTGGTGACTCGGTGGACTACATCCAGGTAAGTGCACCCCCTTGCAGGAGTATGTGGACACTGAATGTATCTGGCCAACAGGGCCTGGGCTCCTCTAAAATTTTTAGTCCGGTCTATAGATTCCTTGTGTTGTACACCCCCCTCCTTTGCATTTAAGAATGGTTCTGAAGCAGGACCCTCCCTGGTGGTGCAGTGGGTTGAGCAATGCACCATGAGGCAAACCGCAGCAGCTGCAGCACGAGTACAATCCCTGTTGCCGGCCAGGGAGGTGACCCACATGGCACAGCAGACCTCTCCTGCCTCGCCTGCTGCTCCCCTCAGCAGCGTTTTTCAGTCAGTCTGCCTGTTCTGTTCCCCACTCTGTCTGGTGGATTCTCTCACCCCCCATAACTCTGGCCTGTACCCCAGCTCTTGTATGCATAAATAAATAAATCTTTTAAAAAAACAAAACAAAAAAATAGTGGTTCTGAAGCAGTCCCCAAAAATTCTGGGAGGGAATTCCGATTCTGTTATTAGTCAGTTCTGTGACTTGGTGTGGTCTCTGGACTGGTATTCCAGTGAGGACAACTGCATACAGCTGTGTGGCATTTCCTTCATACCAGGGACTCCAGTAGGCATTGCATACATATTATTTTGACCTTATACTATTTCTAATGGATTAAAAACTAATATCTCTACTCATACCTGAAGCACAGAAAGGCTAAGTAAGTTGCTCAATGTCACACAGCAAGAAGACGCATAGTTGGGATTTGAGCCGAGTCTGTTCTTTCTACCAAGTTTTACTGCCTCACCATTGGCAACGTGGGGTTGAGACTCTTCATAAAGAAATGTGGAAAAGAAATGATGCTCTAAAGCACTCATGTTTCGTTAAAGATTTATCTATCATGCAAGAGCTGGGGTACAGGCCACAGGTGCAGGAGCTGAGAGAATTCACCAGAGACAGAGTGGGGAGCAGAACAGGCAGGCTGACTGAAACATACTGCTGTGGGGAGCAGCGGGTGAGACAGGAGAGGTCTGCTCTGCCATGTGGGTCCCCTCCCTAGCTGGGGATCGAACTCATGCTGCAGTGTCCGCGGAAGCCCCACAGTGTGCTGCTCAACCCCTTGCACCACCAAGGAGGCCCTATTTGTTTTGTCATAGGCCAGAACGCTCCACTCTTGTGGTGTCAAACTAATGTCTGTAGGATGGAGGGAGGGTCACAAATGTCAGTCATCCTCCAGCTTGATTTTGCAGCAGTTTGGCTGGGACCCTGAGCAGACCCTGCTAGCTTCTCATCAAACACATCAGTGTGGGAATTTTATGAGGGTGACAAAAGTTGACATAGCTTTTGTTTTCAAATAACAAGACCTAGAGGGAACTGAGAAGATAAAAGCTCACACACTGCAGTTCCACGTAGAAACCGACACCCCAGGTTTCTGGCCCGGCACCTGTACCTCTGCCCCTCTTCCCCTGCCCGGCAGTTATGCCATCGCTTGTAGGTGCGTGAGTGAACAGCAGCAGTTGTGGTCGCTCGCCCTCTTGTGTACCAACTCAGGCTTACCACAGCATATTGAGTCCTCTGGTGTTTTCATTTTCTGGACTACGGCCACCCAAAGTTATCTTGCCTCAAATTTTTTTTTTTTTTGGCTCTTTTGAAAGTTACATCCTCGCATGAGAATTGGCGCACTTTTGTCTTCCTAGGGCCAAGCATCTCCTCAGTCTTGTAGGGAAGGGTATGAGGCGGTTCTGGATTCTGCAGTTCACTTAGGGTCAAGGAGCCTTTGAGCCTTTGAGCCCTGACACTTGGCTCAAGCCACAGTGGCTTTTGTCACCTGTTCTCATAAAGCATAGGCCCCCTAAAGCCTGCTCTGCCATTCAGACTCCTTTCCCGATCACTTCCTGTGTGTCCTGTGGATCAGCAGTAAGCTATGTAATTGAGCCAGACTTTTTTTTCGGGCTCTGGGCTCACTGCCTGGGAAGCCCTGCTTCCAGTCGATGACCACATGGTGGACATTAGTGCAGCTGAGTCTGTGTCTTTCCCTCTGCAGGAGAGAGCCCTGGCCCAGTCAGGGGGAAGCCCAGGGGCTCCATCTTACTTGGCCCTGCTCAGCTAGAACTCCCTGGAATGAAGGAAGTAGAGCAGCCTAAAGAATGGGCTAGAGTCAGGGGCTGAGACCAGCAGCACTGGAAGTGTGGCCTATGGACTGAGGGCTCTCTGGGTATCTGGTCAGAGACTCCCCTGGGCATGGGCCAGATCAGGTGGGGAGTCGAGGGAGAGGGTAGAAGAGACCCAACCTGGTGCTGGTGGCTCTGCCTGTCTGCTTTCAGCCTTTCTCTGCTGTTTGTGACCACCCTGTCTTCCAGTGAACGATTAAGATGGGTAGGGGTAGGGGCAGCGTTCTCACAGGAAAAGACTCCCAGCACCTTTAGGAAATGGACTGTGTAGGCTTTTGCAAAGTAAGGTTCAGGCTCATCTGTGAATACTGTTCTTTGCTCTGTTAGAGAAACTAATTCCCCTGACTAATGTTTACTCGGCTGTTTGTACCATCTTGGTAGTTTTCCCATAAAACAGACAAGGAGTCAGCGGCTTAGATTCCACTAATAGTGGACTAGCCCGTTAGAATCAGACCATGAGCCTCCTGGGAAAGAAGGGTGAGTGGGCAGGATTTGAGTCTGGGTCTCACTGGAGGCAGCTGCTGCTAACTTCCAAGCCCATCCAGTGAGAGCAGTCCTTGACCTTCGAGGGCCCTGATGTCAAAGACTGGGCCATGGGAGCAGAGGAGGCCTGGCAGCCATGTTAGTGGGGGGGCTGCGAGACTGGATGGATAGAGCCTCACCCCCTGAGCTTCCCCTGACATGGGGAAAGACCCTGGTCCTCTGGGAAAGACTAGAAGCCTCTGACAAGAGCCATTCCTTGATCTTCTGAGGAGTGTCTGCTGGCCTTGATGGAGCCACTGTGCCTCTTATCTGATTTCAGTGATTTTTCCTCTTTTCTTCCCATGGATCCCAGAGAAACATTTTCAAACATTCTGTGAAGCCTGCCTTCACAGGGGCTGAAACTTACCCATTGCCAAACCTTTACCCCTTTCCAGATCTGCCACCAACAGTCTCCTGCGTGTGTCTCTCAGCCTATTGGACATCAAGCCTGCTCTCAGCTCTCCTTTTCCTTATTTTCTTTGTCTCACCCCTTCTATTTGGTCTCGAGCTACTGGCTGGAGGGGAATCATGTGAACAGGGTTACGCCCCTCATGTTGGGAGGGGCTGTGTAGGCCTGAGACCCAAACGGCCTGACAGTTGACTCCCTCTGCAGGTATGCGACTCTGACACTGTGCTGGATCCAGCCTGCACCATCGAGATGCTTCGTGTTCTAGAGGAGGACCCCCAAGTGGGGGGAGTCGGAGGAGATGTCCAAGTAAGAAGTAACCGGGGATTTCTTGGGGGTGGTGGTACCTGGACACTCTGCTTCTTAATCCAGTTAGACAGGCCTAGGAAATGGGCATCTTAACTAAACAGTAGTACTGGGGAGAGTTTTTACTGCTATCCAAGGGTTCACTTGCTATCCAACTCATTTCCTATTCTTTTTCAATCTGAGGGGGCACTAATCACTTGCCAGGTATGGAGAGAGCCTATATTGCTGTGAGGGGCATAGTATCCTGAGGCCACCGATCCTGCAGAGTGCTTCCTTTTTTGGCCAGCAGAGCAGCATACACCTCTCACATTAGGCCCTTGAGAGACCCTTGCTCTTAGGGAAGTGCTGAGGAGCTCTAGGCAGTATCTTCTTCCAGAGGATTCTGCTGACAATGTGCCATGTCTTCGGAGCTTTCCAAACTGTGAGAAGGGTCACAGGATGGGTGGCTGGGGTGTTGCCTTGCATCTTTTTAGAACCCTTCCTTCTGCCACCACCACAGGCTGGTCCTGAGTTTACAGGTGGCTTTGACAGCTAGAGCAACTTCAGTGGGACAACCAGTGCAGATGACATGGTGGGGGGGCGGGGCTGGTGCTACAGCACATTACCAGGTGTGGTTGGCTCCTCTGAGCTTCAGGATTTCCAGCCCCAGCTGAGCTAGGTGTGATGGCCAGGAGTCTGAGCAATGGGCTACAGCACACAGTGGCAGTGGGCTACAGCACACATGGGGGAGGCCTCCCGGTCTCTGTCTGTGGCCTCCCGGTGTCTGTCTTCTTAGGGCATGCCCTCAGGTGAGGCAGCCCAGCATCTCTGGTTCCCTTGCAGATCCTCAACAAGTATGATTCATGGATCTCCTTCCTGAGCAGTGTTCGGTATTGGATGGCCTTCAACGTGGAGCGGGCCTGCCAGTCCTACTTTGGCTGTGTCCAGTGTATTAGTGGGCCCTTGGGCATGTACCGCAATAGCCTCCTCCAGCAGTTCCTGGAGGACTGGTACCATCAGAAGTTCCTAGGCAGCAAGTGCAGCTTTGGGGATGACCGGCACCTCACCAACCGAGTCCTGAGCCTCGGCTACCGGACTAAGTATACAGCGCGCTCCAAGTGCCTCACAGAGACCCCCACCAAGTACCTACGGTGGCTCAACCAGCAGACCCGCTGGAGCAAGTCTTACTTCCGGGAGTGGCTCTACAACTCTCTGTGGTTTCATAAGCACCACCTGTGGATGACCTACGAATCAGTGGTCACAGGTTTCTTCCCCTTCTTCCTCATCGCCACAGTTATACAGCTCTTCTACCGTGGCCGCATCTGGAACATTCTTCTCTTCCTGCTGACGGTGCAGCTGGTGGGCATTATCAAAGCTACCTATGCCTGCTTCCTTCGGGGCAATGCAGAGATGATCTTCATGTCTCTTTACTCCCTTCTCTATATGTCCAGCCTCCTGCCAGCCAAGATCTTTGCCATTGCTACCATCAACAAGTCTGGCTGGGGCACCTCTGGCCGGAAGACCATCGTGGTAAACTTTATTGGTCTCATCCCTGTGTCTATCTGGGTGGCAGTCCTTCTGGGGGGACTGGCCTACACAGCTTATTGCCAGGATCTGTTCAGTGAGACAGAGCTAGCCTTCCTCGTCTCTGGGGCCATTCTGTATGGCTGCTACTGGGTGGCTCTCCTCATGCTGTATCTGGCCATCATTGCCCGGCGCTGTGGCAAGAAGCCAGAGCAGTATAGCTTAGCTTTTGCTGAGGTGTGACACAGCACCCAAGCAGAGCGGGAAGAGTGCAATGGGTAAGGGAGGGAAGGGGAATGGAAGAGAAGAGAAGGGGTGGGAGGGAAGAGGGAGTGCTGTTTTAGTTTCTTAATGGTCCAAAGGACTAATCTGAAGTGCAAAGAATTGGTGAGTATAGTGTGGTCTGGGGCAGTTCTGCTTGGAGGAAGCAACACTAATTTCAGCTCTGGGTGGCCAGGGTAGTATAGACTTGCATGTGTTCAGGCTGCCTCTGCACATACAGTGGCCTCTAGGAATGACTGTTCTTCCCCTGAGCTCCAGAGCAACTCAGAAGGGTGCTAAACCAAACACTAAGTTCCACTTTGTAGCAACTTTTGATGGGCAAGTGAACAATGACAGCCTGTGGGAAGGGGTTCTTTTAGCCCATCTGAACACAACCAGAGGTGGTGGGAGAATTTCTGAGATCTGGGCCAGCTAGTAGAGTGTGCCCCCACCCCCCAAGCCCCCATGTAGTTATCAATGCAATAAGATTGTGCCTGAGATACAAGTCCCAGAAGCCTGGTCTTTGGGCATCTGAAAACAGGGTACAAGAATGGTGCTTTATTATGTGATGTACCCCTACCCCCATCTCTACATACCAAGGACGAGCCAAACCAGCAGGGAGTTAGCACTCAACTGGTTTTTAGTGTACATATGTATGTTAAAAAGGAAAGTTTGCCAGGAGGAACAAAGATTGGTGATACTCAAGCCCGTGGACTACATGGAGGCCTTGGGCTGATTGTGCTCCACCTAGACGTTGCCCAGACTGCTAGACTTAGCTTGTCTGCCTTCTCTGCTGGGAGATACTGGGAAGATGAAACCTCAGCCTGCTCAGAAAGGAAGTGAGGAATTTCAACCTGTGTAATCCCGAATTCCTCTCAAATTCAGCTCTGCTAACCGCTCCTCACTTAGCTTTCTTCAAGGTGACACAATCACCCTTCTAGCCTCCTTAATCCTCCACGGGTAAATTTTTCAAAGTGGCAATTGAGCCGGAGCCCGAGCTCTTACATGCTCCACAGTAAGCAAGCCTGTTCTCGACGAATGGGGAAAAAACTACCAGGAGCCTCTCTAAACTGACAAAAATCGTCAAACTGCTTGGACAGGTTCCTTGGCAGCTGAGTGGCATGAGGACTTTCAGGCTACATCTTGACAATCATCTCCTGTGCAAAGCTTTTCAGTGTTCCCCAAGTGGTCGTCTTTGAGACCATCCTTTTGCTTCAGTGACTTCTCCAGGGAATTCTTACAGCCAAGTTGCGGGCAGTCACTACTGCGTTTGCTTGCTTCTTTCCAGAAACCAAATTAGGAGATGGTATTGGTTTGTAAGTCCTAAGGTTCTTGCGTTCTCAGGCCTCTTGAGGCTGCTGTTTGATGTCTTCCCTACCCCCCTCCCCCTTTTTTTTTTGCAGTGAGGGATGGTCATTTTCTAGATTTTTGCAATCCATAGACTGATCTCAGCTCTTGGATTTGAAACCTGGAGTCTTGACTAAACTTTTGACGTAGGGGATTGCTTCTTGCATGTTCTCTCTTCAGACCTCCATTCTCCAAGGAGCCTGGAAACCCGAGAACCAGCTCTAAGGTAGAGTAGTGGAGGGGGCAAGCCCCTATAGCCCAGGTGCTATCTACCAAGGAACAAAGTGTGCTCTGAGCCACAGATGGGCAAACCCTGGTGCTTTCATTACCCACAAACTCAAGCATTTTCCAGGGTTAGCCAACACTTCTGCATCACAGACCTCAAGTTTCTGATAAGACTGCTCGTTGGTCGGGCCTAATCTGTGAAGGCGGCAGGCTTTTGCTATGGGCAGTTGCCCCTTGCTCTTCGTGTATCTGCTAGCCAAGAAGTATTTTGAACACTACAACGGAGGAAATCCGGTCACCCAACTGCGGAGTTTAGACTTCATGATTAAGGGCTTTTTTTCCCTCAGCTTTTACTTGCAGGTTTATGTAGAATGGACTCCTGGATGGAGAACTATTGGCTTTCCTACCGTCAGCTCTGCCTTGCACCATGGTCATCAACTTTCCTCAGATCAAAAGTCGGCAGGTACAAGTAGCAGGCTCACAACATTTGACCTCGACTGGTTTTTCTAAGTTATTTTGTACATTTTTCAGCAGTGAAACCAAACTGGGTCTTCAGCTTTATCCCCGTTTCTTAGAAGGGAAGAGCCTTTATACAAGCGGATACATTTTGGTTGTTTCCTCATTGAGAATTTTAACCCTCTTTTGTATTATTTCTACGGTAATTTGTAAACATATTTATTTTTACCTGCCTTTTTTTTTTTTTTTAAACTTTTCAGGTCAAAGTTTTTTTATACTGCACTTATTTGTCAAAATAAAGATTCTCACGTAATGCTGATCTCTGAGCTACTTCCTCCCTTGTGGTAATGAAAGCTAGCTCTTTTGAGTTTCAAGAGGCAATGAGAAATAGTTTTGACAAAATACTATAATTCCAGTGGAATTCAGAAATCCTCACACTTAACTGTGGGCCTGGGAAATACAGCAGCCCACCCTGGTAACTGAACGCCTAGGATGGCTTAAATTTTATTGTAGAGGATGTGGAGGAGTCTGGTGAAACTAGTGGCAGACTGAGTTCTAGCTAAGGCTGAAAAATGTGAAAGTGAAAGCTTTTTATTTGACTGAGAGCATGAACTGTGGTCATAGAAACAATGAAAGGCCCTGGGTAAACTTCCTTCCCTGTGGAGCCGAATGATAACAAAATGGAGTGACACAGCAGCCCTCTCATCCCATTTATTAAAGAAACAGTAAGAAAAGATACAATGCAGGAAAAACACCAACCATCCTTTCACATCAGGCTGAACGAAGCACAGTGATTTCTCCCCTTTATCCCCCCTCCCCTTCCCCACCCCACCTTCCCATCCACATCAGTTTAAATTTGAGGTTCTTTGATCGGGAGTACCAGTGAAGAGGGAGTTGGATGAGCAGTGGAACCTTGATTCTAGCCTCCTGTGAGTCCCAGGAAAAGGAAGCTGCAGGTCCAGTCAATCAAGCAGAAGTGTTATTTGGTGGGTCTCTGAAGTGGCTGCCCACCTTCCTGTCCTGTGTTCAAGCCCCCAGGGAAAGGTATGGCAGTAGAGGATGACCAGGTCCAAGCTGCCCAGGTCAGAGCTGCTGAAGCATGGTCCATTCACCAACGCGACATTTCTAGAAAGCAGTGAGCTGGTTCTCCAGTGGTGAGCAGGGGACTACATATGAATTGGGACCTGCAGGCCAATGTATCCCTGAGGAAAAGTCCACAAGAACAATTCAAGAAACTAGTAAGAAACAAGGGGCAGAAAGCTGTGGGACAAAAGCACAACAGGCTTTTGGAAGGCTGTGGAGATCCTTTATCAAGGTCGGGATCACTCCTATCTGCTCTAATCCACGTCCCACAAGTAACTTGTCCCCTTCAGTCAAGAAAGAAGCAAAGGAAAGAGATGACTCATTGAACTTGAGCCCCAGCTATGTACTTCAGACTGTAGCTCCCTATGTACCCTTTTACCTAAAACACAGCCCCTGCCCAGAACCACAGTGCCTAGAAACCAAGGTGGTCCTGGAAAGAAAATGGTGTTTAAGGAGGCAACATTCCATTTGGGTACATTGCAGCCATTGGACCCCCTGGTCTGGGAAAAGCAGCTGGGTTTGTGCCAGGGAGACTCCCCACTCTAGGAAATGGAACCAAAGTTTTGCTTACCGGGCCATTCATCCTTGGAAAGGAAGCTGGGTTTAGACCCATGGTCCCAGCTGGCCTTGCAAAAGGGGCTGGATTCATACCCACAGGGCCTGCCGGAGAAGAGCCCAGGGTCCCAGGAGCTGACCTAGGGAAAGTAACTTGTCCAGGGCCTAATGGGCCAGTAGATCTTGGGAAGGCTGCTGGACTTGGGCCTTGTAAGCCAGTGGCCCTTGGGAAGTTGGCTGGGTTGGGACCTATTGGCCCAGTGGCTCTTGGGAACATTGCTGAACTTGAGCCCTGGAGGCCAGTAGACCTTTGGAAGGTAGATGGGTTTGAAGCCAATGAGCCAGAAGACTGGGAGAAGGCAGATGGGTTCAGTCCCCCTGGACTTGTCCCCCTTGGAAAGGGATTAGCATTTATTCCCATTGGGCCAGCTGGCCTTGAGAAATGAGCTGAATTAGGGCCCATGGGGCCAGGAGCTCTTGACATGGGAGATGGATTTGGCCCTGGAAGGCCCATTCCCCGAGAACCGGGACCCGAGTTTGGGCCAATAGGACCAGGTACTCTTGCCATGGGGGATGGGCTTGTGCCCATGTTTCCAGAAGCCTGTGAAAAAGAAGCTGAATTTGCTCCTAAAAGGCCTGCTGCTCTTAATATGGGGGCAAGATCTAAGCCTTGAGGTCCAGCCATTCTTAAGTTGAGACCAGACCCTGTGCCCAACAGACCACCAGCTCTGGTCTCCAGATTAGGGCCTGGACCCAGGCCACCCACTTTGGGGTTGGGCCCAAGGCCTGGGCCCATGCCACTTGCTCTTGGGCTGGGTCCAAGGCCTTGGCCTGGAAACATACCTGACCTTGGTGCAGGGTTTGTACCTACAAAGCCTGACCTCATACTGGGACTTGGTCCAGGGCCCAGACCAACAGGCCTAGGGTTGGGAGGGCCATTCCCAGAAGTCAACAGGACACCTCCTCTCAGGTTGGGTCCAGATCCAGGGCCCATGGGACCGCCACTTCTGGGGTCAGGACCTGTTCCCAGAAGACTGCCTGATCTTGGGTTGGTCATAGGACCTGGTCCTGGGAGACCCCCTAACCTGGGGTTAGACATAGGCCCTGGGCCAGGAAGAGCCCCTGCTCTAGGGTTTAGAGCTGGGCCTGGGCCCGGGCCCAAGAGGCCACCTGGCCTTGGGAAAGAAACTGCACCTGTGCCAGTAGAATTCATCCCTCTTGGAAAAGAAGCCATGCTTGGATCACGAACACCAGCAGGGAATGGCGCTGGATTTGAACCTGACGAAGTTGGAAAAGAAGATGGGTTCCTTGGGAAGGGGGCCATATTTCCAAGAGAGCCAGTTGCCATTAGATAGGGATCCGAGTTCATGCCCAATGAGTGGCCAGTGTTCAGACCAGGACCTCCCTGTGGTCCCAGGGAACTGTCCAGCCGTCCTCGAGGTGGCAGCGGAGCACGAGTCCACGGAGTTGGCCGCTCTCTAGGGAAAATCCGCGGTTCTTTCATACTTTCTTGGGGACGTTGGTGATGATGGGCTTGGGGCGAGTTTTGAAAAGGATCTTGTTTTTGATGAGTGCCGTCACCAGGTAGTGGGTGCCAGTATCACCAAGCTCATCACAGTCCTGCTCTGTAGGAGTATGTTTGACGAGGACAGCAAAAGGTTTCTCCAGATGGACGAGCTTCCCATAAAGGATATGATGCCCCACAATCAGCACAGGAATTCCCTTTGGCAGGACAGAACAAGATGCCTGAGGTTCAGGGCAAGGTCATAACACATAGATGCTTCCTACAGCTGCTCTTGGCAGGCAATGCTGGCACCTCCACTCCCTGTCTGGCTCTACCATTGTTGAGACACACTGGACAACCCGCCCATGTGCCCTTTTACTCTTTCTGTCCCCAGGTAAGAGAATTTCCACTTTCACAAATGTGACCCTTCTAGATTCCCCAAAGCTAAATTTCCCTGTTACTGCAGAGATGGGGGGAGAACAAGCAGATAGCTTAGCAGATTAGCTAGACCTTGAATAACAAACCTGAGGGCAGTCCTCATTCTGGGTCCTGGGAGCACCACCTTGGTGTAGCTTGCTTTCCTGAGGCATTAGGCAGGGAAAGAAAGGCCCCCTCACCTCAGTGGTGTAATGGAGGTCTCCCAGGAGGTTTCCAGCTAATCCAGTGCTGTAGCGAGCCTCGATCTCCCCCTGTAGCTCCATCAGCACCCATTCTGCCAGGCCTCCAGCCCCAGCACTGCAAGCAAAGGGCTGGCGGTTACAATATTTTTGAGGGGTGAAGGATGAAGTGTCCTACACCACCATTCAAGGCTCAAAGAACTCTTTGTTGAGCACAAGTTCTTGGGAAATTGGGCAGTGCTAGGCACTGAACTAGAGAATGAAATGCTCAAAGATTTGTGCAAGATGCACCTGAGGACCCCAATTCTTCCAGGAAACATCAAACCTATATAGCCCTAATCGTTCAAGCTAAATTTAAAGTCTTAAAAAATGTACTTACCAGGAAATAACAATTTGCACCATGAGCTTTCCGTCTTTAAAAAGCGACTGAAAATAAACTGTAGAGAGAAAAGAGATTTAGGACAATAACTAACATTTACCACTTACGTATGCCAGGTACTTTGCTACATACTTTAGACATATTTCATGCCCCTGACAATTCTATATGATGTAATTTTTTTTAACTGATATCGTTTATATAGACTGCTTAAGGTCATACTACTGTATGACAAGTTAACAGCAATCATTGCGTTCAAGGTCATATACCTACTAGGCAAAGTCATAATCTTAACTAAGACTTAGACGACATGATCTACACTTTAAAAAAAGAATGAGGTGACATCTGGATAGTCCATCAGTTACTGCCATCACAGTGCAAAATCTACATTTTTTAAAAAAATTTATGCATACAAGAACTTGGGTACAGGCCAGAGGTGTGAGGATTCACCAGAGACAGAGTGGGGACAGGCAGATTGACTAAAATACACTGCTGAGGGGAGCAGTGAGTAAGACAGGAGCGGTCTGCTGCGCCATGTGGGTTGCTCCCTGTCTGGGGATCGAACTCCTGCTACAGTGACTCGGAAAGCTTCATAGTGCTGCAACTTAACCCCTTGTACCATCAGGGAGGCCCCAAAATCTACATTCTTAACCACTAAGATAACTTGCCTTTCTCAAAAATATTCTAAATATTTTTCTATTCTTAATTTCTAAAAAAAACATACAATTATTTTAACTTTACTTTGGTGCTGTAAACTTCAAGCCTACCATTTTCGTTATCTTCTATTTCAAGGTTCAAAGGATCTCCTTTAACTAAAAATAAAGCCAAGAAAACCGAGAAAGTCCTTCAGACAACTTTCATGCATGGTAAGCTGATTTCTGACCTGACTTTCTGCAGATCACCTTTCATTTTATACAAGACAGACACTAGCTTTCATTTTATACAACAGCACCACCTGGTGGCAAAAATGGGACATTTTTGCCCACTAACTGATTTCATTTATCTTTCTGGGAAGGGTATATTCATGGGAGACTGAGGGGCCAGGGAATGTAAACTACAGCTTCTGGCTAAGTCCTTCCAATGACTAGATGGAGCTGAGTGCAAGAATATTAGTCCAGTGTTTACCAGCTGCTGCAATGAAGGAATAGGTTTTCAACTGTTTCTCATCTTGCAAACACATGATTAGAAGTTATCTATTTTTGTTTTTAGAAATTAGATTTCTTTGCTGATGTAAATATGCACCTTGGAAATCCAAGGAAAAAGTATGTTACTAGCAGCGGGTACCAGAACCTGTACTCTGGACTGCCAAACACACTTTGGAAACGCTAAGTTGGTTAATTCATTAGACTTCAAATTCAAATATAAACAGCAGTTAGTATTTTTACTATGAATCATATGCTGTGCATATACATGGGAGATACCTTAATCACCGTGAAACACTCAGGTATTTAATAGCTATTTTTCAGATTTTGAGGCATGCATGCATTTGCTTCTATGTGGTACACAGTTAAAATGTGGTACAGGCAGCTTAAGGATGTCAGGCTCTCTGACTTTTATCTGTATTCATGTCTACTTTCAGAGAGAATAAAACTACTTAGTTTTTTTTTTTTTTAAGATTTATTTATTTATGCATACAAGCACTGGGGTACAGGCCAGAGGTGGGGGGGTGAGAGGATTCACCACAGAGAACAGGGAGCAGAACAGGCAGATCAACGGAAGCACACTGCTGAGGGGAGCAGCGGGCCCAGCAGGAGAGGTCTGCTGCGCCATGTGGGTCCCCTCCCTGGCCGGCAGCAGGGATCGAACTCATGCTGCAGCGGCTGCGGTTTGCTTCATAGTGCGTTGCTTAACCCACTGCGCCACCAGGGAGGCCCTGAAACTACTTAGTTTTATTCTAAAATCGTCAAGGCATCAGCCAGGCACTGAGTGCTGCAAGAGCTGGTCAGAATGGTGCTGGGGAATCGAGTTCATCCTCGAATAAGCCAGGTCTCTTGTACCACCACCAGTTGTGGCACCATTTGAGTACAGGTGATCCCTAGCTCAGAAGTTTTGAAAAGGCTTTCTGAGAACAAGGGTGGCTCCACCACTACTATTAACCAAAAGCACTTTAAACAATTTTTCTTTTCTAAGATTTCTTGAAGGAGAAAGGCTAACCACGGAGATTCCAGCCTGTAAGCATGGAACACTTCACTAGCATCCTGCAAGTCACTTCACGACTATGGGGCTACCCCTACCCAGGTGATCTGAGTCAGTAAACTATTGTGAAGACCAAATTAAAGTGTATATAAAACATGCGATAAATCAGCATTCCCAAAGTATAATTTTGACCATAACTTAAAAACTGGTAGGTATATTTTAGCCATGAGTCAAAGAAAAAAAAAAAGGTTCAGTGAGAAACAAGTTTGTAAAGGTTAATCAATGCACATAAACTGAAGAGGTTCTAATAAGCTTTTTGATGATTGATGATGCAGGTTATTTCCCTTGATGGGTATGTTAAAATACAGCTGGTTTCTGAGAACCACTAAGGATACACATGTTCCAGGAAGATCATGGTGGGGAAGACTACTCTTTAAGGCCTTGGACCACAGGTTTGAGAGGGCATGTGCAGAAATATTTGCTGTGCATGCTCCATTTCCTGAATAGGCACCCAGTACATGGCCTAACAAGGCAAAGGCGAACAGATACTTGGTGGCTGGCTCACTGCACCTGCACACATGCCCCAGCGCTCAGTGAGCACACACTGCTCTACACCTACACAGGAGGCTGTGTCTGGGTACTACTGGCAGACACTTAGCAGAGCTCCTGAAGTGAGAACTCCTCTTTTCCATTCTGCTGTTGTATACACTCAGGCTGGGAACATATGCCAGGCCTACTGCGACGCTGCATACGTGAGTACAAATGAAGCTCATACCCAGCTAAGAGTCCAGGTCACAGGAACCTGAGGACTGATCTCTCTGCATCTATGTACAAGAGGGTGTATTTGTCCAATCAGGAGGGATGCAGGGGAAGGCATCCTTTTAGCAAATTTAAAAAAATTCTATTTCATCACCTTAAAATATCCTCTCACCTGAATCCTATTATTCCTTTTCTTGCTCCTTGAGATTACCAGTCTATAGAAATGTTCCCAGGGTCAGAGTAGGGAGGTATATCCAGGTACTTCACTGAGGACATACCTGATGGAGGTGACAAGGAATATATATTTTACTTTGTGTGAAGCTGACTAAAAAGGATGATATGGTGCAGCCCTATCTGCTCCCATCTCCTGGCAAGTAGGTAGTAGGAAAACAGAAGTGAAGACCTGTGATACAAGTCAGATCCCTTGAGTAATAATAAATATTAAAAAAAAAATCCTAATTAAATATTTCTGTATTAAAGTATTTTTTTAGGCCTTCAGTCTCAACTCATTTCAACAAGGAAAGTAATTTCTGTGTTCTAAGACTTTGCCAGTGTGGAAACTGTAGCTTTAGCAAGTCAGAAGGCCTAGTCTGATGAATACACTGTATCAAATCAAGAAACTAAAAGCTGTCAATGGAAAAGCTGGGCCAAGCATGTCTCAGGAGCCCAGAGTTTAAGATCTAGATTTAGCTAAAACCAAATACCCCTCTCTGTTTAATAATTCCAAGTTGACAATGTAACTATAGTCAGGGAGAAATTTCTCCAATGCTACTTTTCAAAAAGATGTTTAAATTCATTGTATTTCAAAGTATAGTCTTACAGGCTACAGTCAGTGTGGGCCTGGAGTATGGAATGGTGTGAAAAAGACCCAATCCCTTTCTCCTGCAATAAATTATTCCCCCCTTCTCATTAAAAAGGGGACACTTTTCCTACTCAATTCTTATGTGCCGTCACATAGCTAAGTAAAATAAACAATGCATAAATTCTATATTCCTAATTTAGTCAAATGATTTCAGCTCTTTAATTTTTTTTAAGGACTTTGTATGTTTTAGACTCCCAATTTTTGCTCAAAAAAGCTTTTTGGGGGACCTCAAAAGATATAGGGAATGTTACTTAACTAATTTTGCCCCAGATCATTCTCATTTTTAAGACTGAACTTAATCTGGAGGTATTTGGTAAAGTCAAGACAACTGGTTCTCAACACAGGGCTGCAGATGACTTTTAAGACCCCTGTGCAAACTGCAGAGGGAATCTGCATGTTAAGAACGACTTTAGACCCACAGTGGGCCCCCTAATCAAAACTTGCCCAGGATTTGACCAGTCTAGGGTACACCTTCCCAATGGTTTTCTTTCTATGGCTATTATGAATTCAGTTATTCATATAAAAGCCTGAAAAATCAAAGTGTCACCAATTTCTTAAGAAAAATCCAGGCAGATCACCTTTATAATACAAGAAGCTTCATTTCTCATACAGCAAACCTGTTTCTGGATTCTTGCTTCATCATGAAAATAACCCTATAATGTAGACACTGTGTTATCACTCCCATTTTACAGATGTGGAAATGGAAAAGCTAAAAGTTAAGTGACATGCCATGCAGTAAGTAGAGCTGGGATGTGAACCTAACCCCTCCCCTATCTGTTCTGTCTTGCAGTCCTCAACTGCCCCTCGTTCAATACTTTTGTATCAGACCTGATTGCTTTGCCATCTTTCTTAGAACAGCTTTTACAAAATGGCAATTAAGTATCTTGGGGGGGGGGGAATTTATAAGTAATTTACATAGTAAGTTACATTGTGGGGTAGTAGTTAAAAAGCAACACTAAGTCAGAGACTGAGGTTTTAGAAACCTTTAGGAATCTACTCAAGGTCACCTCCAGGATTTAAACCTTACTCTAAACCTTTGCCTTAATTTTTTGATATAAATCAAAAGAAGCCAAGAGGACATGGTTGCCCCTGATTTGTCATCATCAGTGACAAAATGTAATTCTCCTATTCTTTGGTTTCTGAATAAATGGTGAAAAGATTACTACTGTCTGTTGGAGAACAACATCAGCAATGAGTCCCATAATGGTAACTGCCCTCAAAGTAAAATGGACCAGAACAAAGTATGGTATGTAGTCAATTAAACAGAACAGTCAGTTTATACAAAAAAGAAGGCTTTTTGCCTCACAGGTTTAATCTAACTACAAAGAATTTAATTATAGCTAAATAATATTTATAAATTGTTTTTTATTAAAACTTTTCCATTCATCTAATAGCTTTTAAAGATGGAAACGAAGGCTCTAACAACTTTTAACTTAAAAACAATTCTTCATTAAAAAAACATTAAACAAATGACTAAATTATTGGCACATAGCTAGGTCAAGAGTTATCATTTATTAAGCCGTTATTTGGTCCCAGGGGTTCTTTGTGTTTAGGAAACAATGAGAACACAAGTTGTCAGAGCTGATTTTGTGATTCTGTCACCTACTCTGAGTAACAGGGATAATTTCACCCCAAGCTTCAGGTTCCCCACCAATAAATCAGACATTTAAAAAAACTATTTCAAATGATTGTGAGAATTAAATGAAGTTAAGAATATATAAAGTAATACAGTGGCAAGTCTTTAGGATCATGCTATTACCTAGAAAGAACAAAGCACTCCTTAGTGCAATACAGTATCTTAATCCTACACTGTGTAATTATTTTAATATTTACAGTGGACTAAAATATCCTATAAAAGCAGGTCATCAGGATAAAATCAAGTTTGACATAATAGAACAATTCAAAAATGACAGGGTTCACCAAACTGCTTTAGGGACTAAATTCTGGAAGGGTTTTTTCTCTAAACATGACGCCCATTTCTCCACGTGCCTTTCCACCAAATGAACAATTCAGAAAGTTTTACACAACTGAATACAGATTATTTTTATTAAGCAGTGTTGTGGTTTTGTGACTGGAGGGGATGGTCTAAGTTTCAATAGGGGATCTTGTCTCTGGACAGCTTTTGTCATTAAGTGCTAAAATTCAATTTTTAAAGGAGCTTAGTCCTCTACAAAAAGGGGCATTGAGGGTTGGTGGAACTGAATGCTTCCAACTTTTCATTAGTGAGGAGTGTGTTCAAAAACGTGTGTGAATGCTATGCATACACGTGGTACTTTCCCATCACATTTTAGGATTCCCATGATGGAGGGAATCAATTACTGGTATTTGCAGACAATAGATGGTTTCGGTTGCTCTGAGTTACTCCAGTTTTCTCCATCTCCTGCTACTCTGTAACCCCATCTCAAACCTCCCTCCTCTTACTGCCACAGCACCCTATCTTACCCAAGGCCCCCTTCCTTTCTAGCCCTGCTTAAGATCTCCATCTATTCTGGATTCTCCCACCCGCCCCAATCTTTCACATTCTCTCTCCCCTGAGCCCCTCTAACCCCTCCAATTTGCGTTAAACACTTCCTATTTCGAGTCCCGCCCACTTCCTGGGGCTTCTCAACCCGCTCCCCCACCCTCTCCAAATTATCCCCAGACCTTTTCTAGGACCTCTTAATAAGCGGCTTAACGCGTTTTCCTACCTCCCGAGGAAACTATTCTTTAGTTTACCTTCCTCCGCACTCCCCCCCCCCCATTGGAGTGGTATTCCAAGCCATTTACCATCCTCCCAAAGATTACTCTCTAAACGTTCTACCACCCTTATTTTCCAAATTGTTCTCTGTTCGCCCCTCAATTCGGAAGTACTCTGCTCTTCAGAACCCCACCCCACCCTTGTCTCTCACTCCGCCCACAAAGGAACCAGGTATCGATCCCAGACTATCCTTGCAACCACTCTCCAAATTACTCCTCTCAGCGGTCCCCCGCCAATTTAAAATGTCCCCTCCCAACAACCCTCAAATTCTCACTCCCGCCCCCCCCCCCCCCNGCCCCCACCCCCCGCGAAGTCCCCTTTCTGATAATCCCGCTACTTCCTGGGTTCCAATTCTACCCACCCGCCCCCCGCAAGCTTCGCGAGCTGGGCTCCCTCTCCCCCCGGGGAAGAGCCCCTTCCCGCACATACCTCGAGGTTCCGGCCCGCGCCGCCCCCTTCTCGGTCCTGCGCCCGCGCTCGGCCACCCTTTCCGCCCTTCCCTCGCTCCGCTCCGCCCCGCTTGCTCCCTTCCTTCCCGCCTCCTTCCGTCTCCACACCGCTTCCTTCCCCCACAATTCCTGGCCCTCCTATCCCGGGGGCCTCTCTGAGATCGCCCCCACCTCCGCACGGCCCTCTCCGCTCCCCTCCCCCTTCCCGATCGCCCCTCCCCCGCCCTCCGCTCCCCGCCCTCCGCTCGCCATTCTTCTCCCGAGTCGCGCGCCTCGCCCGGCCCCAGCTTTCTAGCTTCCCGCTCCCTCGCCCCCATCCCCGGCTCGGCCTCGCTCCCCGCGTCCTCCCGTGCCCCCCGCCCGCGGCCTGACCTGCAATGGCGGCCGCCGAGCGCGGCGCCGCGCGGCCAACGGGCGACAACCGAACCTCCCGCCGCCGTCGCCGCCGCCGCGAGCACTGCCTGCGCACTTCCGGCCTTGCGCCGCGAGCACTTCCGGGTCAGAGCACGCGAGCGCGCGCACGCACGTGGGCCGGGGCGGAAAGAAGCAATCGCCCGACAGCGGGTGAGTTGGGGAAGGGGTGTGGGACGTGGTGTTGAGAGAGGGGAGTTTGAGGGAGTGCGGCCTGCCCTAGGCCCACTGCGAGAGGAGCTCCAGATCCCCTGGTGCCGAGGACCGGTGAGGGTAACTCTGTAGACCCCCGAAAAGGAAGCGCCGGCGGGACCCTTGCGCGATTCAGACGCTGTCTGAGCCGGGCTGGGCCGAACGCGCCGGTTCTGCCCACGAGTTCTTAACCTGGAGGGGAGACTCAGGAGGGGCGAACTGCGACAGCGAGGAGGGGTGGTTGACATGCCAGACCAGGTCCTGCCTTCGCGGGGCTCCCGATTCTGCCTGCTCCATCAGACCCATCGTCACTGCGTTAGAGTCTGTGATTTGCAGACTTAGGATGCAGTGGGGTTAGGGAGAGGTGCTTTCTAAAATGCAGACTTCTAGGCCCCGTATTACAATTCTGGAACTATAGAATAGGACCCGGAGTCCTGCATTTAAAAATATAGATGTATTTTTTCAGGTGATTTCGATGCGGACCTAACTTTTGAGAGAGATTGATGTCTCTAGACAAGTCATGGTGTTTATCCTTTTTACACACGCAAAATAGAAGGAAGGACTTTAGTTTCTGCCTCAAACACCGCTGCTTGTCATCCCCAAGTGTCTCCTTTTATTCACATGCAAACTCGCAGTTAGAGTTTGTCTCCTCTTTCTTGGACCCACTTTAGGCAGTTAAGATTATTAATAGGTTGGGTAATGCCATGTTGTGATTTTTAAACAGTTTTCTTCGCCAAAGCATCCTGAATTTCTGGACATTGCTTGATAGAGTCTTGTGGAGGGCATGATAGCATCATTACTTATTTAGAAGTGAACCTCACTGAGATGGAGGTTTCCATCCAAAACAGTGGTAATAAGAAATAGTACATGTACTGCAGTTAATGTTTAACAGTTAATTTTTTTTTCCTTCTAGGAATGGGTGAATTTAATGTCCATCGAGTGCGTTTCTTTAATTATGTTCCATCAGGGATTCGCTGTGTGGCTTACAATAATCAATCAAACAGATTGGCTGTCTCACGAACAGATGGCACAGTAGAAATCTATAACTTGTCAGCAAACTACTTTCAGGAGAAAGTAAGTCAGTGGGAACCTGATTTGGCATATCTGATGTTAATGTTCTTCTTAAGTTCAAATCTACAAAACTTACATCTTTTATTTTACAAGAGAGCAAAAGAAATTGGGTGTTTTTTCTCTCTGGAGTTGTCTGGAACTACATCACTTCTGTTGCAAATATTAGAACTCTTGTATGACTAATGAGAGAAGCTTAGAGTTCTGACCTGTGTGATATTGGTTAGGACCATCTGACCTAGGAATTGTGGCTTCTCACTGTCATTTAAAAACGCAGGTTTGCTTGGATCTTTTGGGCACAACTAGGGAAGTTGTTGAGCCATTGCTTTCTATCCATCTCCACACTATTCCGGTTTTGGTAGGGCAGCATTTCTCCCTGGGGATGTCACTATCCATTTCATTGTCAAGTCAGAAAAATTGATGAAACATTCCAATAGCAGAAACAATTTGGTGACATGATGGCAGAAAAATGGATTCATTCCTAGAATCATCTGAGAGAACATAGACTTCCATCCCTATATCCAGGAGTAAAGGAGATTTTAAGTAAGGCAAAAGACCATTAGGGCATAAATGCAGAAGACTGTTCAGCAGCAGTTTTTTGTTTTTGTTTTTTTTTTTTAAGATTTATTTATTTATGCATATAAGAGTGGGATGTAGGCCAGAGGTGTGGGGTAGTGAGAGGATTCACCAGAGACAGTGGGGAGTAGAACAGGCAGATTGACTGAAATACACTGCTGAGGGGAGCAGTGGGTGACACAGGAGAGGTCTGCTGCACCATGTGGGTCGCCTCCCTGGCTGGGGATCAAACTCATGCTGTAGTGGCTGCTGATAGCTTCATGGTGCTGAGACTTAATCCCTTGCACCACTAAGGAGGCCCAATAGCAGTTTTTTGTTTTTTAAAGATTTATTTGTTTATGCATACAAGCACTGGGGTACAGGCCAGAGGTGTGGGGGTGAGAGGATTCACCACAGACAGAGTGGGAGCAGAACAGGCAGATCAACGGAAGTACACTGCTGAGGGGAGCAGCGGGCACAGCAGGAGAGGTCTGCTGCGCCATGTGGGTCCCCTCTCTGGCCTGCAGCAGGGATCGAACTCGTGCTGCAGTGGTTGCGGTTTGCTTCATAGTGCGTTGCTTAACCCACTGTGCCACCAGGGAGGCCCCCCAATAGCAGTTTTTTTAAGGGCACTAATTTTACTGATTTCAAATGCAGTATCTAATTCAGTTCACATTTATTGAGTACCTTATGTGAACTGGGCATTGTAATATAAATGGTTAGATAGGTGAAAGCAGTGCCCAGCAGCCTAGTGCTTGGAATTTAGGCACTCTGAAATGTTTCTGAATGAATGGCAAGTACTAGGCATTAAGACAAAAAACAGAGACCCTTCAAGGAACTCCAAGTGCAGTGGGAAAAGATGAGTATAGTATATGTACAGTTTGTGACCAGTGTGGTGATACATTTTATGCTAAAGCTGGGAGCCTCTCTGGTGGCACACGGGTTGAATTCTCAGTGCTGTCAAGCTATCACCAGCCACTGCTACATGAGTTCAATCCCTGACCGGGGAGCTAACCCATATGGTGCAGCAAACCACTCCTTGACCGCTGCTCCCCTCAGCGGTGTATTTCAATAGATCTGCCTGTTCTGCCCCTTTCTCTGTCTCTGTTGAATTCTCTCATGCCCCACAACTCTGGTCTACACCCCAGCTCTTGTATGCATACATAGTAAAAATAAATCTTTTTTAAAAAATTTTATGCTAAAGCTAAGCACAAGTTACACTCTTAGTGGAGAAGTGCCTAACTGATGAGCTGTATTTAGGAATCTTAGAAAGACATGAACTGACTTCTGAACTTACTGAGCTGATTTCTGACCTAACAGGAGTTAAAAAACTGGGTCACATTACTCAGAGAGAAAAACATGCTGTGGTACATGCTTCTTATATCCTGTAATTTTTCTAGACATGACCATTGTAATTAATGATTTGTGTATTTGTTTAATGTTTGTCTTTTCCACTGAATTTCAGATTTTATGAATATGAGACAATGCCAGTTATGTTAAAGACTATATTCCTAGCATTTAACAAGTGCCTAGCAACAAAGTTAACATTGTTGGAAGAATAAGTCAGCCATTCCTTACCTTAATATCTCTCTTTTTCTTTTCTAGTGTTTTTTTTTTTTTTTAAAGATTTATTTATTTAAGCATACAAGCACTGGGGTACAGGCCAGAGGTGTGGGGGGTGAGAGGATTCACCACAGACAGAGCAAGGAGCAGAACAGGCAGACCAATGGAAGTACACTGCTGAAGGGAGCAGTGGGCAAGGCAGGAGAGGTCTGCCGCACCTCTGGCCGGCAGCAGGGATCGAACTCGTGCTACAGTGGCTGCGGTTTGCTTCATAGTGCGTTGCTTAACCCACTGTGCCACCAGGGAGGCCCTTTAGTGTTTTCTTTTAAATTAAATTTCTTTAAGTATATTTGACACATTTGTTGTCCCCCAGGAGTTCCCACCACCATTCCACCAATGCACCATCACCTCAATCTGTTGTACTCTTTCTGCCCTCATCCCATTCTTTGCCCTTCCCTCCTTCCCCTCCCCCGTGTTTTCTTTTTTTAACAGTAATATCTAGTCTTCTGATTTCTTCATATTCCCATCCTTACTGTTTAAGTTTCATAGTCCCATCCCTCAGAGCAGAAAAGTTCTCATTCTCTTAGATGAAAAGAGTGGGGACTAGGAGTGAGGAGACCTACATTCTTTCTTTTAACATCATTGACTTTGGCACTTTGAGCAAACCACTTTACCTACAAGTACTTTAGCCTTTAAAAGTTCAAAGATGAAAAATTATGCCTAACTCAGTACTGCTTGTAACAAGCAGATACAATAATAGAATGTCTTGATTAATGTGAAAACTTTTTCTGTGCTAAAAAGCACTTAGAAATCCAAGACCTGAATGAAAAGGTAGAGTGAGCATCACTGTTTTATTTTTATTTCTTAAAATACCTCTTTACAGGTAAAATTGACAATAAGCAGCATGTACTTAAAGTATACATATTAATAACTTGAGGGACACATATCTCTTTGAAACCATTGCTCAACCAAAATAGTTGTATTGATTTAATTGGATACATCAAATATAATTGGATATAAGCTTTAGTCTACTGAAAGGTTTTGCACAACAACTTTTAGTAAAAGAAAGCCAACCTGGGGGGCCTCCCTGGTGGCACAGTGGGTTAAGCAATGCACTGTGAAGCAAAACGCAGCCACTGCAGCAGGCATTTGATCCCTGCCACAGGCCAGGGAGGTGACCCACATGACACAACAGACCTCTATTGCCGTGCCCGCTGCTCCCCTCAGCAGTGTGTTTCAGTAGATCCACCTGTGCTGTTATCCGCTCTCTGGTGAATCCTCTTAACCTCCCCCTAAACCTCCGGCCTGTACCCCAGTTCTTGTATGCATAAATAAATAAATCCTTTTTTTTTTAAAGCCAAGCTGGAAAGAAAGAAAATGTCAAAATGATTTTCTAATGGCATACTAGTTATTTCTATAGAGGTATTTCTATACTGGCATTTTAAATTTCACCATGGTTTACCATGATCACTCAATCGCTGGTTGCTGATGAATTCATGGTGTATTGAAAAGTTACGACGTGATGTTTCTTTAGTTTTTTCCAGGTCATGAGTCACGGGCTACAGAAGCTCTGTGCTGGGCAAAAGGACAGCGTCTTTTTAGTGCTGGACTCAATGGAGAGATTATCGAGTATGATTTACAGGCATTAAATGTCAAGTATGCTGTGGATGCCTTTGGAGGACCCGTTTGGAGCATGGCTACTAGTCCCAGTGGCTCTCAGCTTTTGGTCAGTAATCAAGTACTGGTAACCGAACCAAAATTTCTCTCTGCTCACCTAAACTTTCTTCTGTGTTCCTGAGAAGGTGAAGTTACATAAGGGCATGCAGTGGCTCCCAGTCTGAGCTAGATTCCAGGAAACACAATACAGGATTGCGGTTGATATTAGTGATTCAAAATCCCTTGTCCTTTTGCATCACTTCTGTTGCTTCTTTGGACCTTGTTTATTCATTTATGAAATGAGAGGGTTAGTTTGAGCCATCATTTCCCAGCTTGTATTCTTTGGAACTGAGTGATGTAGAGACTTTCATGAGCTTTGTGTTTTAGTACAAATTTTGTTTCAGACTATGGTATTGTAAATCCTTCTGTAGGAGGAATCTCTCCATTCACAAAGTACTGTTGTATGTTAAAATTTCTGAGTGCACCTTTGCAAGTTAAATGTGGAACACTATGGGGCCTCCCTGGTGGTGCAGGGTGTTAAGCACTGCGCTGTGAATCATCTGCAGCCACTGTAGCAAGAGTTTGATCCCTGGCCATGGAGCTGACCCACATGGCGCAGCAGACCTGTCCTGCCTCGCCCGCTGTTCCCCTCAGCAGTGTATTTAAGTGGATCTGCCTGTACTCTCTCTCTGGTGAATCCTCTCACCCCCCCACACCTCTGGCCTGTACCCCAGTTCTTATATGCATAAATAAACTAAAAAATAAATATGTGTGGAAATATGATTCACCACAGTGTTTCTCAAAAAGTATTGGACTACTTTCCCCTCTGCTATTACCATTTGAGTGGGTCCTTTCAGAGATTTAATTTCCTGTGATAAGTCTATGATTCTCTTTTGATTTGCATTAATTGGACAATAACTTGACATATTTCATTCAGATTATATAATTAATCAGTCTTTTATTTAGGCAGTGGATCTTCAGCAGAGAAGTGCTGGGAAATCCTTCTCCTGTTCTAGTCCTGTGCTGAAATTGGTCCACATATCAGCCTGGTTTCTGACTAGGATGTGAAGACTGTCAAAAATATTACTGTCAGTTTCTCGGATTTATTTCATTCTACAAAATGCTGTTCTTTATATTTTACCTGTTATTCTTTAACAGGTTGGCTGTGAAGATGGATCTGTGAAACTATTTCAGATCACTCCAGACAAAATCCAGTTTGAAAGAAATTTTGATCGGCAGAAAAGTAAGGTTCACTTTTGGTGGGGCAGTGAGTAACCTTAACAAGAAATTAGGTTTCTGTTTTCCTGGGGATGGGTAATAATTTTACCTACATGCAAACTTTATCTGAATATAGGATATATATGAGAAGTCATCCCTACTTCAGCTTTTCCCCTCTGTGCAGCATAGTTGTGATTGCCTGACAATGGTATAAATTGCATTTATATTATGTAAAAAACCGGAAGTCCAAAATAGGAAATCTAGTCTTTTTGTGAGTCAGTTTGTTCTTGTTTAAACAAGTGAAGTGAGCAGATACATTCAGTCACAAAATGAGTTTTTTCCTTGAGAGCTGTTTCTTTTTTTTTTTAAAGATTTATTTATTTATGCATACAAGCACTGGGGCACAGGCCAGAGGTGTGGGGGGGTGAGAGGATTCACCACAGAGAGCGGG
>JAGFMF010011458.1:915324-972734 GCA_019455555.1 Galemys pyrenaicus | reverse complement strand
CCCCTGGCCGGCAGCAGGGATCGAACTCGTGCTGCAGTGGCTGCGATTTGCTTCGTAGTGCGTTGCTTAACCCACTGCGCCACCAGGGGAGGCCCGAGAGCTGTTTCTTAATCCTGATATGTGCATTCAAATCAAATGGGGTAATTTTATAAACAGCTGCCCATGTTCCATCTGAATTGACTGAAAACTGAACTCTAGTGAAGATCAGCAAACTGTTCCTGTAAAGACATCAGGTAGTAAACTTTTTAGATTTTACAGTCCACACATTCTGCCAACTGTGTCGATGTGAAAGCAAACGGACATGGCTGTGCTCCACTAAAACTTTCAGTACAAATATAGGAGATGGGCCCGATTAAGTCTTTGGGCTATAGTTTAATGACTCCTTTTCTAGAGAATACTAATTGGCACATGTATTTTCTGTGTCCATTGGTAATATTTATCCTTTGCTTATCAGATTCTTACTTTGTTTTAACTATCTTTCAGGAGTTCTTTATATTTTTTAATTAGAAAGGCATTGCTTGTTAAAATATTTCATGTTTTGCCAAGTGTGAAAGAAAATACGTATCTTATTCTACACTGTAGAAAACATTTTGGAACTAATCTTTCAAACTTTCTATAGTCATATAAACAAATAGGCACAGGAATTCTTGCACTTATTTTTCAGGTTTTTTTTTTTTCACTCAGTACATCACAGATTTCTTCTGTGTCAATCATGCCAGTCTGCATGGTATTCCATTTTATGATGTTCTTTAATATTTAGCTACATTCTTATCAATGGATATCTATCTCTCTATATTTTTTTTACTAGTACAATCTGTGCTGAAGTGAACATTCTTGTTTACCTATTTTGGGGTACTTGTGCAACTATTTCTTTTATAGATTCCCATTTACTGGAGCAAATATTCATGATGATATTTTGTAGGTTATTCCCAGCTCACCCTCAGAAGGTTGTGCTTGTTTACACTCCCATCAACCACTTACATATATTAGAGTAAATGTCACATACTTCAGCGTGGACCCCAGGCCAGAGTTGCTCCTCATCTGTGATAAAAGTGTTCTGTGCTAGTGTGCAGTCAATGAGAGCTGTGGGACAGTAATTCTGTAGATCACTGTGGAAGGAGAACCTTTTGCTGTTTATTTATGTGCATGTCACTTTCTTTTTTGTTGTACAACTCCCAAGGTCGCATCCTGAGTCTCAGCTGGCATCCCTCTGGAACCCACATTGCAGCTGGCTCCATAGACTACATTAGTGTGTTTGATGTCAAATCAGGTGACTGTTTTTCTCAGTTCATTTTCTCAGTTCGTTTGTCTACATTTCTGGGTTTTCTTAAAGCTTGAACCCTTGTAATGCTTTCAGTGATCTTAGGGCTTAACTTCTCACTAACTTTCTGAGTTGTACACCATGAATTACACTCCCCTCTTGGATTACTACTGCTGCTTTTAGGGGAATTTTGGTTCTTCAATGGGATGTAATATTTTTTTTCTGTAATAAATAAAATGTGCCTTCAACCAGCAAGACATTTACTACTGATGAGTAGATTACCTGCTTACACCAGTTCTTTGGTAAAAGTGGGTACCTGTCTTTAAGGAACATAAGATCCTGGTAGTGTAGTTGGTGAGACGAAATCAGAAAGGTAGACAACCACATACTGTCTGTTTTTAGCCTTGAGAATTTGCAAATGGAATCCTTCAATGATGAGATTAACTTCATCTTGTTAGGTGGGCACATCTGTACTCCCATCTAAGACGGGAGAATAAACCAGGTTAGAAATACCTTTTTCCCCACAATGCTTAACTAGGTCTTTTTGTTGTTATTAGTTATACATGCATACCATTTATGCATGTATGTCATTTATTTGTCGAAGAATTCCTTAAGGTTATAGAAATTATAAATAAAAAGGGTAGGATTGTCACCTAGACCTATTTTTCTAAGGCAGCTATCTGCAACTTGGTTGATTCTTGTACTTATTTCCATGCTATATAGCATGATTCTACTACTGGATTTTGGTCTGTCAGTGTTAGACCAGTATCTGCTGATTTTCACTATGTAGTCCTCTTCTTTTACTCTCAGCCATGAACAGAATCACTTTCTCCTGATCCTTCCACATTGGTTATTTTGTAACTTTGTTCAGCTTAGTAGCCAGTGTTTTCATATTATGACTGTAAATAGTACTAGCAAGTAAGTTACCTTTACTTCTTTGTATGCTTTTTGTTTGTATTATCTCTGTGTGTGTATTTGTCTCACTAATTCATCACCAGATTCTTTCAGTAATATAAATTATTGGAAGATCTGTCTAGTTTTCTTTCTAGCACTTCTAACTTCTTGACTGACTCTTTCCCAGAGCTTTCTGACTGTCCTGGTCTGGAGTAGCTGGTTCCTGGGTCTGCTGCATGACTGTGAGATTGTGCACTCTGACTTTGAGTCATTACCAGGATTCCCTTTACTTCTCTCTTAGTTAGTCTCCTCCTTTTCATGCTGTTCCCTTTCTGGCTTATTGCAGTTTGGTGATCCTGAGGACAGGCCATGATAAGGGACTCTGGGTTGGAAATTATTTTCCCTTAGAGTGTTGAAGGTACAGCTACACTCTCTTCCAGCTTCTAGTCTTATTGTGAAGTCCGATGTCATTCTGGCAATAGAGCCTTTAACTGGATCTGAGGGTGTGTGTTTGTTTTCCTGAGCGCTTTTGGGATCTTCCCTTTATCCTTACTGTTCTGAAATTTAACACTTAGGTTTCTTGGTGTATGGCTTTGTTAACAGCAATTATATTAGTCACATGGTAGGTTCCTTTAATCCAAAAAACACGTTTCTCAGTTCTGGAGAAATTCTTATAATTATCTTATAGTTGAGTTTCTTCCTTTTTCTCTCTGGAATTTTATTTGAATGTTATTTCTTCTGTGTCTCTTTTACCTCTTACTTTTTGTGTCTTTGAATTCTTACTTTGCTTTCTGGAAGAGTTTGTCATACTTATCTTTTACATCTTTTATGGGCTTTTCATTTATGCCGTTTCCAGAGTTCTTTCTTTGCTTCTTGAATGTTCTTTTTTATAGCATTCTCTTTTTATTTCATTGCATACTAACTCCTCTCCCTAAACTGTTCATGATAATGTTTGTCAAGCGTTCTTCAACCTGCTTCTGTTCCCTCCTTGTCATTTTATTTCTGTCAGTTCCTTTGGCCTCGGCCTTTCATATTCTAGGCTTTCAGCACATGTCTGGTGATTGTTTTCCTCACCAGTTAAGTGGAGTTTTTTGAACATGGGTTTCTTGAAGAGTGATCTGGCAGCACTGTTGGGGAACCTTTAATGACAGACTCCTTAGACCTTTTCTCTCATTCTTGGTGATAATAAGCCAGTACATCAGCTTTCTAAGAAAAAGGAAATAAGTTCTTAACATTCAGCTGGTAATCCATTTTCCATGTAGTAATCCTACCCTGATATCCCTCTTCAGAGGTTTCGGGTCTTCTCTGAGAGGGCTTTGGGGTGTTGTTCAGCTTCTTCGTTTTGGGGGTGTCTGAAGGATCTGACAGCTTCTTAAACTTATTTTAAACCAATCCCTCCTTTTAATTTCCTTTCTCCTCTGTTTCCAGAGTTCCAGGGGTCACCAATTGCTGAGTCTTTAGGATTCTGTGATACTAATCAGGTGGCTTCTTCACTCTCTTCACTGCTCACTTGGGGGGCTCTGCTTAGTCAGTTAGTACTTTATGTCTGCTTTCAAATTCCTAAAATTGTAGTACTATTTATTCCCTTTCCATGGGCTCTTGGAAAAAGCAGAATATAGTGTGTGTGTGCGCATGCAATTGGCTGGTTTTAAGTGATGTCACAAATGTCTCTCATTCATTTTACTTCCCCCCATCTGTGTTCCCTCTGTCCCTCCTTTGCTCTTTCATCTTTAGGTAACCATTTTTTAGCATTCAGTTCTGAGACTGAGCTCACCATAACTACTATTTGTTGGCTCTCTTGTGGTCTCCTCAGGCAGCTAACTTACGCCTACTGCAGGTGGTTATTAAAAACAAAAGGAGAAATAGGTACATATCCAAATGTTGGCTTTTCTTATTTTTCAGGGAGTGCTATTCATAAGATTCTCGTGGATAGGCAGTACATGGGCGTTTCTAAGCGGAAGTGCATCATCTGGGGCGTGGCCTTCTTGTCTGATGGCACCATCATAAGTGTGGACTCTGCTGGAAAGGTGCAGTTCTGGGACTCAGCCACCGGGACGCTTGTGAAGAGCCATCTCATCGCCAATGCTGATGTGCAGTCCATCGCTGTGTCCGATGTGAGTGTGGTCTCTGTTCTGAGCACCTCTCCTGTAATGTGGGTGGGAAGGGTCTCAGTGACAACCACAGCACTTCACTAATCCCAAACGTGCTAGAGGAAGATGAGGTTTGGAAAATGCGGGCATTGGATAGTTTTCCTGAACCCTCTTACACCTTAACACTTAGAAAATATTCTTTAAAAGATGAGTGAGCAAAGAGCTTTTCTTGAGCCCCTCTCTTACTACCCCCCCCCTCCAAGTTTCATCCAGCCTGATGGTAGATAGGGCACAAATACCCTAGAGAAATCTGAAAAGCAATTTCAACTCTATACAGTGCATTTCTTGCCTCCTTTCCTGAGAAATGAGATGGCTTTTAATAGTGATTTTGAAAATGTTGATTTTATCCTCTTTGAATGAGACATGGGCAGATTGTTGTTGAATAAGTATTCCTCTTTCCTTTTCATGGTGTGGATTCTAATTCAAAAACCTTTGGTGATTTTAGCAGTGGGGCATAGAAAGTTATTTGGGGTTTACTTACTAGATTTTTCAACTTTGCCATCTTAAGTTTGAGAATTGTTTACTACTTAAATGTGGGCATTAAGATTCTAGCTGAGTGTTCCCTCATGGTCAGTTTTCTTGCCTTGCTCATATGACATTTCACAGGTTTTCTATGAGATGTGTGTTAAATTCTTACAAGACATACACACAAGCTACAGTAAAAATATAAGTTGGAATGAATGGGTGAAATTCTCCTTTTAAAAGAGTTTTGACCCCAAATGATTTTAATTCTTTGACTTAAAATAATTATTTAAGTCTAGTGTGATTACTAGTGGTAGTGTGATTACTTAACTAAATGTAATTATTCAAGTATTATGTAGCTATTTCAAAGAGCAAGGAAGATGTATATTTTCTGCTATGGAAAATATTCTAGTTTAAATATTCTAGCTAAGGAGGAAAAAAGAACAGTATTATACATAAAATATATAATAATTATTAGGAAAAGGAAAGGAGATTTGTAGATTAGATGTTATGTGTTAGATTTTTATATATTACTTTGTGTATATGTAGTTTGCAGGGTACATAGAATATCTCTGAAAAGAAAATGCTAATAACGATAATTTCTTGAAAAGGAATCCGTAGGAAGCAGGCTTAGTTTGTACTGTTTGCCATTTTATACTGTTTGCTCTTTTTTCGACCTTGTACCTGTCTTATGGTGTTGCATTGATTCTTTGGTAAAGCTATTTATAGAACATGCCATCATTTTGTTATCATGGGAAATAAAAACTGGGATGATGCTTTTTGAAAATGTAAAGTTTGTACTTACAAATATTTAATACAAACCAGTACAAACTGATAATGCTTTTTCAAAAAAGCATTGTGCTTATGTTTTAATTATCAGAGCGCTTCTTCGAACTTGAACATAAATTTTTGTCATATCACTTGTGCATATGTAAAAAGGAAGGTGTAAATAGAAGGAAGTGATACAGCATTCCTAAAACTTCTTCACATTCAGAGTCAGACGGAGTCATTTTTCCACTCAGTCCTCAGGGCCCGTGTTCCCCATCAGTGCTTCCCAGCTGCTCGTGGTGTGGACAGGTCACTTCACTGTAGTTCCAGGTTACTCTTTCAGGCTTTTGACAGCTATTCTGCAAGTTTGATGTTCACTCTGTATCTGTGCACATCTGTGCACGATGTCACTCGTGCACAGGTTGACAGATACTGTGAGGTATCTTGACTGCAGAGATGTTAAAATGTGGGAGAATATGTGCCTGCAAATCAGTGAGTTATGGTCTTTTAAAACCTGAGAAATGCATGCATACAAGTTGTGGCTTTCAGAATGTTTATCACAGACTTTGGAGTTGCATAAACTTGGATTTGAATCTCAGCTGTACCATTTAATAGCTACGTATCTGCCTTCTACCAGTTACTTGTTTCTTTGTAGACATCATTTTCTTCCTCTGTGAAGAAAGGAGGCTAGTAGTATGCTTAAAGAGTTCAGGGAAAGCAAGGGTAATGTTTATAAAGTACTAAGTACAGAGCTTGGCACAGAGTACGTAATTAATCCTGATTCTGAGGTTTTCCTCCATCCAGATATCTCTTGCCAAGACAGCTCATTGGTTTTTTTTTTTTTTTTAATTTCTTTTTGATGGATTTGTTGACAGAGTGAGTGGTGACAAGTACTTGATCCTTTGGTCTTCTTTGATGTCTTTAACCCTCATCTGAGTACAGATTCCTGCAGGGAGCTAGAGGGAACATTTACTTTCAGTTAGAGGCCAATCCTGAGACATTTTTCTCTGTGAAGCTACCCCCTGATTAAATTACCTTCCCCTGGGCCTCCCTGGTGGTGCAGTGGGTTAAAATGTACTATGAAGGACATATGTTCACTGCAGCCACTGCAGCATGAGTTCTATCCCTGCCTCCGGCCAGGGAGGGGACCCACGTGTTGTAGCAGACCTCTCCTGCCTCGCCCACTGCTCTCTTCAGCAGTGTATTTTGGTCAGTCTGCCTGTTCTGCTCCCCACTCTGTCTGGTGAATCCTCTCACCTCCTGCGACTCTGGCCTGTACCCCAGTTCTTGTATGCATAAATAAATAAATCTTTTTAAAATAAATAAATAAATAGATTACCTTCCCCTCCCCTCCCCCCCCCCCCCATTTCCAGGCTGGCCTTTTCCTTGTTTCCTTCCTGCTGCACCTAAGAGCACCCTTTCCCACCTCTTTCACCCACACTTTGTTTCAGTTCTTTTATGATTCCACCTCAGGGAAAGATGGGGCATTTGAGAATCTTTCCTTACAGATCCTACCCTATTGGTGGAACTTGTAGCAACTGCCAGTTTTTCTTATTAATTGAAGGAGCTAATTAGCTGTAACTGAGGAAGAATGTGTGCGTTCTTAGGCATCTCACTATCTCTACTTTTGCCTTGGACTAACAGTTTCCAAATAATTTTAGAAGAGGTGAGGGCAATGCTGGATAGGGCTACCTTATGTCGAGGGATGGAAACTCTGCTTTCCGTCCTTCTCCACCATTGTGTGCCTGTCAGTAACCTCTCAGAGATCTGGCACAAGGTTGGGCAGTGTGCCAATTTTAGAGCAAAGGTTTTGGGGGCAGATGACCATGTGTGTCTTTGTCATGTCTCTAAACCTCTGGAAGTTCCAGTTTCCTTATTCGTGTGAAGGGCTGTTAAATAATGATAGGTGAAAAAATAAAATCTGACTCGTGCAAACACCAAGTGGAAACTTGTCAGAGATTTTCTATAATTCATTATTAGCTAACGAGGGAACCAGTAAGATGTTCTAAGCAGTTCAGGAACACAGATTTATATAAGATCCTCAGAATGCTGAAATGAATTTACACATCGTTGCAAGACTGTCAGTGTCCACAGGGTAATTACCACTTGTATTCCACCAGGCAAAATACTTTGGTATTTCAGGGAAGAACAACATTTTACATTGCTCTGAGTTCTTCACAGTGCTTATACAGTTGTAAAATAGCTCCAAGACCAAAGAGCTCACTGGAGAAGGTCCCCAATACTTTGTCCTCCTTTTCAGAGTCTTTTAGGGTAAGTGGTACTTAACCTTAGACATACCTCCTGGCACAATAAGTGTGTGCTTAAATATGCTCAAGCTTCTCAGTTCTCTTGATCGGCTGATCTAGTTTCTATATTGTTCAGTCAGTTGACTGTTAGTCCAGGCTTCCCAAGTACAAAGGAATTAAAAAAAAATAATTGTAGACACTGTAAGGCCTTGTAAATCTAACATCACAGTGCCCAACATATTGGTCAGAGAGCCTTAAACTGGAAACCCCAGAATCTAAGTCTTTGTATGAATTTCATCAGGCATGTCTCCTCCTCAACCTGCCCTCTCTCGATTTCCAAAAAGAAGATGGTGAATAAGTTCAAGATTTTCCAAATTTTGGGTACCAATTTTGTAATTTTTCCACCACTCACCCTTTCCCAATACATAAAAAAAGTTTTGTCGGAAATGCACATAACAAAATTTTCCATGTTAACCATTTTTAAGCATACAATTCTGTGACACCAGGGGCACTCATGATGTTGGTCAGCCGTCACCCCTGTCCATTTTAAGAACTTTTTTGTCACCCCAAACAAATTCTATTTCTATGAAACAGTGACTCCCGGTTCTTTCCTTCTCCTGGTCACCTCCATTCTACTTTCTGTCCCTAGGAATGTACCTGTTCTAGGTACCTCGTGTGGCAGTCTAATACGTTTTTTTCTGACTTACTTTATTTACTGTGATGCTTTCAAGATTCATCTATGCTACAGCATTATCAGAATTTCACTTCTTTTTAAGACTGAATAATACTCCATTGTGTATATAGACCACATTTTGTTCATCCATTTGTTGATGACCATTTGAGCTTTTTTTTTGTCTTGTGGTATAATGCTGCTATGAACTTTGGTGTGCATGTATTTTGAGTCCTTGCCTCCAATTCTTTTGGGGACGCTATCTTCATTACTATTTTTGCTTCGATTATCTTGTTTGTTTGTTTTTTTCTTATTTATTTTTCTGTATAAATTTAATAAATACCTTCTCTATTTCCGAGCAGACTGCTATCACTTTTTATTAGGCTGTGTTAGAATTATACATTTTCTTAGTGATAATTTTAAGTAATTCTAAATAATTCAAAATATGGTATGAATTTCTTTGTTGAGATCATTTTTTATGTCCTTTAGAAGGACTTAGGGTTTTTTCCTTATTTAAATCTAGCACATTTCTTGTTAAATTTTTACCTGGGTGGTTTTATCCTTTTTGTTGCAATCCTAGTGAGGTCCAGTTTGTGTATAAGAAAGCACTGTAACTGCCTGGGGCAATTGTTAATTTTGTCAGCAGGGGGTGCTTTGTTCCCTGTATCTGAGCTTGCTTCTTCAGTGGAATTATTAGCTGCTTGAAGGAAAAAGAGACCTGTAACCTACCTTCTAAATCTGGGCATTGGTTTTCTCCTACACTGCCCAGAGAGAAAACCTCAGAGAATACTTTTCAAACTGGGCCCTATTTTGCTCAAATGTACCTCCCTAATGGTTTGATTTCTCAGCAAGAAGACAGTTTCGTGGTGGGCACAGCCGAGGGAACAGTATTCCATTTTCAGCTGGTCTCTGTGACTTCCAACAGCAGTGAGAGGCAGTGGGTACGGACAAAGCCCTTCCAGCATCACACTCACGACGTGCGGACTGTGGCCCACAGCCCAACAGCACTCATATCTGGAGGTGGGTTCTGCTCTGCACGGGCTACTCTTCACTTGGCCCAGTTTTGATGATCTTACTGCATGACTCCTAATTCTCATGCCTCCTCCACTCTGCCTCCAACCCCAGGCACCGATACCCACTTAGTCATTCGTCCTCTCATGGAGAAAGTGGAAGTAAAGAATTATGATGCTGCTCTCCGAAAAATCACTTTTCCCCATGTAAGTATCACTCCCAATCCCCAAGGTCCCCATCTCTATCCCATAAGAGTGAGCGCAGCTCCCACTTCCTGGGCACATGTGTGTAGGGCTCTTTGTAGGCTCCTTCATTCTTCCTCCTGTTTCGGAGACAAGCCTCTTACAAAGACTTTTGTAGGGTCAAGAGATTTATTTAGACAGCACTTCTACTTCACTTTTCTGGGGAAATCATTCCCTCTCTAGATAGTTGTGGTTTAAGGGATCCTGTTTATAATTAAGACCAGAATACATAGTGTTATGGGTAGAAGCTGTGTTCCCTTCTAGGTAAATAGACATCTTCCTCAACTAGAAATTGCTCTCACCATACCTGCGACTATATCCCATTCATCCAGTCAGCCTTACTATCTCCTCATTCTCTCTTGAATCTAGTGGTTTCACTTTGTTTTCACTCCCATTATATTAAGTTGGATCAGTGTCTTTTGTCATTTGCATTCCTTGACAGTGTTCTGGTAATCTCCTTTATTTACATTGTGCCATTCTTGCCTATTCTCCATTGATCTCTTCCAAAAGGAACTTCGTTCATTGCTTCATGCTTTAAAGCCTTTGTTCGGTCCCTGTTGGAGGACCTAATTCCCCTGGCTTATGGAACCTGTCTTGCTCTGGCCCTGGTCATTCAGCTTCTTCTCTGACCTTTCCTGTCGCATATGTACAGCACCTCCACCCCCACCTAATCTAGCTGTTCTGACAGACCCATTTTATGCCTCTAAAGCTTTTTGCTTTTTTTTTTTTTAATTTTTGAGCTCTTTCACATGCTCTGCTTAGAATGCCCTACCCCGTATTTGCCTGGCTGTCTTCTGCAGTGACCATCATCTAGGCTCCTGTTTTACCTTCACAGGCTGGCTTAGATATCCTTTCTGCCTTTTGTCACTCTGTACCATGCTTAGCCATGTTAAATTCTTAGCATGCTTAAGGTAATGCCTATTCAATTTTATGTCACCCATTTAGACTGTAAGTTTCTTGAGAGCATTGGCTGTGTATTTATTTTCCACTGTTCCCTTAAATTTAGGGCATGGACTAGTGAATGGTAATACTTAGGAAGCATTTATCAAGTAAATGGATTTCCAAAATGAAAAAAAAAGTGCTAAGATGTTGCTCTGTATCTAGTCCTGAGGCTATAGAAGATCTGACTTACTTATCACTTTTCAATTCTGGGATGTAGCGGTGTCTCATTTCCTGTTCAAAAAGGAAGCAGCTTCTCCTCTTCCAGTTTGCTCATCACTTAGAACTTTGGCGACTGGGATCTACAGTTGCAACAGGTAAGATGGGAGAAGGTTTTATTTTCCTTTTTTTTTTTTTTTAAGATTTATTTATTTATGCATACAAGCACTGGGGCACAGGCCAGAGGTGTGTGTGGGGGGTGAGAGGATTCACCACAGAGAGCGGGGAGCAGAACAGGCAGATCAACGGAAGTACACTGCTGAGGGGAGCAGCGGGCACAACAGGAGAGGTCTGCCGCACCATGTGGGTCCCCTCCCTGGCCGGCAGCAGGGATTGAACTCGTGCTGCAGTGGCTGTGGTTTGCTTCATAGTGCGTTGCTTAACCCATTGCGCCACCAGGAAGGCCTTATTTTTCTTTTTTTTTAAAAGATTTATTTATTTATGCATACAAGCACTGGAGTACAGGCCAGAGGTGCAGGGAGTTGAGAGAATCCACCAGACAGAGCAGGGGGCAGAACAGGCAGATGGACAGAAACACACTGCTGAGGGGAGCAGCGGGCGAGGCAGGAGAGGTCTGCCTGTGCCATGTGGGTCCCCTCCCCAGCCAGCAGCAGGGATCGAACTCATGCTGCAATGACTGCGGTTTGCCTCACAGTGCGTTGCTTAACGCCCTGTGCCACCAGGGAGGGTCCGAGAAAAGGGTTTTTTCCCCCAAGAAGATAACTGTAAGGAGAGACTAGAAATTAGAATTGCAGTAGAAATTCTACTTTTGGGGAAATGGTAATAGATTTTTCTGTGTTTGCTGGGACTTTTGGTTTTTTCTACCTACTAGATAGATCCTAACAGAGTATCAGGATCATTAGAGGATGCTGCATCATCTGTTGAAAGTTGATGATTCTGTGCAGTGTACTGCAGGTATAGGGGAGGTGTGGGTTGTGAGACCATAGTTTGCTTGAGCTTGGCAGGGATGAAGACAGACTTGAAAAAAACGACAAGATTTAGTGTTAGATGATGACAGTACCATATGAAAAAGGAGATCACATGACTCTGACTAGGTTGACAATCCTAATTCTTAGGGCCTGTTAAAGAAATGCTTTTGGGGCCTATTGTTTTATAGTGGATTAAACGTTTTTGCTTTGGGTTCCAAGACAAGCAAATGAAGTTGAAATCAAGAGCATACAGATCTCCACTTCCACCCACCTGCATGCCCAATTGGGGTAAAGCACCAGAGGATTAGTGATGTACCAGAGGGTACCCAAATAGAAGCTAAGAAAGTGCTTGCTATTTTCCTTTTCCTATACCCCTAGAAAACTGTGGGCTTTCTAATAAGCAGATACTTCTCTGATTTCCCACTGGTAGATATTTCATTCTACCTAGGAATAACTTCTTGAATAAAGTATGTACAAATGGCCTTTCATCAGTGAGAACTTCAGGAAACTTTCTTATTCCAGGAAAGAATGGGGACACCCTCCCACTCTCTAAAGATGCAGATCATTTACTACACCTCAAGACAAAGGTAAGGAAGCTTAACTGCATTGAGGCTCTGAAATCTACAACATATTTCTCATTGTGAATTTTGAGATTTACTTAGTTCACCTCATAAATTGTAAAGTTATTGGATGAAGTATTAGGTCACCAGAACCAGGTTTCCTGTGATTCTAAGTTGAACATTCAAGATGTATTGGGTGAATGAATGCAGGAAATTGGTTTTTCTGCTTTTGTATTACTAAGAAGGTAATGTATATTTTAAAAAACTCAAAATGTGCAGAATAGTATGCAGTAGTATATGCAGACAAAACAGAAGATCAGTGCTCCAAGTCACCTGATCCCCGAAGTTTTTCTGCATCACATGCCTCCCTGTTTAGGTTTCTAAAATTAAGGCTCAGAAGAAGCTATCAGTGAAATTACTCAAAGATCTGGGCTCAGTTCACAGTATTAATAGACCTATATCCTTGGTTTTTAATTGGTTTTTGACATCAAAGCCATATGTTTAGTTGCTCTATGTCTGAGAAAATTTCAAATAACCACAGCACGTGAGCCTCAGGATTACACTGTAGGTATTTGTGGTGTCCAGTGTGGCAGTAGCTTGAAAATTCATGTCACAGTGAACTTCATCCTATGAAGTTTTCTTGAGCATGCATCCTCATTCTCTCCATTCTTTCCAGGGTCCCGAGAACATTATTTGCAGCTGTATCTCCCCATGTGGAAGTTGGATAGCCTATTCTACAGCTTCTCGGTTCTTTCTCTATCGCCTCAATTATGAACGTGATAACATAAGCCTCCAAAGAGTAAGTGATGCTACAGTGTCAAGTAAAATGAGGAAAGTCATACATATGTGATTTTTGTGTAAAGTGAAAATGTACTTGATATTCATCCTTGCTCAGTGAAAATCTATTTGGAGACAGCTGTTACTTTCAGTTTGATTTGACTGTGTTTTATTATTTGTTTGTTTATTTTAAAGATTTACTTATTTATGCATACAAGTACTGTGGTATAGGCCAGAGGTGTGGGGGTGAGAGGATTCACCAGAGACAGAGCGGGGAGCATAACAGGCAAATCTATTAAAATACACTGCTGAGGGGAGCAACAGGCAAGACATAAGAGGTCTGCACCATGTGGGTCACCTCCTTGGCCAGGGATCGAACTTGTGCTGCAGATGCTTCATAGTACAGTGCTTAAACCCTTGTGCCACCAGGGAGGTCCTTGATTTTGATTATGTTTTAAAGGAGTAGAGAAATGCCAGAAAGTGGCAATAAAGTTTAGGCGTTTGAAGAGCTGAGAGGGAGGAAGGGGTAATAGGTTATAATAGGCTGTCAGTGTTCTAGGCCTTCCTTAGAGACTGGAAGCATTAATGTAATTTAAGCCTGGCTTGATTATTCTTGATGGTCTGTATATATCATTTCTCTCTCTCACTGGTTCTTACTACTGATTCATCCCAAGGTTTCCAAGATGCCAGCCTTGCTTTGCTCTGCCCTTCAGATTTTGTTTTCTGAAGATTCAACAAAACTCTTCGTGGCCTCAAATCTAGGGCCTCTACATGTTATCCGACTGTTGGAAGGAAGCTTCAAGCATCTGCATACTTTCCAGCCTCAGTCAGGTGGGAATTTCGTACTGGCCATGGGAGAGAGTTGTCAGTCTGTGATGTATCCTTCCCACCCCCATCGCCCCTGTTTTAAAACCTATTCATTGTTGGAGGTTCCCTAATGCTCCTCTCCATCCTGCAAGTACACATTCACATGTTTGCAATTTAAAGTAGGAGGAGGTACCTGGCAAATGAAAACACTTGATGAGATCTGAAATGTTCCTCACACCTACTCTTTTCTCACTGGGTTTTTGATTCCTTATTTGGGGCCAGGGAAGTTTCATCATCCTTCTTGGAATTTTGTTAGCAGACAAAAAGTTAAAATCATCTGTGATCCTGATGCCCAGAAATAACCCCACATTTGTAGATCTCCAGTGTGTGTTTCCAAGCGGGTATTTTGTGTACATGTTTTTTTTTTTTTGTTCTGTAAAACTGGTTTCTACACAGCCTTCGTATTACTGCATTTCAGTCTTTGTCTTTTAGCCCACACTCTTCTCCAGCCTTCTCTGCCCACCTCGCCCATCCCTTAATGTCTGACTTATGTCTTGTTATGAAGCCTTTTCATCATTTGGGGGTGTTATATGCATCATGTACTTTAGCACATAGCAGCACTATTTGATTTTTATCCCACATGAATCTTCATATTGCCAAATTTGTTTAAAGTCGTTTGATGACAAAGATAGCTCATATGTGCCTATTCTCCCTTTGTACTAAATATATAGCAGGCACCCACTAAATCTGCTTTAATTTTTTTTTTAACGATTAGTTTTTCCATAGAAGAACTAGGGTATATGCCAGAGGTGTGGGGAGGTGAGAGGATTCGCCAGAGACAGAGTGGGGAGCAGAAGAGGCAGATTTACTGAAATACACTGCTAAGGGGAGCAGCAGGCAAGACAGGAGAGGTCTGCTGTGCCATGTGGGTCAGCTCCCTGGCTGGGCATCAAACTCGGGTCATAGCAGTGATAGCACTGAGACTTAAACTCGAGGCCCACCACGGAGGCCCTTAAATCTACTTTAATTCTATTGATATTTTCCTCAACTTCAATTAAAAGTATTTGGTATGAAAGAGTTTGAAACAATTATAATATAGATTTTAGTAGTAGATGCTCGCTGGTTCTCTGTTCCCATAGGAGGCAGCTATGAGTTTATCTCTCTGGATCCTCTTTACTGAAGGATGGCTAATTAAATGAAAATAGCAGACAGATTGACATCCAGAATGTATTTTCAGAATGATCCAGAAATTATCCTGTCAGTAAAACTCTGCCAATTTGAATGACTTTTGCAGTTATCTTCAAGGCAGAGCTGACTGTAGACACTGAATTCAGACTTAACTATTATTCTGCCCTCACAGGGACAGTGGAGTCCATGTGTCTTTTGGCAGTCAGTCCAGATGGAAATTGGCTAGCTGCATCAGGTACCAGTGCTGGGGTCCACGTTTACAACCTAAAACATCTGAAGGTGAGTATAGAGTTTGGTAGCAGTAAGTGGGAGGACGTTAAACCCCTAGTTATAAGATTCGCGAATACATGGTATGATGTGGAAATTTACTGAACTGTTTTTTTTTTAATTTGCCAAGAATTTTAACCTGTTTTACTTGTTTGGTACCCCAAAGCTATGACCTGTATCATAGAATCAGTCATTGAGAACAATAAAACCACTCATGCACAAAAATTAAGGATTTGTTGGAGAGGCTATTTCTGTATTTGGGGAAGGAAAATTTTGATATGTCTAGATGAATAGTTGTCGATAACAATTTCCTTTAATCGCCTTCTAATCTCAAGGTATTTTTAAATTAAACAGTATCAGAAATTTGAAAAAGGAGTAGCATGAAAGCATTTTTCACTCTTTAGTGATGATACTGTCATTCACTCATTGAATTGCTAATGGTTCCTTGCAAGTTCTCAGCTTTATAAAAATCAGATAAGAACCTCACAAAACTTAAAGCACTAAACACCAATCTGCAATTCTTTTTTTTTTTTTAAAAGATTTATTTATTTATGCATACAAGCACTGGGGTACAGGCCAGAGGTGTGGGGGTGGTGAGAGAACCCACCAGACAGAGCAGGATGACAGAAACACACTGCTGAGGGGAGCAGCGGGCGAGGCAGGAGAGGTCTGCCTGTGCCATGTGGGTCCCCTCCCTGGCCGGTGACAGGGATCAAACTCGTGCTGCGGTGGCTTTATAGTGCGCTGCTTAACCCACTGCGCCACCGGGGCGGGCCCTAATCTGCAATTCTTAATACGTTTGCCCATTAACTGTATAGCTTAATCTTTGTTATGTTGTGGCAGGATCTCTACAGCTCTTGGAGACTTGCCTGGAGGCTTAAAGAGTTCCTGTGTAATGGTGCACATGCCTTGCAATTGTACATGAATGTCCATTCCTGGGCGTCAATTTTTTTTTAAATCCAGTGTAGAACTATAGATTCTCAATTCACTAGTGTGTTTATGGGCAATTCGTGTAGATGTTGAGATTACAGGGAAAGCATTACCCTGAAGTTCTCTGCACAAGTTGAACTATGTTTTTGTGTTTTTTTTTTAATTAAATTCAAGTTAATTGTCTGGGGAAATACCTGATGGTTATAGGAAGTTTGCTAAAACCCTTTCCTTTGAGTTTTAAGGAGTACTGTTTAAAAACTACATCCCCAGACCATCCAGTCTTCCCTGAGGGATGCTATCATAGAGTTGTCTCCTTGTCTGTTGTTTGTTCCCAGCTTCACTGCACAGTGCCTGCTTACAATTTCCCTGTGACTGCTCTGGCCATTGCCCCCAATACCAACAACCTTGTTATTGCTCATTCTGATCAGCAGGTAAGAGATTGCATGCTTTGTCATTCCTTCCTGCTGGGCAGGACATAGAAGCTGAAATCATGACAATTTGGGGACTGCTTTGCTTTGAAATTGGATGGTACAAAGGTGGTTTTCTTCTGTTTGTGAAACAAAGCTTCTGTATGGAACCTGGGCTCACTGTAGACTTAATGGGGTGCAGTGGAATGGGGAAGCCCTGAGTTTCTAGAGTAAAGAAGTCCAAGGAAAATAAGGAATTTTGAAGAATTCATTTTACTGATTGTTTTAGAGTAGAGATGACAGGGGCTCAACGGGACACGGGATGGATTATGATTTTAAGAGTTCAGAAGTGACTAAAAGATCATGTAATTTGCTTTTACTTTTCCAAATGAAGAAATCCAGTTCACAGTGAAATCAAGTAGCTAATATTAGCCCTGATTAGAGACAAATCTGCTGTTTTTTCATGTTATGTGGTAAAGGGAAGATATGTTTAATAAGGAGACAATTGAAATACCTGTGCTATAGAACTCACTGTGTTGTCACTACGTGTCCTCTTTTATAAAATGGGCATAGTACCTTCCTCACTGAGATGTTAGAAGTATTAAATGTGATCTGGGAAGCCAGTTTAAGTAGACTGCTGGCAAATGAGGGTTACTACTTTAACTAGCACTTTCTGTGCCCACATACGCATATATGCATGTGCACAGATGTTGTAACCCCAAAATGAAATCTCTTATATCAGCTTCATGGATTTGTGTCCTTGACCAAAGTATGAAAGATAAATGAAACTACACACTTGTCTGTGTCATACATAATGTCCTCTAAGCACACTAAAGCAGATCGTGGTATGGCTATAAAGTGAGTGGATTATTATGTGTTCTTAAAGAGGCATGGTGGTTTTTTTATTGTTGTGGGTTAGTCTCTAATATGCTAATAGGAAGAAGCAACATATAGAACAGTGTGTATTAATATGCATAAAATATCCCAGAATAGAAGTAAACAAGAAATAGCAGTTTGCTCTTGTTTTATAGAAGAGAGATGCCAGGATTTCAGTGACTTTTCATTGTACTTTCTACACTGTTCAAATTATTTGTTATTCTGTTGTAATTTACCTCACTTTTTTTTTTTTTTTTAAATAAGAGTAGTGGGAAAGTGTAGCGCACTCTCTGATAGTCAAGGTACGTGTAGATAGTTTCTGATTAGGAATGAGGATTACTGTACTTTAGTCTTTCTGTACCAGTCTACTTTTCTTTTGTATCATACCCTTCCGCAGGTATTTGAGTACAGCATCCCAGACAAACAGTATACAGAATGGAGCAGGAACATCCAGAAGCAGGGTTTTCATTACCTTTGGCTTCAAAGGGATACTCCCATCACGCACATCAGTTTTCATCCCAAGAGACCAATGCACATCCTTCTCCATGATGCCTACATGTTCTGCATCATTGACAAGTCGTTGGTGAGTTCTTTACCTGCCCCCTGTGCTCTCCCTGAGAGTACTTCAAATTCTAAGTACTTAGGTACTTCAAACTCTAAAAGCAGCAAGGATAGTAATCTAGAAGGAAGAAAGTTTTGTTATGGGAGAGGAGCTTCTCTTCTGCTAATTTCCTCATTTTCATTTCCACTGCTCAGGAGGCTCCCAGGGACTATGTAGGCCTTTGCATACTGGTTTTTGCTGATTTGACCATTTCTGCTTTGCCTGGGAGCATATCAGCTTAAGTAAGAATACAGTTAGATCAATATTCAGACGGTGACCCTCACTGGAACATGCCACTGATTTGGCTAGGTCATTTTCACCTTGCACCCTGGGTTGATTGAATAACTCGGTTTCATTAAAGGAGATTCGGGTGGAAGTTTCAACCACTTGTGCTCCTTGGCAGAATGCACTACAGCACTTTGCACACTTGAAGGTTTGGTCTTACTGTTATAAACAGACCAGCTAGGAAAATTCCATTCTTCGTAGCTGTGATTTATGTAGGATGTAAGCATTTTCTTTTTCTGTTCTAGATTCCAACCTCTACCAGGTATTGCTTTAATTGACCTCACATTTACATGTCATTTTTGGACAAGCACTTTCTTTGCTAGGAGCACTATGAGCTGTGGACCTGCCTGTAATGTACTTTAGGCTTAGATTACAACCAACACACAGTGTTTTGGTGTATCTTGGAGGTGGGGGTGGAAGGGACATGGGGAAAGCAGCAGATGGTTCTGAAGGAGCTGTGCTTGGTGATGTGTCACTGGAACTCATGTCATGGGCCCTGTGTCCTCTGGGCGTGGGAAGCAGAGCTGGCTGGCAAGTGTCTTCTGTGAGATGAGTGATACAGGAAGGGCCCCTCCCACTCGTTTGCCTCTTTGTAACTCAGCCCAGATCAGCCCATATTTTTTCCCAAGTGTTGGTGATAAGTCCATCACTTCCTCATGTTGGGCAGAGCTATTTCCCAAGGAAGTCAGATATGAAATATCACTTGCTTGGCCAGAGGCCATCTCCCAAGGTGTCAGTGACATTAGAGGGGGTGGCTTGTGCTGTGGTTATGCCTGGGGAGAACTTCAGTCACTTGACCCTGTCTGCAATCTGGATGGGGAGGATCTAGAAAGCAGAGCCTACATAGGCTGAGCTCTTGCACATGCCAGTTTGTTTCTTTCTGACAAGTATTAAAGACTGGCCAGAATGCCCAGAAGGGCCCTTTGATCTTGCTGGCCCAGAATACCATACTGTCTTAGCCTCAAACTCCCACCTGCTGCAGTCAAGCTGGAAGAGTGGCTGTGGTTCTCTTCCTGAAGTAAGGCGAATCAGGAAGGCAGTAAATGTGTAAAATGTTGGAGGGAAGAAAAATCACCATAGTTCTCTGGTCGGTAGCAGCCCTAGCAAAATAACAATTTCTACAATGTCTTTGTCTTTTTAGCCTCTTCCAAATGACAAAACCTTACTCTACAATCCACTCCCTCCCACAAATGAATCAGATGTCATCAGGAGACGCACAGCCCATGCCTTTAAAATTTCTAAGATATATAAGGTACATCTTATGTTATCTGCTGAACTGTTAGTTCCTTGTCATATTATCAAAATGTAATAAGCTCCACGATAGGAAAATAAGAGCGTCTTTGTTTTATGTGCAGAGAACTTAGGCTTTTGTGTTTCTTACATCTGTATTTCATTGTTTTTGCCTCAGTATGTTAGAGGCAGATACATTGTACTTAACCAAAATGAAATGTATAGGCAGCAATGATGTTGGCCCTGGGGGGGTTCTTGTGTCAAAGCTGGTCTTTAAATTTGATTTCTAATAGAAGAATGTTTCATTTGACAAATTTCAAGCAAGTGGAAGTCATTAAATTTATGACTTTCCTTCTGGGCTAGGCTTTTTTTACTGTATGTGAAACAAGTATCCATAGCACTGATGATACTGTGGCTGTTTGCGCCAACTCAGAAGTTCTATATTTTGCTTCTTACATTGGAATTCCTTGAGGGTCCTGCAGCGTCTAATGAAGAGTCTATAAAATTGTCTTTTTAGAAGGGGAGTGTATAAATATGCAAGGCTGATTTATTTCTTGATGCACTTGTAACTTGCCATTTTTCAAGAATTTAGACTACATACATGTTAACATTGATTCCTGGAAAATTAGAGAATCATAGATTGTCTATACAGAGAAACATTAAGACGCCCACCTGCTGAGATTTTTTATGCATGAGCTCAGTTAAAAATTTCCACCCTTTCCTACCATATTGAGTCCTAGGGCAGGGAAGATTGTCAGATTTAGATCCCTCTAGCCTTGAACTGGGTTCATATTTTAATAGTCTTTTCGGGGCTAGTCCTGGAGCCTAACTCCTGGTAGAATCATTATCATCTCTCTACAGCCTCTGCTCTTCATGGATCTTTTGGATGAAAGAACTCTGGTGGCAGTAGAACGGCCCCTGGATGACATCATTGCTCAGCTCCCACCTCCCATCAAAAAGAAGAAATTTGGGACCTAAAACAGGGCACTGTCTGTGTCCTTCCTTAAACTATCTACCCTGTTTGTTTTCACAAATCATGATAATAAAACAAAGTTATTCTTTAGGACTAGTCATTGTGTTATCTTCGAAAATAATGGGCAGTAATTTCCCTTCACTGAGTGAAAGTGACTAGAAACTCCAGTGTCCTAGTAGTTAGGATAATGTTCAAGTAGCTTCACATTATTTGAACTTTGTTAGTCCTGTTTTTTCTTTAGACCACAATCTCAGGAAACAAAGATTATAGTTACCGTCCAGGCCCTAACACCTGCCCGAGGTTTCAGAGGGCTAATGACTTTGCCCATTTGCCAGCCTACATCCTGCAGCCCCTGGGAAGCATTGCCCTCAAGGGCAGGGAAACTGAGCTAACTTCCTCAAGTCAGCTTAACCACTAAGAGTGATATAGCACTCTTAATGTTTCAAGGAAGAATTTTAAGTACAACACTAATTTATTTTTTAAAAAAATCAGGTTTTGGGATATCAGTCCCATTAAACAAGCATTCTTTTCACCTGTAACTACCAGTTTCAAAGTGTAAAGAAACATGGGAATAAGAGTGGAAGTTAAGGAGTTGGAGTGGAAGTGGAATCCAGAAAGCCTGCCATCTATTTCACCCTTTCTGTCCTCCTGCTGGCTTTGACATTGTTGTTCCATGGGTGTTATCAGTTGCCCAGTTTTATGTGATCTTTTAAATTAGAAAGTGAAGGACTCTAGTTAACTTGAACTGAGCAGATAGATTTCTTTCCCATCTTAGTAGGTGTATTTTGTTGCCTGCCTGTGGAAACTCAGTATGTGTGGCTTTGTTTGTTTTGGGATAGAGGGCTGTGGTATAGGCAGAGGTATGTAAGTTCTAATGACATCATGAGAAAAGTTCTAGTGAAAAACATTTTTGCTAATAAGAACCTCATCCTCCAGTCTGGAAAGGGAAAATAAATGTGAGAACTTAAGGTTGATAGGAGAATTAAGGGAGGTAATCAGAGAGATTAGAGTTCAGTGCTTCATAAAACAAAGGATAACTTATTTCAGGTTTGCAAAGAGGGAAGAGATACAAGGTTTATAATGGACACTTCTCAGCCCCTTAGGTTTTGTACAGAGATGGGAGTCATTTAAGCCAACAGTCATCTGTGTAAAATAACTTTGTTCTTACATGAATAAATTTCTTAGTGAGGTATATTCTGCCAGTCTACAAGACTGGATGGTTACCACCTTTCAGCAGAATGAAAGACCTTGTCTTTCCTGAGAAATATTTTAGATTCTCTATCATGTGGTTGAAGCCAAAGTTCAAGTCACCCATCCACAATGAACAAGACCAGAGGGGAGTTTAGGATGCTTTAAATATTAACTCATTCACTCTTCACTGACTATGGAGAACACTTATTAACTAGAAGTCTTGATTTACTTAAATGTATTCTGAAACCTTGTGGATTGCACAGGGTTTAGTTCTGAAGGCTCACACAGATCATCAGAGTGAAAAAGTAAATTTTGAGGAAAATAGCATCCCTTTGCAATATTTCAGTCAGTGATTTGAACTTCATAAATGGTATGAGAAGTAAGGGCTTTGGACCTTGAAATTCTTCCTAAACAGAGAACTTTGAGTACAAATGAAGCAGAAACTGATAGGGCAAGTTAGAACATTGGGGGAAAGGAAAGAGAGGAGGAAGGCAAACGAGTATTAAGTACTCGTTTCAGGGTGATTTTTCTTTCGGGATTTTGTGACTTAGAGACATTATGTTCCTGTTTCAGACATTTTTGCCAACTGTTATACTCATACTTGGGTTTTACCAAAAGTTTTTGATCTGAGACCAACTTGGGAAAGGTCTCTTTTGCTAACCTGACTCACATACTTTAAAAATTCTCTTTTTTCCACATAGTAGTTAGTAATCTGAGCTTTGACTGGATAATACCAGTCCTTTACCATGGAGATTACTGTGAGACTAAGGAAAATGAAAATACTGGAATATTGGAAGAAAAAGACCATCTAGTTTGCTTTTTACTATTTTTTTTTTTAGCTTTGTTTTTTAGGTATGGAAACACTTTCTTTAAATGGAACCTTATTCTAAAGGGAGTGATCACAAAGATCTACAAAGAACTTACATGACTGAAGAAAAACAAAGTAAAACAATCCAGTCAAAAAGTGGGCAGAAGAACTTAAAAGACACTTTCCCAAAGAGGAAATGCAAATGGCCAACAGGCAAATGAAAAAATGTTGTACAGCCCTCATAATTGGGAAACACAAATTAAAACCACAATGAGATACCACCTTACACCCGTAAGAACGGCACATATTAAACTAGCAACTACAAATGTTGGCAAGGATGTGGTGAAAAAGGAACCCTCCTACACTGCTGGTGGGAATGCAAATTGGTCCAACCACTATGGAAAGCTGTGGGTTTGGGGATCCTCAGTCTACTGAAAATGGAGCTACCATATGACCAGCAATCCCACTCCTAGGGATCTACCCAAAGGACACAAAAACATTAATTCAAAAGAATACATGCACCCCTATGTTTATCACAGCATTATTTATAATACGTAAGACTTGGAATCAACCCAAATGTCCAAAAATAGACAACTGGATCAAGAGAATGTGGTACATATACACAATGGAATACTATTCAGCAATCAAAAACCATGCCATTTGCAGAAACATGGATGGACCTTGAAGGAATTATGCTCAGTGGAATAAGTCAAAAGAAAAATACCAGATAGCATTACTTATAGAAGGAATGTAGGAGATCAAGGGGAAAAAATAATAACAACAAAAAATAGACAACTATAATTCTGCTAGGGATGGGGAGGGATTGGAGTCAAGATAGGGGTGGGAAGAGCACAAGGGACTATGGTGATGGTGCACAGGTGAATTGGTGATAGAAATTCTATGGGGGCTACACCTGAGAAAAGAAAGCAAATACTGTAAGAAAAATAAATAAATGGAGCCTTATTCTGAGCTGCAATACATGATATACAGGTAAGGAGCTGTTCTGGGTTTGGGGATCAGAAAAGACGCATGTTTTTCTGAGAAAGAGAAAAAGCATGTGCTTTTTTGCTTCATCATATGCATGGAAGTGGGAAAATGATAAGAGACCATTTCATCCATGGTTACAGAATGATTGGGGGCCGAGGTGGTGTTCTTACAGTCATTCCCCCTTGTCTCTTGGTTGTTGACATCCAAGTGTAGATATATAATGATTAGCAAGCATGGTATACAAAGGTATTTCCCATTTCTCAGACTGCAGGGAATGTGTGTAAGCATTTCTTGCTTTGGGATAAGTGCTTGATTAAGGTATAGTACACAGCTGTGTATAAGCTGTGTAGTGTTGTCATGAACCTCTACTTTGTTATGCTCGCTTGCTGTCATCCTGAGAGTGGAATTGCTAGCTCATATTGGGCCCATTTTCTTTCATTTTCAGTTGCCTTTTGGAGCGGCTGTGTTTTTGTCAGCAGCAATAATTCCATTGTAAGTACTCATTTTCTTGCACCTTGCCAATGTATTGATGGACTTTAGCCCACCTAGTGTGTGAAAAGTATTTTAGTTTGTACTTCTCTACTTAATAATGAGGTGGCTCATGTCTTTGTGTTTTGGCTGTTTGGCCAGTTATGTCAATTGTATATTCTACTTTCTTTTTGTGATCTTATCCTTTTCTACTTTTCTAAATATGTCATCTTTTCTTCTATAGTTCAAGATGTTTTATGACATAATCAGCACTGTTCAGTAATTTACCTGTGTTGGTAAGATGGTTACTAAGATAGTTACTAGCCACATTGAGCTAGTATTGAGTTAGTGTGACAAAGGAACTGAATTTTTAATTAAATTTTAATTTAATCATGTGGCTGGTGGCTTATATTGCACAATACAGATATAGGTATTTGTGTCAGCCCTTTGTTTTAAGGAAATTATAGAACTCAATACTCACTTCACTTGCATTTATTATGCAGCAGCAACAGGTGAAAGATGATCTTAGCTCTCAAGAATCTCACAGCCTAGTTGGGGAGAGAAACAAAGAGATCAATGAAGGTACATTAGAGATGAACATAGAGAAAGGACACCTAACTAGTAGAGTGGAGATAAGGTTGAAGGTAGGAGATGATCCTTGAGCTCATAACTTAGAAATGGGTGGTAATTGGCAGGGTGGAGGAGAGGAAAACAAAAAGGCACTTCTGGAGCATTCTCAGTGCAAAGGAGAGAGCACAGCCTAACCAAGGGACTGGATTCATGTAAATAGAGATTATTGTAAATAGAGGAAAAGGAGGCTAAAGGGGCAGGCAGAGCTCCACCATGAGCATGCATATCTCATTCATGGCCACTGGAGGGGGACAGCTTCCCTAGTTGCTAACAAGGAGGAGCAGGTGAAGTTCTTGGAAGAGATGAGAGTGGGGTACTTTCTAGAGGAAAATAGTGAGAAAGCTAAAATTTGGATACAGAGCCCGTAAGCTAATGGGGTAGTGAGAATTAAGACCAGGTACAAATGGACCTTGAAGACTGTGGCTAACACTTCCTCCAGGGGTCTCTCTGTTGGCACAAGGGGTTAAGACAAAGCACTATGAAACTATCCACAGCCACTGCAGCATGAGTTCGATCCCCTGCCATGGAGGTGACCCACATGGCACAGCAGACCTCTCCTGTCCTGCCCACTACTCCCCTCAGCAGTCAGTCTGCCTGTTCTGTTCCCCAGTCTGTCTCTGATGAATCTTCTCACCGGTTCTTGTATGCATAAATGTCTTTAAAAAAAACACTTTTCCTCCAATGAAAAACAGTTGTAAATCACTGAGGTTCAAAGGGATCACACAGTGGAAATGTACATTTGTGTAAGTGAAGAACAGAAGGGGTGAAGCTAGAGAGGCAAAAACCAGACTTTTGTGTAGATTCTAGTATTGGGGTCTGTATTGGCTCACTATGGTTACCCTAGTAATACCACAGACTGGGTGAGTTAAATAGAAATTTATTTTCTCCCAATTCTGGAGGTTAGAAGTTCAACATCAAGGTATTGACAGGGGTGGTTTCTTCCAAGGCCTCTCTCTTTCCTTTGTAGAGGGCCATCTTCTCCCTGTGACTTCTCATGGTCTCCCCTATGTGGATGACTGTGTCATTTTGACTTAATTACCTCTTTAAAGACCCTGTCTCCAAATACTGTCGTAGTCTGAGATTCTGTGGGATAGAAATTCAAACTCTACGTTGTTGGAAGGGCTGCAGGGGCTTCTTGAGACCTCAGGTTTGAATGCTGAATTCCACAGAAGCATGTTCTCTAAGTATCCGTGATCTCCACCAAATGGCTATGACATTAACCAACTTAGGAGGGAGTTTAAGAGTTGTGAGTTGGTGTTCAATGGTACATGAAGAATGAGAGCTTAGGCTGACTATAATGCTCAAGTTTTATTGTGGGGCACTGGAAATGCTGTAAGAACTAGTACTGGGGGAAAGTGGATCTTTATTTTTGGACCTTATTATAATTTCACGGCAAATTATGTAATTTCCACAAGTGTCAGTAAAAGACACTGGTGATTTTCCATAACTAAGTGGATTCAATAAAACTAACCTTCTACTTAGTATGTCCTTGCTAATATTTTCCTAAAAAGAAAGTCACAGAGCTACAAAACTGTCACCAGCTGCTTCTCATTAGGAATGTGGTTAGCAGATGTGGGTTTTCATAGTCATAACACATGAGATAGTTAATCCATTTTTGTGGGTTTCAGATGGAGAGTGATTTATCTTGGCGGAATGAATTTTAAAATGTGCTTGCATCAGCTGAGGGATTTATGCACCTTTCCCTCTCACTTCATATTTGTGCTGGAGAGAAAAATACATTTTAGGAGACTTCTCCCAGAGGCAAAGTGGTCCTGTCCATTGAAAGACAATTGATTGCACTGTCTTCTAACTGGGGAAGGGTTTTGCGTGGGTAATTTTTCAAAGTTGGATGTTGGTTATCTTACAAGCTTATTTTTCCCTTTGGCCTCCTCTTTAGTTGTAATTGAGCAGCTCTGGCTTTTTTTCCTCTGGATTCAGGCTGCCTTTGTGGTAGTGACCTTCAGGCTTGCTAAGGGCTGCAATTTTGCCTGGGGCCCTCCTTCCTTATGAAATTACATAACACTCAAACCTTGGAACCAGCCCCAGATCCACTAATTCTTTCCTTTGACGGACTCTTGGCAATATGTACTCCCTTCTAGCCAAAGTGTAGCTTTATACAAGATCTGTTTGTCACTGAAATTAATTTGGCCATTTGCCCTTTTAAAGCCTGGAATCAAATGGTATTGTGACAGATGCATTCTTAGATACAATAATGGCTCTCAGCAGCAAAGCTGCTACCAAAGGTTTTATTGTTGCCACTGCTGAAGGTCAACAGGTAATAATAGCAGCAGCAGGTACTTTTTATGGAATTCTAGGGTGCTTTGGATACATCACCTCAGTCAACCCTTATAACTACACTTACATGTAGAAGATAGAATTTTTTGAAGGCCCATGACTTCAGTCCCTTGATCATTGTCATACAGCTAGTAAGTGGCCCAACCATGATTTGAACCTTGTGCTCTTAATTATGCTATAATATACATCTACTAAAAGGAGTAATAAGAAAAAGACCATTGGATTTTGAGAGAACAGAAACTCAGAGCCTTAGACATAGAATTGTAGGAAATGATGGAACTGAGAATCCAACCACATTTTATTTTTATTTCACCTAAATTTTTAAAATTTTATTTCATCTAACATTTATCTTTTCAAAATTATGTTTATTTAGGTAATGGTTTATAACACTTTATGTTCTAGGAGTATAGGTTCACACCTCTGTAAATGTATGATCTTATGTCTGGCCCACCGCCAGAGCCCCAATAATCCTATACCATAGTCCACTGGGCCCCTTGCCTCCTTTTCTCCCACTCCACCAGCCAACCTTTCTCATAAGTCTCAGTCCTGCAGTCAGATTTCAAGGTCTAACCTCATTTTAAAATATCAATGAGCCTACCTTGTTCTGAGAAATGGTAAACTAATAGCTTGAGAAGAGAATACACAGATAGGTCAACGGAATGAAAGGTTATTAGACATTATCTCAGCCATTTCCTTTCTCAGAGGTAGATAAAATAACATGCCTGTTCAAAAAAATTTCTAAGCTTGTCTTACTGTCCCTAAGAAACTGTGGAAACAGATGTGGACTCTTTATTTCAGATTTCATTATTCACAGTAAGTAGATTTCCACTGACTACTTGAGATTTCCTAGATAGTAATTTTCACTCTGCAAGGAACCAGTAACCTTCAGAGGGATTATTTGAAATGACTACAGCGCAGGAGGCACTGAATTTCAATCAGTCACATTTTTAATGAGTTCCTTCTCTGCCAGGCATTATTTTTGGAATAGTGGGAAATAAGTCAATGGGTGGTCTCCACCCTCCGGTATTTTATAATCTATATAGGAAAACCAGCAAGGCATAAGATAAAATTGTTCAAAAGAAAAATTCCAATAAATTGGACAGTCAGAGAAAACAGGGATGAGGTCTTGCTTGGTGGGAAATTGGTAGAAAGTGGCAGGAGGTGTTTGGAAGGAAGGACTCGGGTGGGAATGCACACGACATCAGTAGTAGACAGTGAGAAGGTAAGTTTGGCAGGTCTAAATGTAACGATGTAAAGATGTTAAAAATTCAGTTTCTGATGGACATGGCAAAACATGTTTAGGGGTATATTTCTTACATTATTTATGTAGAGTCCCCCATAATGTAGAGTCCCCCAAGCATTCTAAATGCCAATCTCCATTACCATCTCCTCCCAGGATTACATAATTTACTATCTTATCTAAATGCCTTCATTTACCACTTAGTTGGAAGACCTAGGATTTCCTCCAACTCCACTGACCAAAAGATCTTATACTTTTGGAAAAAATGACCAGGGTTAGGTCCTTTTGCAAAGAAAGGTGTCAAATGCTCATCCCCTGTGCAATTATATATGTAAAAGCTTTGCATTAAATGTTCAGACTCTAAGGAATCAGCTGCCAACTGCTCTCTAATAAGCAGAAATTTCACATAACTCAGGCCTCTGGGGGCTCACACCTCTGCTGGAATAAAGCCAGAAATGTCTGTGACTGCAGGTGCACTCGGGCACATCAGGACCTGCTGGAACAGCAAGCTGGTCTCATTGCAGTTGATTTAGGAGAGAGAGGGCTGGAGGTTTGAACTTCTGCTGACATTTGCAGCTTAGAAAAGTCTGCTGCACTAATTGCAAAGAGATCCTGCTGTAACATTGTTTTTTTGTGGGTTTGGGTTTTGGTGTTTGTCTTGTAAGCTACTTGTCTCATTTAATTTCTTCTTCATTTGGGCTCTGGTTACTTCTCACTCTATTTTTATTTATTTGTTTTTAAAGATTTTATTTATTTATGCATACAAGAGCTGAGGTACAGGCCAGAGGCAGGGGGTTGGGGGTGAGAGGATTCACTGGAGACAGAACGGGGAGCAGAACAGGCAGATCTGCTGAAATACACTGAGGGGAGCAGTGGGCGAGGTGGGAGAGGTCTGCTGCACCATGTGGGTCACCTCTCTGGCCAGGGATCCAACTTGTGCTGCTGTGCAGCAGATGCTTCACAGTGTGGCGCTCAACCTGCTGCACCACCAGGGAGGCCCCTATTTTTAATGGTTTTAACTCCTGTATTGAAGGCTTTTTGAAAGTTTCTGCCCACACATGAGTGTTTATTCAGAGTGGTGCATGGGTATATCTTACTAGCTTCAACATGTACTTCATGAGGAAGCAGGATACAAATCCTTTTACAGGAATTGCTACACACCCTCTACTTATGCTTCTTCCCCTGGCCATGAAAACATGGGGGTTTCACTATTACTACTGAAGGAAAGTTGGAGTGCACCTTGACCTCATGTTTTTGTTTAAATCTCTCAGTGAAAGATCTCAGGGTGATTTCTAGACCCCCATTTTAAAGACCTGCAGAATGTAGTTAAGAAAAAGCACTGGACCAGAAGGCTTCGCAACTCACTGTGGGCTTTGGATTAGCATCTTTGGTTCTCTGGGACTCATTTCTTCAGCTCTCTCAGTCCATGCAGCTGGAAAAAGTAGATAGATCGCATACTTGTCTTTGGATAAAAGCCACTGCAGGCTCTGCAGTATACATACAGTTCCTGGGGATGCTCCCCTACACTTACCCCCAACTAAAGACCAGGGCTTTCAAGGTGAGAAAATCAGATCTACAGAGAAAAGGTCAAACTTTCTCATATTTGCTTATATAAGGTTTTTCACTCATATCCTGTGTCACCTCCAATGGCCCTATACTCTCTTCATGTTAGAACTCTGGCATACGCCTAAGTACCTTGCATTCTGCTACTATCTTTTTTTTTTTAAGATTTATTTATGCATACAAGCACTGGGGTACAGGCCAGAGGTGGGGGGGGTGTGTGTGTGAGAGGATTCACCACAGACAGAGCAGGGAGCAGAACAGGCAGATCAACGGAGGTACACTGCTGAGGGGAGTAGCGGGCATAGCAGGAGAGGTCTGCAGGGCCATGTGGGTCCCCCCCTGGCCGGCAGCAGGAATCGTGCTGCAGTGGCTGCGGTTTGCCTCACAGTGCGGCGCTCAACCCACTGAGCCACCAGGGAGGCCCTCTGCTACTATATTTGAGGCTTACCTGTGGTGGCTGCTGGAGGAGAGAAAAATGGTCCCCTTATGCATTGCAGGTGATTACAAAGCAGAGTTGCATACTGAGAATATGCCTCTGGAGCTTTGCTTCTGCAGTTACCTCTGCAGCACCTCATCACTTTCCATTGTCAGCTTCGTGAAGGTCACCCCTTAGCCTCCCAAATGTTTCTTCTTCTCTGCTCTCAGGTTGTTTTCTACATGTCACTTAACCACATAGCATCACACTGGATTGGTTGGTTCTCCGTTTTCCTCCTCCACTAGACCGCCAAGCTCTCAGCTGCGGTGAAGTTTATGCACCTCATCTGCCTGCCTCAAAAAGAGTACACTCCAGTGCACTCAGTAAATATAGAATGAGCCAAGGGTTTGCATGAGGGAACGTGCAACCCAGTCTTGCAGGCTTGCCAAGTGCTTCTCTAAGACGATTTTGCTTTCCGTGTCCAGGCAGCTCCGGGAATTGCACGGTAGAGGTCAGGTGTTCGGGGGTGGGGGTGGGCAATCGGAGACGAACAGAAGGAGAGTGTCAGTTGGAGTCTCACGGTGCTGAAACTGCCCACGCCCAGTGAGCAGCAGAGACTGGGCTGTGGGCAACTCCTTAACCTCCCGGAAGCGGCTCCGCCAGCTTCTCCCCGCCCCTCCGGAAGGTGGGCGTGGCCTTCATGAATAATGAATCGTCCAGGGGGGAGGGGTCCGGCCCGCCCCCTCGGGCGGGAAGGGGGAAGCGCCGAGGCTGCCTGACTGGAATGAGGGTAGCTGCGGCAACTGCGGCGGCGGGAGCGGGGCCGGCCATGGCGGTGTGGACGCGGGCCACCAAAGCGGGGCTGGTCGAGCTCCTGCTGAGGGAACGCTGGGTCCGAGTGGTGGCCGAGCTGAGCGGGGAGAGTCTGAGCCTGACGGGCGACGCGGCGGCGGCTGAACCTGAGCCGGCTCTGGGGCCGGCGGCCGCCGCCTTCAACGGCCTCCCGAACGGCGGCGGCGCCGGCGACTCGCTGCCCGGGAGCCCTAGCCGCGGCCTGGGCCCCCCGAGCCCGCCGGCGCCGCCGCGGGGCCCGACTGGCGATGCGGGCGCGTCACCGCCGGTGCGCCGGGTGCGGGTGGTGAAGCAGGAGGCGGGCGGCCTGGGCATCAGCATCAAGGGCGGCCGCGAGAACCGGATGCCGATCCTCATCTCCAAGATCTTCCCGGGACTGGCGGCCGACCAGAGCCGGGCGCTGAGGCTGGGAGACGCCATCCTGTCGGTGAACGGCACCGACCTGCGCCAGGCCACGCACGACCAGGCCGTACAGGCGCTGAAGCGCGCGGGCAAGGAGGTGCTGCTGGAGGGTGAGCGGGGCCGGCGGGCGGGCGGGCGCGCCGGGCTGGCCGGCGCTTACTTTGTTTCTGCCACCCTGCCCCCTTGGCCGGGCGAGCCCGCTCCCTCCCCTTGGAGCCCCCACCTTGGCGTCCCGACTCTCCCAGACCCGGTTTTGCCGGGGCTTCGAGTATGGAAAAACTGATGCTCCTTGCAGGAAAAGTTGGGCAGCCGCCGAAGTGTGGCTTGCTGTCCCTGAGGGAGACTCGGTTGAGATTTAGTCAGAAGCAGCGGCCCTGATAGCCCCGCCTCTGCACGATAAGCTGACACTAAGAACTAGGGGGAGACCGTGCGGCTCGAGTTCTGAAGATCTCGGTTTGCCTCCTAGGAAGTGCCGGCTGGGCTCTTTCTTTCCTCACCTCTGGCTTCTCGGGCGGGCGGGTCTATTAAAAAAAAAAAAAAAATCCAACTACACCGTTGCCAGCGGTATGCTTGGGCAAACCACCAAAGCGCTGGGTAATTTATGGGAATTTAACCCATCATTGGCTCTCAACAATAACCAAAGGAGATCATAGCGCTCCATTGAAGCCAGAAAGCTGAAACAGCAAGTTTGAGTAGTTAATGAGCCTTGTTTAACAGTGGAGGCTCACGTGTTTTGAACATTTACTGCCAACTAGAGTTTTGACCCTTTTGCAAGAGGCTGGTGCCAGGTTCCTACTCTCACAGGCGCGCAACTTCCAGGCTCTTGAGGTATTTTAGAAGAAACCTGAAATGTGAAATCTCAGGAATAGCCAGACTTATTCCTTGATCTTTTATGATGAATTTTGTAGAACCAAGTTCAAAATTCAGTCTCCTCTGGAAAGACCCTTTCGTGTTGGAAGTGGTATTGTGTGATCTGAAGTCAGTTGCTTCAGAAATTTTTGAGCGTTGAACTTTCTTTCTGGTGATTCAGGCATTCGGGAAGCATTTATTGCTTAGAAGAGAATATAAAAGAAGATGTGTTTCTATTTGGGGAAATGATTGAAAAATACAAACAATTTACAAGTTCCTGATTGTGCAGTGCAAACTATATGTAAATGCCTAGGGAATGTAAAGTTGGGAAGTAGTAATGGAGCTGGTGTTAGTCGGGGAGAGTGTTTTTTTCAAGGGGTTGATTTTTGAGCTATGTCTCCAAGGAAGTAAGGGACAGACAGCCAGAGATGAGTCAGTAGGGTATTCCTGGCAGAATAATAATCTAAAGGAAGTGATGGAGAGTGGGGGATAGGATAGGCCCAGTCATCAAACTAAGAGGCCAGGAGTACTGCTTGGCAAAATGATTTTCACTTCTTTTTTCAAACTTGTTTGTAGGTGTTGAAAAAAATATTAGTTTGTAAGTGAATGGTTTAATGTGCTCCAATTGTGAAATTCCAGTGCCCCACCTTTATAATATCCTATTTATAGCTCCAGGTGGGGCTAGACATTTCAAAAATTAGTGTTACTAAAAGCAGTAAAATTATAGATTGTGTTTGAGTGGTGCATGTGTTAAAAAATGTTACTTTATGCATTTTGAAAATGGTCTAGCTAAGTACTTGGTTATAAATTCTTAGGATCAGAATATTGTATGTAGTACCATTTATGTACTGGCGATGCACAGGCAATTCAACTACCATTTTTTTAAAAAGATTTATTTATGCGTACAAGAACTGGGGTACAGGCCAGAGGGGGAGGAGTGAGAGGATCCACCAGAGACAAAGTGGGGAACAGAACAAGCAGATAGACCGAAATACACTGCTGCGGGCAAGACAGGAGAGGTCTGCCACTCCATGTGGGTCACCTCCCCAGCAGCAGGGATCGAACTTGTGCTGCAGTGGCTGTGGTTTGCTTGGCAGTGTGTTGTTTAACCCATTGCACCACCAGGCCCCTCTACCATTTTTTAAAAAAGATTTATTTATTTATGCATACAAGAGCTGGGGTACAGGCCAGAGGCAAGGGAGGTGACAGGGTTCACCAGAGACAGAGCCGGGAGCAGAACAGGCAGATTGACTGAAATACACTGCCGTGGGGATCATCTGGTAAGGCAGGATTGGTCCGCCATGCCATGTGGGTCTCCACCAAGCGGTAGCAGAAGCCCGGGATCTTCACCCGCTGCTGTGCACTGGATGCTTGACGGATGCTTGACGTTGCCAGCATGCTTCACGGTGCCATGCTCAACCCACTGCACCACTTGGGAGGCCCCTCTACCATTTTTTTTTTAATCCAGGTTTTGTTTATATGTAAGTTGAACCTGGTATTCATACTGATTAAATGAAAATCACCTAGTAAATGCTTCCCAATATTCATTAGTTTGAAATAGGCTACATGAGATTTTAGAAAGCGAATTTACAAATGGCAGCATAGCAACATTTCTTGAATGTCTTTTTACCTGACACAAGCAGAGATGAGTCATGTTCCCACTTAGTAAAAGACAAGTTTTGTCCTTACATGTGTGGGGAAGTTTGAAATAGCACTTTCAAGGCAAAGGATATAAAAATAAAATTACTTAAAATATGCAAAAATCACTGAAAACTACTTTAATTGAACTGGTAAAATGTTATTTAAACTCTAGAGCTGATGTCCCATCCCGGGCACCCCCCCCCCCTTTTTTTTCTTTAAAAATGTTTTTGTTTCAACTGTTGGAGGTAGGCCACTTGACAGTGCTTAGCCCTTAATGTTTTGGAACTGTATTGTCCTTTCATTAGATGTTTCCAAACTTGGAAGACATAGCATAGTAATGCTCTTTTGTGGTGTGGGCAGGGAATTTCAGGCATGCTCTTGCCACCCCCCAAAGAAAGAAAAGTTGTAGTCTCTGGTTGCCTGTGGCTCAAGGACTCCTTTTTATCTCAGTGGTTTGGAGGGATTATTACTTTTTCAAACATTTGTTTAACTCTGCCATGTGCCAGAGCCACTCGAAGATACCAGATTCCTATCTTCAGGAAGTTTAGAGTTGAAATAAAAGGGAGGGCCTCCCTAGTGGTGCAAGGGGCACCACACTACAAAGCATTTGCAGCCACTGCAGTGGGAGTTGGATTGTCAGCCAGGGAGGTAACCCACATGGCACAGCACACCTCTCCTGCTTCACCTGTTGCTTCCCTCAGCAGTGTACTTAGGTCCATCTGCCTGTTTTGTTCCCTACTCTGTCTCTGGTGAATCCTCTCACCCCGCCCCCCCCCCACACCTCTGGCCTGTACCCCAATTTTTGCATGCATAAATAAATAAATTTTAAAAAAATAAAAGAGAAAGATAAGTAGTAAGTACACTGCAAAGTGTTAAAGGCACTTTGATTATAGAACCCTGGAAAGGGCACAGCACAAAGAAGGGAGAGGTCCCTTGGGGTCAGAGGTTGAAGATGCTCAGGTTGTTGGAGAAGCTGAAGCTTGAATTGAGCCTATCCCAGTGAAGAAAGGGCTGTCCTAAATAAAGACATGCAAGTGAAAGGCATTAAGTTCTTCTGCCCAGTGAAGGTACAAATGAAGATTTTGTGATCAGACACAGGGTTTATTTCTGGCTAATGGTTTGTAAACCTAGGCAGATTAATTACTCAGCCTTGCTAAACCTTAGTTTCCTCATCGGTAACATCAGGACAGTGATAATATTTCCCTCAAACGGTTGCTTTTCATCAGACAATTTATGTACTGAGTGCCTTTTTGTGGACTAAAAATAAAGTAGCGAATAGCAACCTTCTCTGACCTCAAATAGAGTATGAATAAGGAAAGTAGAACTGGATCATGAAGGTATGCCATAAATTAAAAAAGGTACTCTCAAAATACTGATATTTAGGATAACCAGGTTTTAAAATCCAAGGTTCCATCTTACTTGAAAAGAAATACATGATTAAAAAAGATTATTTTGGGTGAATAAGAATGATTTTATTTCTTAGATGCAAATTACCTTTTCTAATTCTGTTTTCCTGTTTCTGTTATCTCTTGCCTAGGTCAACTTTTTCATTTCTTAATTTTATATTTTGCTTCCCACCCCTTCGATTTTCCTCTTCTCACTTAGTACTCAGAACCCTAAAACTTGTTATTAACTGTCTGGTTATAGTTTTGTCTAGTGGCTCTTGCAATTGATACTAAGAAGCAAAGGAGATAGCCTCTTTATTAGCAATTGTAATACAGATTGTAAGCATAAAGGACGACTACTAACTTATCAAATATTATATGCTGAATTTACTGTCTTGTGTACTAGAAATAGGGTCTATCTAGAAAGCATCTAAAATTTATATGTGTGGGGTTATGAGATTGACTGTTTTAACAAACATGAATTAGACTACACATAAAATGTAGTCTGGGCAAAATAGTATCAAGTATACAGTTTAAGGTTGGATATTTGAGAATAAATTAATATTTTTGAAGCAAATCTCTTTGGAACATTGTTGGAAAATCATCTTTTATTACCTAAATATGATTGTAAAAATATTGCTTTTTTTAACATACTGAAAAAAGTTATTTCATGACAAGGAGAAGTGAAGTGGCATGAAATTTAATTGAAAAAAACGTAGTATTTAGAATAGTGTGAGACTATTTATTTTTTGAATAGTTGAGATTTTGAGTGTCATATACAATGTGGAACTTTTTGAATATGTTAGGGGACATGTGGTAAATACCACTGACAGACTGCTAAATTAAAGAAGCTAGTTTAGATTCCTACATTTCTACTGGCTTTATTGTCTGGGATAATATGAGTGTCCTGTGGAAAACATTGATATTTTCTTTGAAAGCACTTGTATACTCATTAATCTAGCTTAAAAAAACAATTACAAGGACATTTTATGATTCTGTTTCTTTGTTTCACTTGAATGATCAGATATGTTTCTCTGAGAAGCTATGTCTTTGTAACCATGTTATGTTTATTATATCCCCTTTATGCTAAAATATGCCCTTCAAATGATTATCAAAGTATGACAAATTTATTCATTTTAATATAGCCTGGTTATAAAAATTGTAAGAACATATTTCGAAGCCATATCCAGGCTTTAATTTAGATCTCAAGTGATAACTCAATAACTTCCACTGATATTTCCCCTGCTGTGTAGTCCTTCCAGGATAAAGGTTACTGTACTTTGTGTCTTTGTACATGGGGATGAGGTATAGCCTGTGGCCATGGAACAGTGTCCTGATGTTCTGAGCTGATTGTTCAAGGATCTAATCACTGTCCTTGGCCAGTGTCCTTAGCTCACTATCCTAACTCAACAACAATGTTAAAAGAATGCCTTATGTTTTTATCAGTACTTAAAAAGTTTTAAAATTATCTATTTAAGGCGAATGCCTTAAAAATGGAGGGGTTGATCAAGTCTGCATTTTCTCATTTGATCTTTACACAGTCTTTCAAGGTGGTAGGCTGGCTTTTCTTTGTTTTGCAGATAATTGCACTACAGTTCACTAAAGTTAAATGAGTTACCAAAGATTGCAGAATGATTTTTAGGAGAGAAATGTATTTATTCATTTAAAAGATTTATTTTTATTTATTTATGCACACAAGAACTGGGGTTATAGGCCAGAGGTGTGGGAGGGTGAGAGAATTCACCAGAGACAAAGTGGGAAGCAAAACAGGCAGATCTACTGAAATACACTGCTAAGGGAGGCAGCAGGCAAGACAGGAGAGATCTGCTGTGCTGTGTGGGTCAGCTTCCTGGCCTGAGGTCAAACTCATGTTTCAGTGGTTGCCAATGTTTGGTAGTGTTGAGGCTTAACCCCTTGTGCCACCACGGAGGCGACTAAGAGAGAAATTTTAAGGTATCGTTTGGATGTGAGGCTACATCTTACCTGGAATTTTAAAAAGTTTAGTCTCATTTAACAGGTAAGGAATTAATGACCAGAGGTTAAGTGTCTTGTTTACATCACCTAATAAGTTAGTGATGTGACTTGAACTAAATTCCAGTCTGGTACTTTCTCCCCAAACCAAACTGCAGTCAGATCCTTGATCATCTGTGCATCATGCATGTTGTGGTATGTTATTAGAGACCAGTGTGTAAAAGAAGTTGAAGGTGGTCCTGGCCCAACGAACTTAGATTGAAATTGAGAAAACAGTCACATAGAATAATAGATAAGATGTGTGGTACTCTAAGACTTCTGTGAATTCAGGTATTGATCAGTTGGGGACGGAAGAGCTGAGTAGACTTCATTGGGAAAAGAGAATTTGATCTGAGGCTTGATTGACAGGTTGCTTGCTTTCTTGTAGATGGAAAGCGGTCCAAGTTGAAGGGTTATCTAAGCAAAAGCCAGAATGAGCATGACATATGATAGGAAATGAGGAGAATAGGAGTGGACTCGGGGAAAGAAAGTCAAGCTGCTAGATAAGTCAGAGCCAGATTACACAAAGCCTTGAAAGCAGGCCAGAGGAATTTGGACTGTTTTCATTCTGTCAGTCAACATTTATTATGTGCCTACTGTAAGCAAGGTGTTGTAGTAGATTCTGGGAAATGAAAACTAAGAATAATCCTTGCCCTTTAATGCTAGTAATGATACAATTATAAGCAGTTATGATAAATACTTTAAAAGAAGTGAGACATGGTACCCTGGAAACAGAGGTAGAAGTACAAATATGGCAACATGTCAAAGATAAGAAAGTGATAAGTGGCTGGTGTGTAGAGAGAAGTAAAGCTTGCTAAGTAAAACAGGGTGTGCGTATCTGGAGAACAGGCTGGAAAAGAGGCCAGAGGCCAGAACATCAAGGGCCTTATATGTACTGCCAAGCAGTGATCTCTAAGTATTTCACTTTTCAACCTGAAAAAGGAACTTGAGCTTTATTAATATTTAATGTACAGATGACACTGGTTCTCTCAGTCTTAATAAGAAAGTGCCATTATGCATTTGCTATACAAGGTGACATCTCAAGATGAGGGAAGAGTGGATGCTTCCCAAAGCAGACAAATTGATACTAGGAACTATACTAATTTGTCTGCCATGAATTTATTGCCCCTTTCTGCAGTTTACTTGAAAGTTGAGTGGATTTGTTATATTTTCAGCTTTTAAATAAATTCATAAAACAACCAAGTAGCTTAAAGATGTACACACAGAAGTCATGAATTACACTACAGGTAGTACTAACACTGCAAGCAATAACAAAGAGATAGAACTGATGTTTCTTTTCCTAGGTGGTCTAGCTCTCTGTCACATTTCAAGGTAATAATAGAAGTCAACCCTGAACAATGAACTAGCCAAGAAGACTATTTGAAATACAGATTTATATAATCATTAATAATGAACTTCACCATAGGAGAATATTATACTGCGGGTCATATAGGAGCTAATGATAGTATGACTTCATCAGGGATATGTAGAATAATGCCTAGATTTCTGGTTTGAGAAACCAGATAACTATGAAACCACATTGAACAGGGGAGGAGTTTGTTTTAGGGGTAAAGGTAAGTTCAGTTTTGTACATGTGAAATTTGAGTTGCCTGTGTGACATATTGGTGGAACAGGTCAGTAGCCAGTTTGAATGAAGTCTATAGCCAAGCGAGAAAGGTAAAAACTGTGCTCAAGATTTATGAGATGTCCGGGTAGAGGCAGTAATTGATGCCATAAATAAATGTTGATATAATCATCAAGAGAGAGTACAAATTAAAAAGAAAAGTTGAACCAGGATGAAATCTGCATAATGTTTACATTTAAAGCAAGAATAGAGGAAGAGAAGTCTGAAAAGAAATGATCCAGAAGTACTGAGAATGAAGAAAATGATACAGTGGAGATCAGGGAAGAAGTGCCTTAAAAATGGAGGGGTGGGGGCTTCCCTGGTGGCGCAGTGGGTTAAGCAGCAGTGGGTTAAGCAACGCACTATGAAGCAAACCACAGCTGCTGCAGCATGAGTTTGATCCCTGCCGCCAGCCAGGGAGGGGACCCATATGGGGACCCATATGACCCTCCTGCCTCTCCCACTGCTCCCCTTAGCAGTGTGTTTTGGTCAATGTGCCTGTTCTGCTCCCTGCTCTGTCTCTGGTGAATCCTCTCACCCCCCCACACCTCTGGCCTGTACCCTAGTTCTTCTATGCATAAATAAATGAATCTTTAAAAAAAAAATGGAGGGGTGATCAGCATCTTCAGATGCTATAGAAGGCAAGGAATAGAATTCCATTGGTAGTTAGAGAACGAGATCATTGGCATTCTTTTAAGAACCTTTCTAGTAGTGACACCGAGCAAAACACAGTAGACTGTGTTTTTAAAAACTTACCAGAAAAATAAAAGCAGAGAAGATTAAACTTAGAGTTGAATGAAGTGTTTAAGGGAGGTTTTACTTGGTGGTAGTTTGTTTTGTGTTTTGTTTTAAATGGGAAAGGATTGGTACATATTTGTAGAGCAGGGAGAAATGATTAACAGGAGGAGAGAGTGAAGAGATGAAGGGGTGGGGAACTGATGCAATCCATTTTTGATCCAGGAAGTGACATGATGGGAACAGAATTTGGGGTTGGCAGCAGCAGATGCACTGGATGCACTGCAAAGAGAGGCCAAAGGTAGGGAAAGCTGCAGCTGTTGTAGTGAAAAGCAACCCAAACAGAGGTGAGAACCAAAGAAGGGGTGGGGTGGTGGTAGCACTGGGAATGGAGAGAAAGATTCTAGTCAAGAAACATCTTAAAGCAGGCACTTTTTGTCAAGAGATAACAGAATCCATGGGGACCTTTTCCTGCTTAGATGGACTCGTTGAAACTGCCCATACACCCCAAACTTAATAGTCAAAGGGAATTTCTGGCAGTGAGCATCTGTTGCTACAGTCATTTGTACCCTCAGACATTGGAGTGGAAAGTTGAGAGCTGCTGTATTAAAGGAAGAAATGACAGGATATGGTGACCTCCCTGGTGGTGCAATGGATTAAGCACCGCACTATGAAGCATCTGCAGCCACTGCAGCATGAGTTCAATCCCCAGCCAGGGAGGTGACCCAATGGCTCAGCACACCTCTTCTGCTTCACCAGCTGCCTGTTCTGTTTCCTACTCTGTCTCTGGTGAATTCTCTCAACCCCCCCACCTCTGGCCTGTACCCCAGTTCTTGTATGCATAAATAAATCTAAAAAAACCCACAAAGTGCCAGTTATTTTGGTGTCAGTAGATTACCTTTTGAAAAGAGTAAGAGTGACAAAACTCAAATTTGGTTTGTTTTTGTGATCTGGCTTCTACTATGTTGCAAAAATGCTTTGACATAGATCTAGCTGAGAATTTATGAAGTTAATAAGCCTCCCTGGTGGTCTAGGGAGGTGTATCAGAGCTATCACTGCCAATAGCTTGCGTCAAATCCCTGGCCAAGGAGCTAGCCCACATAAGGCACAGCAGACTGCTCCTGTCTTGCCTGCTGCTCCTCTCAGCAGTGTATTTTAGTAGACGTGCCTGCTCTGCTCTCCAGTCTGTCTCTGGTGAATCCTGTCACCACCCGCACCTCTTCTACACCCCAGTTCTTCTATGCAAAAACTTAAAAAAAAAAAATAGGAAACTTAAAAAAAAAGGAATTAATGAAGTTCATGACTATAGTCTTTTTGTTATTTTGGTTTTTCTGTACTATTCTCTCTACTGCCATCTGATTATTTTGTTTTTAAATTTGCAAATGTTTAGAATGCTTTGTGAAAATAAACAGTGGGAGAGGTGAGGAAGTTGTACCTCTTTCAGTTTAGTTAACTTGTCACATATATAAAATGTTGAAAAATGAGGAACTTTGATCTTTCACTGAAAAAGACTAAGCAATTATAGACTTAATTATTTTCATTAATTAGAGTTGGTCAACGAACAAAATTTTTTTTTCAAGATTTATTTATGCATGCAGACCAGAGGTGTGGGGGTGAGAGGATTCACCAGAGAAAGAGTGGAGAACAGAACAGGCAGATCCACTGATATCCACTGCTGAGGGGAGCAGTGGGCGAGACAGGAGAGGTCTGCTGCTCCATGTGGGTCAGCTCCCTGGTAGGGGACCAAACCTGTGCCTCAGTGGCTGTGGATGCCTAATAGTGTGGTGTTTAACCCCTGGTGTGCCACCAGGGAGATCCCTAACAAAATTTTAAAATGTAACATGCCTTATTTGAAACCCTTTGGTTTCAAAGCACAAAACTTAATCAAGCTTGCTGAAATAAAAAGGAATGAGGTAAAAAAAAAAAATAGGGGGCCTCCCTGGTGGCGCAGTGGGTTAAGCAACGCACTATGAAGCAAACCGCAGCTACTGCAGCACGAGTTCGATCCCTGCCAGCAGCCAGGGGGGGGACCCACATGGCGCAGCAGACCTCTCCTGCTGTGCCCGCTGCTCCCCTCAGCAGTGTACTTCCATTGATCTCCCTGTTCTGCTCCCCGCTCTGTCTGTGGTGAATCCTCTCACCCCCCACACCTCTGGCCTGTACCCCAGTGCTTGTATGCATAAATAAATAAATCTTTAAAAAAAATAGGAATGAGGTATACAAAGATAAACAGGGCCTCCCTGGTTCAGCTGGAGATGGTTCTGTGCGTAGTGATATCTGCAGTGCCTGTGCCAAGGTGGGGCCAGTATGCATACTACATCCCTGCCACCATAGTAATGACTGGTCCTTTCCTCATGTATTTAAAATGTACCTTTTTAAAATATAGCTTTTAATATTCTGTCATCTGATTCTGGATTTTCTAATGTATTCTGGTTGTATGTTTTCTAACCGTATGTTGTAGTTTTAACATTTAATATCTGTATTTCAAGTGGATTATACCTGTCAAGAAATATTTTTTAAAAAATGACAATTGCAGGCTAGTGTAACCATTTCTCCAGATAAAAACAGGAATGATTTTATTATTCTATTTAAAAATCTTTTTGGGATTTTGATTAAAATTCATAAAGTAAGTTGAAGGAACTGATGTCTTTGTAATATCTCCCACCACAAAATACCTCACTCACTCATGTTCAGTCATGTGACAGGGGTTATGGGGCTCTGATTGGCCAGGCCTAGTTCAGCTTATTTTGGAACCTATGGATGGGGCAACTCTCTTGGTTCCACATGGTTTGAAAGTAGGAGGTTCTCAAAAGATAATCAAATTGATATTAACAGAAGGAGAATATAATGAATGCTAAGTAGATCTACATAGATGTCCACTATGATCTAAAAATACCAGAAGGTGATATTTGAGATTAAATAAGAAAATACAATATTAAGAGATACAGAAACTTTGTAGAGAGCTATAAATGGAGAATAAAAAGAGTAAATTTGCTTGGGTATAGGCGAGCTGTTAGAGCTTTCAAAAAAAACATTCCAAAGTGAATAATAAATTATTAACATTTATTTTAGAAGCATTTTGAACATCACTTTTGTATGAATTTCAAGCAGCTTCACAAGTATTCATTATGATCATCATTTTATAACAAGAACAATATTATATAGACTAAGGGTAGAAATCAGAGATTGGGGTAGAAAAAAATTTTTGACTGTCAAAATAGATGTAAGGAATTTTTAGTAAGAATTGTTTTGGTTGCAGAAACCCAAAACATACTAAGCACAAGTGGAATGTATTTTTTCGTGTATCTCCTAAGACTAGGGAGGAATTGGGGTTAGGTCCAGAGAGATCCAAAGGCTCAAATTACCTTGGCTGCAACATCTCCTGCTGTGGAGAGTCTAATTTTGTGCAGTCAGCTAAAATGGTTCCAACAGTTCTAGGAATATATTACTCTAATTTGATAATCCTTGTTTTAAAAAAAAGGGTTTTTTGGGGCACCATCCTCTAATTTGTTCTGCTAATCAGAGATACCCAGATACCCCTGGGAACTCCCAATTACTGTGGCCACAGTGATGGAGACTCTTGTGACCTGGGCCTGGGTCCTGTGCCCAGGGGTCCCTGCTGTGTTGAGATTAGCCTCCTCTACAAACTATGAAATGTGCAGTGGGATTGCAGTTTGGCAAATTTATGTCCACTGTAACTATGCAGCCCATTACAGCTCTAGAACCTGAAATATTTTTATAACTCAGTTGTGAATTTTTTAAAATCAAAGCAATAGAAATAAATTATAATGACATTATTGAGAACTTACTCTGCTAAGCTCTTTATGTGCATTATCACCATTTTTTAAACAACCTTGTGAATCAGGTGGCATCATCATTTTAAATAAGAAAAAATTGAACCTGCAGAGACTAAGTCATAGCACGTGGTGGTAGATGCAAGGTAGTTTCTCAGATTTGTCAGTCTCCACATTAGAAGAAAGTGTCTCTCTGATCAATCTGTTTAGGTTTAGAAGCTATCTAGTCAAAAGACCAACAGAATTTATTATTGTGATGGGCTCAATGAGTAGAAAAGTATGCCCTGGACTCTTTTTTTTTTAAAGATTTATTTATTTATGCATACTAGAGCTGGGGTACAGGCCAGAGTCGTGGGAGGTGAGAGGATTCACCAGAGACAGAGCCGGGAGCTGAACAGGCAGATTGACTGAAATACACTGCTGAGGGGAGCAGCGGGTGAGGCCAGAGAGGTCTGCTGCGCCATGTGGGTCCCCTCCCTGGCTGGGAATCGAACTCGTGCTGCTGTAGGGCAGATGCTTCACAGTGGGGCGCTTAACCCACTGTGCCACAAGGGAGGCCCTGGACTCTGTTGTTGCATCTGTCTGGAAGTTATTATTGTTAAAGTCTCCCAGTCTTTGTCTAATATTTCTTGCTGGGCACACATAGCTATATGTGATTAGCCAACTTGTATTGACTATACCCACATTTTGCTGGGTACTCTGAGGGAATAAGAAGAAAGATACTTGCTCCACAGGCCCTAATTTTTTGTGTGTGCTTCTATTTTTTTTATTATGTTAATTGAAGTAATGTTATTTTATACAGTTGTGTATGTTCTATAAATGTGAGCCCCAATAATCTTCCACCATAGTATATTGTCCAGGTACTTTGAAGAAGTACCCAAAATGGGTTTATAAATGCTAAAAAAGCTGCATATACATCACTCCAAATAATTTCATATAAGTGATAGACAAATACTGAAAGAACCTGGAATAAAGGAACAGCTAGTGTTAGGAATGTATTTAGGTCAGGTGAGTGAAGGCAGGACACACACAGGTGGGGCTCGGATGTGGAAAAGATGCAGGTAGTCTATGTGAGGGGAATGGTGTGTCCAGAGGGCAGAAATAGGAACAAACAAGTGATACTCAAACTACAGGAAACACGTTTGATGAAATAGCTAATTTTCAAGACTCTGAAACACTGACTTTTTAATAATTCTAATGTTTCCTTAGCAGTTTCATACAACTAATTTCTTAGATATTCTTGTATCAGTTTCATTATTGGTTAACTGCTTTGTAATGTAAAACTTAATTTTTCTTTTGTAATTACTTTTGCCAAACTTTTTGTTATCTCTTGCATTTTCAGTATAATGTTCTTTTACTTTTGGTAAACATCAATTTTAGCAAAGTAGCATTCTCCAGACTGTATACCTTTCTAAATAAATGTATATCCAGGGACCTCCCAGGTGGCGCAGTGGGTTAAACAACACACTATGAGGCAGACCGCAGCCACTGCAGCACGAGTTCGATCCCTGCTGCTGGCCAGGGAGGTGACCCACATGGCACAGTAGACCTCTTGCCATGCCCGCTGCTCCCCTCAGTGGTGTGTATCATTCCATTTGTCTGTTCTGCTCCTCACTCTGTCTCTGGTGAATCCTCTCACGACTTGCACCTCTGGCCTGTACCCCAGTTCTTGTATGCATTAATAAAATAAATCTTTAATAAATAAATATATGTATATCCAAATGAAACAGTTTGTCTCATCAAATATTGAGTGTGTTGGGTTTGCTTCCCTATTCTGCTGTAATTGATGGTCTGTAAAGGTATTTAAATTGTTAGCTACTTTCATTGCAGTCAGGACTGTCTATATTTTAGAAACCCATTAGTAATCTATAATGCATTTTAGAGTAGTAAGATAAACTAATAATCTCTTCAAAAATTGTTAATTATAACTAACAAAACTGCATTTATTTTTACACTAGACATAAAGTAATTGAAAAAAGCAAGCTGGGCCCCTGGTGGTGCAAGAGGTTAAGTCTCAGCACTATGAAGCTGTCACCACTTGCAGTACAAGTTCGACCCTGGACTAAGGAGATAACCCACATAGCACAGCAGACCTCTCCTGTCTCTCCGGATGCTCCCCTCAGCAGTGGTTTCAGTAGATCTGCCTGTTCTGCTCCCTACTATGTCTCTGGTGAATACTCATCACCCTGCACCTCTGGCCTACACCCTAGTTCTTATATGCAAAAATAAACAAAACTTAAAAAATGAAGCTCACTCTGGACAAATATTTACTTTGACAAGGAAGATGAATTTTAATGTTTGCTTGAGCAAAATATAATGAGAGAGATTAGGGTACAAAAAGAACTAAAATTCATGAAGATATAAATTATTTTTGAAGTATCCAGTATTGTTGACTCTTTTCTTACCCATACCACTTGTGAGAATGGTAGTTAGGAATTCTGCTTCCTATGCTTTTAACTTGCCTGTTCATACATGCTTTTCCATGATATTGTCCCAGCACTCTCAGCAGTAGAAGAGGAAGTACAGCTGTCATGAGCCAGTATAGGCACAGCCTAGCAACTGTAATCAACGCTTGGGGATCAGTGGGTTAGTGTGGCCCTGGAGAAAATAAAAGTTCCAGAACCTTTAGGTAAATAAAGGAAAGTGATCAGAAGAGGTCAGGGTTGCCTGTCTTCCAAGATGAGAGAAAGTACTATTGAGCAGACTATACCCATGTGACTATATACAGAGGATGTTGTATTTTAGAAATAGCATTCACTTCTGAGTCTAGCAGACCTAGTAGTTCTGCATGGTGCCAGGAAAATCACTTACACTCTTTAAGCCTCAGCTTCTTTTTTAGTCAAGTAATTGTGAAGGTTAAATAAAATATTTTATACAAAATACCTAGCACATAATTAGGTGTTAAAAAAAATAATGCCCCCATCCTAGTAGTTAATACTTCAATCTTGGAGGGAAAATGGTTTCAGAATTGCAGTCTGCCTGTCTGGAGAAACTAACAGTCACTGGTTTAGGGGCAAGTCAGTGAAACCATTTGAGCTCCTAGGGCTCTCACTCCTCCCTCACATATATCCAATGTTTAGGTTAGCTCTACTGTAATTTTAGTTATTACCTGAGTATCTATGATGTTTAACTATATCATTTTATTCCCAACTGTTGTGTGGTCCTTTACCAACATATCAAAATTTACCCATGACCTAGGTAAACTTCTTTGCAGTCATTTATTATTCGATTAAGGGGCTATATAGCCTCTGGCCCTGTCTCCTCTGTTCTCATTGACTTGGGAGGCTTCTCATTCTTTTCATCCTTCCCAATTTTCACTTCAAGACTTAGGAAGAATGTTCTGTAACTTCTTACATCTCTTTAGTTAGTAGGCATTATTTGGAACTAACAAAAATTCCTACTTTTAAAGGTTTATAATGGAAGGTAGTATGTCAGTGACTATTCATTCTAAATGTAGCTCAGGAATTTAATGCGCTATTAGCTAGTAACAAATAATGTTAACCTTTGGATTTTTGCCTTCTCTTTACCATTTAAACAGTTCCTCAATTCCTTTCCTTCTCTTTTTTAATAGGACTATGTTACTGGGACTTCCCTTAATGTTGACTTATAAGCTAGAGACTGGTGAAGAGTGTCCTTTGAAGTATGAGAATGTAGAAATGTAGAGCATTGCTGCTTGGCTGCATTTGCTTCCATAGCATCCTTTGAAGCTTCACAAATCTTTCACCTGGCACCTGATGGGTTGTATCCTATAGGACTTATCCCATATATGGAATTTTATTGCTCCTCAAAAGAAAAACATGTTGAGACAGTAGTTTCTAAGAAGTCAGACTTTGCCACAATCTAAGAAGATGTAGCGCTTCGGGCTTTTCCTAGCATAGGTTCAGAATTATTTCAAAAGCACAGATTCTTTACTGAGATAGATGACTCATTAATTTTTTTCTGTGGAAAGAAAGGATCTCAAGTTAATAAATGGCCCACAATATAAATGAACTGACTGCAAATTTAAGCTTGGGGAAACTTGAAACATTTAAGTACATCTACTCTTAAAACTGGAGTAAACATTTTCAGATGATATACCAATTTATGAAAATTTGCAACATCAGCCCCTTCAGTGCTTCATTTCAGTTGAATGGTCTGTGGCTTAAACAAGTATTTTTCCACTCTGCACTTTACCACGTATTTCTTGGCATCAAATTACCTTGCTGCTTAATTCAAATTGTTGGTTTGACTGCTGAGGCTGAATTCAGCTGTGGAAGTGAAAATGGAAATCATTTATTCTAAGAAATTCACTGATATTACTGCTTCATGGTTCACATATGACCATTGTATTTATATACTGATACACTTGGTATAGTTCCTTAAAGTTATATTTTTTATTAGCTATGTAGACAGAGTGGAATCCTTTAACATGGGATTAATTGTACCCTAACACATTATAACTTGTAACTGCTTTTCTGTGTGTTTTGGAAGTTTGACATCAGAGACTTTATTATCTTGCAATGTTGTGTAGAGTGGGAATTCAGCCGTAACTTTATCAACAAGCATTTAATGATCATCCTCTATGTATCCATCACTGGTGTAGGTATTGGGGACATGGGAATGAACAACACACAAACTTTGACCCTTATACAGCTTATATTCTAATCTGGAGTTTTTGAGTACTGGTGGAAATATTTTGAACAGTTTTCATAGTTATCACAGCAGTTCATGTTTTTAGTGGCTATAGTTTTTAGCTAACTATCATGGATGGAATTTGCTTAATACATTTTGTTGAGTAATTCAAGGATATTTATCCCTTCAGGTGTTTCTTGCAGAGTTTAAAGTTTATATTGGGAGAATACAGTACAAAGTATTTTCTTATATAGCAGGATGTCTTTAATTCTTTCTACAAATGAAATTTCAATTTTTTGTTAAATAAAAATTATTAAAATTGAAAAATCTTCATTTAGCTGAAAATCCTACAGGATACAGTGTAACTGGAAGTAAATTAATATATTGATAGGTTGAAATAATTTACTCCCAAGGGGAAAACTAAATGTTTGACAAATTTATAGGTTTCTGCGCTATAATCATAGTGACTAGGTCTTTTTGTTTGTTTATCAATTTTCCTGTATTTTTACTTACTTTAGACTGTAGGGTACTCTTGTTTTTTACTTAAACTTACTTTGTTCCCATTGAATTGAAGGTTTTTTGCCACTAAACACTATTCAGTTTAGGTTCTTCATTTAATGGTAGGGAGATTCAGCTATGGCCAGTTAATAATATTTTGTGGTCAAATCTTGCCTTAGTGAAGTGAACGGTATAGAAAAGATCATTTACATTAGGGTTCCATTGTAGATTAATAATGTACCCTGGCATAACTGAAGTCAGAATGAGAAATCCAATTTTTTTTCCTTTCGTTATTTGCTATATGGGACCTCATTCAAAGGGTCTAATGTCAGCATTAGGAGTACTCTATTTGAACCTTAGGTCTTTCTCTAGACATAGAACATCTTCATATTTAAGAGGATTAATGCATTAAGGAAATGAGTGATGATTATAATAGCTGATGTTTTTATGAACATTGATAGTGTGGTAGACACTGTTCCAAGTACTTTACATCTTATTAATTCTAATAACAACCCTATGGTGGTGACACTCTTTTTCCCCACTTTAACAGTAAGTAAGGAGGTGTGAAGATTTACCTTAGGCCATATGGCTGGTAAGTGGATGTTCATTAGGAACCCTAACTATCTGGCTCCAGAGTCTATACTCAGCTATGCTAATTATGACTAGAATGCATCCCAAGTATTGCTGATTCTGAGATAGATAGGAAAAAGTACAACTGTAGGGAACAAAACACTAAATTTTCTCAGGGTAGTATATTCATGGCGAAATTTTGGAGCTCCCTCTTGTAATTTTCTTAATATTTAGGTAAGCCTGACATTGTCATTTTTATTATCAAATTAAAATAATTTTTTACATCAAAGTGAGCATTATTACTCAATGTATTCAACAAACATGTATACAGAGCTTACACATACCAAGCTCTCTCATGTTGGAGGTAAGGCAGTAAACCAGAGACACAGGCTTGTCCTCATGGAACTTACACCATAGTGAGGAATATTCATTCTAAGTGGGTTGTCCTGGGAAGGAGACACCTTCTGTTGCCTATCCCCTTCCATCCTTTCTCTGGTAAGCCGCCTTCAGCTCTCAGGTCATTCCTTGAAGCTCACTAAATTGAACCATCCTTTTGTGATATATCAATATAAAATTACTAGGCGTTATAGGAACTAGTTCTGGGATTATTTGTTTTAGTTAAATTTTCTTCTTACATTGTTGTTCATTTTCGTACAATATTAAAAATGATTTTTTAATATAAAATAATCGAGTAACTTAAAATTTTAATCAATAGGGAAATATATTAAAGATTCCTCCTTAGACTATCTTCTGTTTAGAGGCGCAGGAGGTGAGAGGATTCACCAGAGACAGAGTGGGGAGCAGAATAGGCAGATGGACTGAAAGACACTGCTGAGGAGCGGCAGGCGAGGCAGGAGAGGTCTGCCACATCATGTGGGTCACCTCCCTGGCCGGTGGCAGGGATGGAACTCGCGCTGCAGTGGCTGCAGTTTGCTTCATAGTGTGTTGCTTAACCCATTGCGCCACCAGGGAGCCCCCCTGTTTAACAATTTACTTTGGATTATTTTATAGGATAAGACAATATTATGCTCTTAAATATATGCATGCATGATATAGCAGTAGTTGCAGGATTACATCCTGTGTTATACTGCTCACAGTGATCATTTAGGGCGGTTTCATAGAGTCTTCTCATCTACCCTGTGATACATACACTATTACAATATTGAAAAAGAAAGTGCTTATTTGCTTTTGTGATTTAAAAAAGATAAAAGTATTTTAAAGCAACATAAAAGAAAAAAAAACTTAAATATATTAGTCTGCAGCTCATATTCTGGGAAACTTTGGAGAGAGGTAGCTTGTTTTCTTAAGTACATACCCAATAGTTTTAAGTGTATATAGTTACTTAAGGTTGTTTAATTATTTCAGATGTTATGCTATTTAATCATTCTTTGTCTGCTTTTCAGCATAAACTTGATTTTTTTTAAAAGTTGAATTTAAAAAATGTCCTTTTGTTGTATCTTTGTTTTACTTGGATTTTAGATTAAGGCTAGAACCAAGTTTAGCTTGACTTGTGTAGATACCTTTGGACTGCACAGAGAAAACCCCTTCAACCTGATGGTGTGACTGCCTGAGCGAAGGAGCCCTGCAGCACACATTTTCTACTGATGTTCTGCTTATGAAATTAGTGATATGTTAGTTGTTTTGAGGGACCGAGGGAAGGAAATCTTTTTCAACTTTAGGCTACTTTTCCCCTTCTGTACACTTACCTTGGTAGCTTTTCAAGAAACAATCATTCATAATAACTGTTTTTTATGATGTCTGATAACCCTTATCAGAATATCAGCGGGCCTCCCTGGTGGTGCAGTGGGTTAAGCAACGTGCTATGAAGCAGACCACAACCACTGCAGCATGAGTTCAATCCCTGCTGCCGGCCAGGGGGGGGACCCACATGGCGCTGCAGATCTCTCCTGCTGTGCCCGCTGCTCCCCTCAGCAATGTACTTCTGTTGATCTGCCTGTTCTGCTCCCTGCTCTCTGTGATGAATCCTCTCCCCCCACACACACCTCTGGCCTGTACCCCAGTGCTTGTATGCATAAATAAAATAAATCTTTAAAAAAAAAAACAGAATATCAGCAACCTTTCAACAACATATCACTGATTTTCATCTTGAACTCTATACAGTAGCCTTTCCTACTATGTCTCTGAAGTATCAGTTCCTCCTTGTCTCTGTGCTGTAACCCACCACCCTTATCTGCCTGGGGCACTTCTTATCCTTCAGTCATCAAGTTCTCCTTGATTAGCCTTTCCTGTCTGACTCCATCCTACCCATTCCTTTCAAAATCGGGCACTCTTTTTTTTTTTTTTTTTTAAAGATTTATTTATTTATGCACTCAAGCACTGGGGTACAGGCCAGAGGTATGGGGGGTGAGAGGATTCACCACAGAGAGCCGGGAGCAGAACAGGCAGATCTACTGAAACACACTGCTGACGGGAGCAGCGGGCACAGAAGGAGAGGTCTGCTGCGCCATGTGGGTCCCACCCTGGCCGGCCGCAGGGATCAAACTCGTGCTGCAGTGACTGCGGTTTGCTTCATAGTGCGTTGCCCAACCCACTGCGCCACCAGGGAGGCCCCGGGCACTCTTTTTTATATTACCTTTTTTACTTTGTATAATACATCTTATTTCCATAATAGTGCTTAATATGCTGAGTTGTAATTATTTGTTAATAAAAACAGAGTAGTACTTACCTGCTTGGTCTTTCTTTAATCTTTGCAATGTAATGGCAAGCAGCAGGTTTTTTCACCTTCTGTGACCTCAGTTTCCTCCTTTGTCAAATGGGAGTAATAATGTACTTAGCTCTTAGGGTTGCTCTGGGATTCAGTTGCACACGTAAAATGAAACACAACTCTTTTGGCACATACTGAACATTAAATGAGTAGTGTGGATAGCAATTGAAAATTATTGTACACTTGTTAAATTTTGAGCTCTGTAAGATATCAGATGTCTCTTCACCTTTTATTTCCCAGTATTTTGCCTATATTAGGTTTGCTCAATAAATGCTATTCAATGGAAAAATAAATTGTCCAGTTCATGAGATCTTTATACCTGTATCCTTTTATGTTTTTATTTCAGTACTTTCTTTTTCATTCCAATAGGCTATACTATGAGAAATACCAGTTTTTTAGGGTTTTTGTACAGTGTGTTGTGGCTTTAATACATGTTCAATATTAGGATAGGAGTTCATGATTTAAAATCTCATAGAAGTTTTGTTCATTTCAATTTATCACTTTATTTTTTGATGTACTAGAGGTACTTGCATAGTGAAAGTTATGTAAAACAAGCATAATCTTTCCTTTTCTTGAAACATGAGTTAAAGTGTCTGCTCTCATACGTGGTGAGATTTCATGTTAATCTTAGAGAAGACCTACTACTTCAGTTTTTAACTATAAAGTCTCAGTGAGTAGTGAACAGTTGTGTGTACTGACTCATTTGTACTGACTGCTGAGTAACCAGCACATATAGTAGTGTATGATTTTATGCTCTCTGAAAACCCAAACTGAAAGTTGACAACATATACAGGAAAAGATGACGTGGGTTTTAACCATAGCTTTGCCACAGATGGACTGTGAACTATAAAGTTTTCTAATTTCTTTAGGCTTTGGTTTTCATAGGGTTTCAGTTTCTACTTCTTTAAAAATGAAGAAGTTAAACTGAATTATCACTCAGGTATCTTTTAGTTCTAATAAGCTATAAGTTATCTATTTTTAGATTAGCATTGTCCACAGGACACTCAGGTGGGTGGGTGTTAGGGCCAAGTATAATAAACTTGAAATTAATAGCTATTTCATTCATCTTCTCTAAATATGGTGATTTATTTAGACTATAATAACTATTGTTCTGTAATTCATGTGTACTTATTACACTGGTAAATCTTTTTTCTTAGCATAATCTGTAGGAGAGAGAGAAGGAGGAGGATTTAGCATGCATGAAGATAAATATAATCTTAAGATTAGCATCTTAGTGATTACATGAAGCCAATATTAACACAAATTCACTGTTAGTGCAAAAACAGTTTGGGATAGATAAATTGGACTTGGGACATTATACGAGTCAAGCATTGACTGACAATAAAGGAAAACCTAACCAAGAATGACTTAAACAACAAAGATTTTTTTAAAGCTTATCACACATGGTATTCCAGTCTTTCATCCAATACTGAGGAGGCATGACCCTACTTAAAAGATTTTTATATCTCAAGAAGTCACAAGAGGTCTGAGGTAGGCAGTGTATGCTAGGACTGTTGCAGCATTCCATAATGTCATGTTTGTTCTGTTATTTGTAGTAAATTCATTTATCTCATGGTTACAGCTGCAAATAGCATATCTAAAACTGCTTTGAAGCATACATTTAAGACAGGACAAAGAGAAAAAGGAAGGTAGCTGATTAAATCTGTTCTTATCAAGAAAAGCTTTCCTTGGGCCTTCCTGGTGGCACAGGGGTTAAAGTCTCAGCGCTATCAAGTTATTGCCAGCCACTGTGACATGTGTTCTATCACTGGCCAGGGAGCTTGTCCACATGGCGCAGCAGACCTCTCCTTTCTTGTTCACTATTCCCCTCAGAGTGTATTTCCGTAGATCCGCCTGTTCTGCTCCCCACTCTGTCTCTGGTGAATCCTTTCATCTCTCCAACCCCTCACCTCTGGCTCTATACCCCAGTTCCTGTATGTATAAATAAAATAAATCTTTTAAAAAAAGAAAGAAAAGCTTCCCCAGATGACCCCAACAGATTTCAGCATATATGTAGCTTGTTTGTTAAGAACTGAGTCAGATGGTCACTGGTAACTGTAAAGGAGATTGGGAGAAATGAATATCTTGCTTTCCCAGTCTACCGTGAAAAACACATGGGAGAGAGGAGGATTAGGAATGGGTGTTGAGTTAACCAGCCATGTGTCTGCTTGTTGAGTTTGCAGTACTTGTTAGAGATCAAATCAGGATCAAGAGTTTTTCATTATTTAGAACAACTACCATATTATGAATCTTGGAACTATAATTGGTTAACATTATGAAAGGTTAAATGACCTAAGGAAAATTATATCAGGACCATCAAGCAGAAGCAAGGAATAGTGAGGCTATTTTATTGGTGGTATCACTGAACATGTAGTCTAATAAACCTCTAGAATTATAAGGCAATCCTCAAAAGGTAGAACAGATAACATTGCAGAATGTGATAATTTATATTTAACTGAGAATCTTAAGAGCATATAATGGCAATGTAATAGTCATCACACAGATGATTATACTACTAGAATAAGTAATTTCTTATAGCCATATAGTGAGAAAGTAATAGAACAAGAAGAGAAAAATAAACTCAGATTGCTGAGACAGTGATATATTGCCAGTTAGATTTAAAGAGATCCTCTCATCTTGTATGTTTACTTATTAATAATCTGTACCCAACAGTCATAGAAATTAGATTTTGTATTTCTCAAATGATGTGCCCATAACATAGGAGTTTTTTGCAAGTATTGTTTGTTCCAGGTTTTATGCAAGTATTTAGAAAATGTGTATTTCAGAAACAAAGAAATGTATATTTATTTCATCTAAAAAAGTGAGATTATATAAGTCAAATTTACATATGGTAGCATCTACTCTTTTTAGGTTTACAGGTCTATGGGCTTTGACAGGTGTATATAATCATGAAACTGTCAAGAATATGTAATATTTTCTCATCAAAGTCCCTTTCTTCTAGCCCATAGTTCCCTAACAACCAGTGCTCTGTGGTACCTTTTCCAGATTCATATATATGGAATTTCAAAATATGAGGTCTTTTGGTTCTGATAGGAAAGATTAAAAAAACATTTAGAAACACAGTATAGTATTTTTTGTCTTCTAGGCATTTTGTATGTTTTTAAAAAAGTTAATATAAAGGTTTAAAGCATTCAGAGATAAACTGCATTAGCACATATGCATTGTTCACACTTAGGACGTTGCATTGCCCTTAATATATATGTGTTTCACTTCTTAACTGCTGAACTCCTGAAGTAAGGAAAATTTCATGACTTATCTTTGTTTTAATAACTAAAATATTGTCTCTATGGTATAAGTGCTTGATAAATGATTTTTTAATAGTGGATATTGTGTTTATTCCAAAAAAAATCTGTAAAATTTTATCACTACAAGTTTAATAAGTATTATTTCCCCTGTTTCACTGATAAGAAGGTAATGGTCAAAGAGTCTGGAAATTTTCCAGACTTCCAAGTTTTGAAACTTTGATATAAAATTTTTGTTGCATCAGGGTAGAGTAGATCTCCCTGCTAATAGGTGGTGTATCAAGGGCTTGGATTCTAATCTCAGTTAATACATGTAATACATACTCTTCCTAGAAGACTGATTAAGCCTCTGGTCAAAAACGGCACAAAGCTTGAGTGATTGTATAACATAGCATCCTCAACATCTTTATTTGGTAATTTCACCTCTAAATGTTTTTTAAAGACTTCCAAACATCTTTCCTATGTATTGCAGAAAAATAAGCAGGTTTTAAGTGGCAGTTATTCATGTCATCACTCTTAATTTTTGTAATAGTTATTTTCTATTTTTCCTGCTTTTTATTGACATAATATTTTTAAAATTAGGTGGAAATTATTTTTAATAATGGATGTAGTTTTTAACCAAGAAAAATAAAATATTTGTAAGATTTTCAAATTGTTTTAAGATTTTTTAAAAAGCAAAATACAAAATTCTATTGAGAGTATTAAAATACTTTGACAAAAAAACTAGAAGAAAATAGATGTAAATATTTTCTTGGTATTCAAGGTGATTTAGTTTTTCTTTTCCAATATGTATGTGTTTTTGTCTTATTATTTCTTTAAGGAAATTTATTTTGAAATAATTTTATTGTAACAATAAAAAAATCACAACCCAGCAGGAACAGAAAGACAAAGACAAATCAGAGGCACTATGTGGGAGGCAGGGGAGTGAGGGGATGGGATGAAAGCAGAAAGAGCACAAGGGACTGAGGTGATGGTGCACGGGTGGAATGGTGGTGGGGATTCTGTGGGGACCACAACTGATGTCAAATATATATAAATAAAGAAGAAAAAATAATAATTTTAGACTTAAAAGTCACAGCAATAATGCAGTTTCCCAGTTACCCCTGTTGTTAACATCTTGCATAGTTATTATCATGACTAGACGTTACCACTGATACAATATTATTAACAAAACTACACACTTTTTTAAAATTTTTACCCATTTTCTAGTGGTGTCTTTTTTTTTGTTCCAAGATCCAACTAGGATCTCACACTGCATTTAATTGTCCTGTCTCCTTAGCTTCTCCCAATCTGTAATAGTTCTTCAGTCTTTGTGTTTTATGACCTTGAAATTTTTGAAGAAAGTGGTTTTGTAGAATGTTCATCAGTTTAGATTTGTCTCTTGTTTTACCATGAATAGACTGAATTTAAATATTTTTAGCAAGAATACCACAAAAGTGATACATCCTTCTCTGTGTGTATGGGAGGACGGAGTGATCATACCTATCTGTGTTAGTGCCTGTATTATAATCCTTGATTATTGCTGAGCTTCTCCACATAAAGTTACTATTTTTCTCTTTGTAATTAATAAATATCTTGGAGGTAATTTCTTAAGACTATGCAGATATCCTGTTACTATTTAAACTTTCCTCCTTTACTCTCAACTTTTTACTAATTTTAGCATTCATTAGTGACTTTCATAAAAGTCATTACTATTGTGTTCTAATAATGATTTCCTGTTTCTGTCATTCTTTGAATACCTATTAGTTGGAAATCACTTCAATAAGGACTATTCCTTCTCTCTCATTTATTTGTTTAATCAAATGAATCATGGATATTTATTTTGTTCTATGGGTTATGATTCCATATTACTGTTACGTATTTTGGTGCTCAAACCATCCCAAATATTGTTTTCATCACTTTTTAATTAAAAAATTAATAGACTATCAATGAATACAGTTATTTGATATGATGAGCAATGTGTTGTACTGTTAACGCTCAATAATTTTCTGTGAACTCTGACAATTCTCAGTCTATTACAGCTGAACTCGAATCATGTGTTTTATAAAAATGGGGAGGGAAAGGGGCCTCCCTGGTGGCGCAGTGGGTTAAGCAATGCACTATGAAGCAAACCGCAGCCACTGCAACACGAGTTCGATCCCTGCTGCCGGCCAGGGAGGGGA
>JAGFMF010011458.1:897460-915274 GCA_019455555.1 Galemys pyrenaicus | reverse complement strand
CCCTGCTCTCTGTGGTGAATCCTCTCACCCCCCCACACCTCTGGCCTGTACCCCAGTGCTTGTATGCATAAATAAATAAATCTTTAAAAAAAAAAATGGGGAGGAAAAGGACATGAACACATTTTTGTCTTTTCTCCTCTTCCTGTACTTGGTCAATTCTGCCAATTTGGTCAGAAAATCCCTAGTGACAACAAAAACTTGGCAGTTACTATTAGCAGTTCTTTTGTATGATAAAAAAAAATTACTAAGTGTTTAAAGATATGGAAACTTGGATGGCATTCTTGTTCTGGGGTGGAGACTCTGATTGGATGTTCAGGATGGAATGCTTGCTGACCCCTTGAACACAGCTATTGTGCTGGGCTAGTGTTGTGTTTCCGTCTATAGTTTATCACTTGGAGTGCTGATCTAAAACAAACCATCCGGTGTGTCCAGTTAGTACAGGACACATCCACTTAGCAACAAAAATATGAACAAGGATTTCCTTGCACTTCAACTGCTAGAATTATTTTTTTGTCTGATAGAAAAACATTATTTCATTAGTATTTTCATGGGGGGGGGTAGTTATTTCATTTGACCTGCAGTTGTTACATTTAGTTATTTATAAGATTTTTATACTTTTAACATTCATCAGGTTTTGCCTTTACTATAGTTGTTTTTCTTTTTCTCTACTAAGCAACTTGAGAACAAAACCTGTGTATCAAACATTTTAAATGTCCCATACTTTGCACATAGGAGAGAATTCTTTGTTATTGAGAGGGGGAAGACATGGCTTTTAAGAGTAAAGTTTTTTCTCATCATGCATGCTAGGGACAGATAAAAGCTTATACACAAGGATTTTCTTTACTTACAGAGGAATGTTTCAATCTGTTACTGTATCCTCATAAGAGGATTAAATTTTGTGGCACAAGAACAAACTACTTATCCCTAAATTTTATGTCATGAACAAACTGCTTATCTTTACAGCATGTGTTTAAGTTGACAATTGTTAAGCAAAAGTTTTTCTAAAAGCATGTTTTTAATAGTGTAGTTAGCTGAAGAGAACCTAAAAAAAGATCACACACATGGAATTTATGTGATAATTTTCAGTCTATTGCAGACAGTGACTCTATCCCATATATTCAAAAATCACCAAATAGTATTGCACAAAGACCCTTTATCCAAATATCAACAATAATCCTTTATCCAGAAATTAACAATACTTTTTAGCTGGATGTTATTACCCATACTATAAATAGTTCTTGTGATTTGACCAATCTAATTAGAACTATAAAAATATATCTGTATTTGTGATAGAACTTTTTGTAATTCATTTAACAAGTACTTATTGTGCATCTTCTATACCTAAGTGATGTCTGCTATGAACCTTTCATAATTATACCGCCAATTTTGACCAATGGATAAAATTCATTTGTGCTACAGCTCAGTATGCACATTGTTACAGTGTTGTTAAGTGGAGCAGGTTACACTTTGTTCTGAAAAGTTAGATAACAAGTATAAATGTTGAGTCAGAGTCATAGAATTTTGAATTTTGCCTCATGAATGTGCAAGAGAGTGTATTCAGGGCCTGAAATAGCCTTGCATAAACTACAGTAAGTTTCTGAGTAGTAAGAACCATGGTAGATAAACACTAGAAAAGTGATATATTGTAATTAGTATTAACTTTTTTGGTATCTTAATTTTAATCCCTGTGTGTGTTTTGTTATAGTAGAAAAGATGGGCAAAACAGAAGCTGAACTTAAAAGAAGTGCAATAATAGTGATATTATGAGAGTGTTAGTGGAATACAAAAGAAGAAGACTGTGCTGTCAAAATTGGTGTTTTTGTGGGTGGGAAGAGCACAAGGGCCTATGGTGATGGGGCATGGGTGAATTGGTGATGGGAATTCCATGGGGATGAGAAATATACACTAAAAAAATGAAAAATAATGTAAAATATATATAATTATTAAAAATGGTCCTTTTGTGAAAGGGGAGACAAGAATTAGCTTGTTGTCTTTCTGGAGCTATTTTAACTGCCATATTCTGATATTCTTTACTGTTGTATAATCATCTCAGCATTTTGTAATTCATTTAGGTTACTGCTTACTGTCTTCCAGGCTCTCTTAAATTGTATACTTTTTTTATTAGTTAATCTTATTTAATCCTCACAGTTCTTAGTGAAGTTCATTTTAGGATTTAGCATTAGAGCTTTATGGATTAAAAATTGAGATTGAAAAATGAAATCATATGTCCAAAATCACAAAACTGATTGACAGAATTGAAATTCAAATCTAGTTTGTTGAGTTTCAAATCTTAGATTCTCGTCTTTTGTCCTTCCAAAAGTATATGCATTACACACACACACACACACACATACACATACACACATACCTTAGTACCTGCTGCGTTTAAGTATCTGCCCATGTACCTTTCATATGTTATCTCATTTAATACTACAACACCCCCCCCTTTTTTTTAAAGGTTTTATTTATGGATGCATACAAGCACTAGGGTACAGACCAGAGTTGCAGGGGGGTGAGAGGATCCACCAGAGACAGAGTGGGGAGCAGAACAGGCAGATTATCTAAAATACACTGCTGAGGGGAGCAGTTTGTTGCTCTGCATTTATACTTTAATGACTTAACAGACAGTATCCAAACGGCATCAGCTGTAAGGTTATACAAATACATTGTAGGTGTGAGATATAGATCTAGATAACTCCATGCTGATATCCCATTGTTCTCTCAGCATTTATTGAATAGTGCCTTTTCCCCATTGTTATATTGCTTCTGCTATTGAATCTATTTCTGGAATTATTTTTCTAATTCATTGTTCTTTATTATCCATAGACTGTGTTTAATCCACATGCTTATTGTAAAAGTATTCAAACATAGAAATATTTAACTTCAAAAGTAGAAGCCCCTATATTTATATATCTGCAGAGAAAATTGTTAGTAAATTGTCCTATTTTCTGGAGTACTTTATGAACATACTTTAATTTTTCAAATGCAAAACTGAGTAGTTTTTCCTCTTAGCAAATCTGATACCCTTGGTTTTATAGTGTATGAGTCATTTTATCATGTTTTAAAAGATATGGTGGGGTTTGGTTTTTTTCCCCTTCAAACTAACCACCATTTTAACATTTCAGTGAAAGACTTAAGAAGCAATGTAAATCGTTCCTAACCAGTCTGTTTCTTTTTACACAAACTGCCTTTCTTATTGCCTCTACTTCAGTGACAGTGAAATCAAATAGAATTTTCTAATGCTTTACATGACCAGGATTCTTCTTCTATTGTCAACAATATTATCTCACCTGCTTTGTAAGTAGTAGGTTAATAAACAGATTGAAGCTTTGTTTCTATATAGAGGAGGGGAAAGTACTAAGAATAGAAATGACTTATAAATGTAGAGATTTGGTATGGAGAATAGTATTTAAATCTCAACATCAAGAATAAAAGAAAAATATGTAATTTGAAATTTTTTGATACAATGTCATCCAGTTTTGGGATTAATTATATAAAGTATTCAAATACAATTACTGTAGGGCTGTTCCACAGGGAAAGTTGCTGGTGGCTGTCTTTCATACAGAAACATTTAAAAATGCAAACCTAAAATGTTTAAAATCTTTTTAATCAAAAGTGGAAAAGCTTGTATATTCTTTTCAGTTTGAGGAAACATTCCAAAGAAAAATACTTTTTAAGTTCACTTAAAAACTAATTACTTTATAAATAACCCACAACTAGTTTTACCATAGTAAAAAAACTTCCAAGGAGAAATTATACAGTAAATATCCCAAAACCCCAAATTATTTCAATGTAGCTTGCTGTTCCTTTTGTGTGTATATATATAAAGTATGAAAACTAATAACCTTGGTATAAAAGTAATAGTTACCCATGTTAGAGTTCGATTGGGGCATAAATAATATTATTTTGCCAGTTTGTGTAAATTTATGCTAAAAGGCCATAATTTAAAAATTCTGAAAATTTTAGCAGGCAACCATAAATAAGAAACATTCTGCAAAGGATGGGGAGGAAAAGGGATCAAAACAGGAGAGGGGAGAGAACACAAGGGACTATAGTGAGGGTTCATGGGTGAATAGGTGGTGGGAATTTTACAGGGAATACTCAATGATGTAAAAGATATAAGTAAAGGGCCTCCCCGGTGGCGCAGTGGGTTAAGCAACACACTATGAAGCAAACTGCAGCCACTGCAGCACGAGTTCGATCCCTGCTGCCGGCCAGGGAGGGGACCCACATGGCGCGGCAGACCTCTCCTGCTGTGCCCGCTGCTCCCCTCAGCAGTGTACTTCCGTTGATCTGCCTGTTCTGCTCCCGCTCTCCGTGGTGAATCCTCTCACCCCCCGCACCTCTGGCCTGTACCCCAGTGCTTGTACGCATAAATAAATAAATCTTTTAAAAAAAAGATATAAATAAAAAAAATTAAAAATTCTGAAATGTTAATTGCTGGGGGCAAATTTCAGTGTTACCTTATTTCTGGTTTATTTGGACTTGCTCCACTGTAGCTCAGTGCTTTGAAAGGAAGCTTGAGTTCTCCTTTTCATCACAATAGTAATTTGAAATCCTCAAAAAAAAATAGAATATTTTTCCTGCTTTTATTGACTTGAAGAAAGGAAGATGGGTAATGAAGTGAATTGGAAATCCCAGGACCAACATAAACTACAGTGAGTGTGTTAAACCAAAAAATGCTGAGAGCACATCTTGTAAGCACATGTGCTACATCTGAAGATATGCTCGGTTTCCTTGTTGACATTTTCCCCTGATGACTCCAAGTAGAAAGGAGCTAACTTCATAGAGTTAATAAATGAATAGGCAATAGTGAGAAATTAGTTATGCCTTTGGAAATGCTTACCCAAAGAATTATAACTCAAAATTGTGGTAGACCTGAGGTTCTGGTACTCCTTGAGGTTATAACATCACAGGTCACTCCTCCCATATTTCAGACAAAAAAAAAAATTATAAAGAGACGTAGATTTCCTGCCTTTAAGGAGAAGAAAAAATAATGTCCTGCATTTGTTGAGACAGGAGATCAAGACTGGGTGGGGATATAAACACACAATGGACTATGTTTTACTTTTAAGTGGTTCTCATGAAGAGTGTATAACATGGGAAGGTGTATATTACTGTGTTCAGTGCAGCACTAAAAAGTATGAAAGGAAATGTGGAATTAGGAATTTATGTACTTTACTTTCTTGTCAGTACTCCCCAGTTTAATTATTCAAGAGAAAGGGATGAGACCAGCAGAAGGTAGAATGGTGGTTGCAAGGGGCTTAGGGAGAAAAGAATAGGGAGTTATTGCTTAATGGATACCTCTGTGCCTTCAATTTGGGAAGATGGAAAAGATGTGGAGGTAGATGGTTGTGATGGTTGCACAACGATGTGAATATACTTAATGCCACTGAACTGTACATAAAAAGAATAGTTAAAATGGTAGATTTTATTTTTTATGTATTTTACCACAGTTAGCAAAATGAAACAAAGCTACTGGGATGGTTTTGGAGATCGTGGTGCATGTTGGCAGTAGGAACTGAACAGACTAGAGAAAAATATCTGAGGTGGCATAGCCTAGCCGGGTAACTAATTGGATGTGAAGGCTAGGGAAAGAGAAGAGTCTATAAAGGTTTAGAGAAGAGGTTCCCAAAGTTTATTTAGGCATGATGATCAACCATGTAGGTAGTCTTTAATAAAGTATAGATTACTGGGCCTTATTCTAGACTCACTATACTACTGGTTTAATGATTGGGTTCCTTGAAAGATGTCGATTTTAATGCTAATAACTAAAACAGTTCACAGAGGAGGAGATTAAAGACATGAAGATTAGTTTATATGTGGAGATACTGAGTTTGAAGCGTTGGGACAGAACCCATGTAGAAGGAATCGGGGCTAACAAGAATACTGGGTTTAGAGATCTACGAGCTCTAGCATTAGAAACTGGTAGGAACTAGAAAGTGAAGTAGAAGTGCTAAAAGCAGACCTCGAAGGAATAACTGCATTGTCAGCATAAGAGGGGAAACAAGGCATTAGAAAATTAATAGCCAAAAAGGGGGAATAAAAAACAGTTGATATGGTGCACTGCACTGTCAGATGTTGGAATGGTCAAGAGAAAGGATTGAATGCCCACTGACAGAAAATTGTATAAAGAAGACATGGTATATATACACAGTGGGCTATACTTAGCTTTAAAAGATGAAATTCTAGCTTGAGGAAATTATGCTAAGTAAAATAAGTAAGAAGAGAAAGACAAATACCACATGATTTAGCTCATATATGGAAGATAAAATGAACATCAGAACAAAAGTAAACTTTTTTTTTTTTTAAACTGATATGAGAGCTTCCCTGGTGGTGCAAGAGGTTAAGCTGCAGCACTGTGAAGCTACCTGCAGCTATTCCTCCACCCCTTCCCCCCACCCCCCGCCACCTCTGGTCTGTACTCCAGTTCTTGTATGCATAAATAAATATATAAACTGACATAAGAACATCTTTTTTTAAGGATTTATTTTTTTAGGCATACAAGAGATGTGGTGTAGGCCAGAGGTGTGTGTGTAGGGGGGTGGTGTGTGTGAGAGGCTTCACCAGAGACAGAGTGGAGAGCAGAATAGACAGATTTACTAAAATACACTGCTGAGGGGAGTACAGGAAAGGTCTTCTGCACCATGTGGGTCATCTCCCTTGCCAGGGATTGAACTCTTGCTGCAGTAGCTGCCCATAGCTTCATAGTGCTGAAGCTTAACCCCTTGCACCTCCAGGGAGGCCTCAGAACAGATAGGAAACTCTTAAATACAGATTAGAGTTTACAGATTAGATTAGAGATTACCAGAAGGAAGGGGGATGAGGATGAGTAAAAGGGGTCAATGCATGGTGACAGATGGAAGCTAGATTTTTGGTGATAATCATGATGTAGAGTATATAGATGTCATATTGTAATGCTGTATACCTGAAATGTATATGCTGTTATACACCAATGTTACCATAATAAAAATGTGTTGCTGGGCCTCCCTGGTGGCGCAGTGGGTTAAGCAATGCACTATGAAGCAAACCGCAGCCACTGCAGCACGAGTTTGATCCCTGCTGCTGGCCAGGAGGGGACCCACATGGCGCTGCAGACCTCTCCTGCTGTGCCCGCTGCTCCCCTCAGCAATGTACTTCTGTTGATCTGCCTGTTCTGCTCCCCGCTCTCTGTGGTGAATCCTCTCACCCCCCCCCCACACCTCTGGCCTGTACCCCAGTGCTTGTATGCATAAATAAATAAAATCTTTTAAAAAAAATGTGTTGCTGTACAAAGAAATAGAGTAAGTGTTGATTGAGAAAGGATTTTTGGGTTGGATTAAGAACACTAATGACTTCAGAATGTGGTTTTATTCAGAGAGACTAAGGAGCAAAAAGAAAGGAGAAACAAAACAGCAAACATAAACATTTGTTTTTCAAGGAGTATAAGAGAGGATGGAACCAAGTCAAGGTTGGTAAGGTCAAGGCAAGGCTTTTTTGGTTTGGATAAGTTTGGTACTATTTTAGGGCAAAATCTGTATGGACTATTTCTCTTTCCCAGGTCTCCAGACTATAGCTCTGCATCCCTTTCTCCCCAGCCCGTTAATAGTGGATTGTCTCTGCCTCATTTGTTCTCCGTTTCTTGGTGATTGTGCTGCAAGTGTTCCATTTGCTTCTCTAGGTCCGCTCTTCCTTGGCTACCTGCTTTCTGCCTCAGGAGGCCTACCTGCATGGATGACATGGACAAGCTTCTTTGATTTGGGGCTTTTGTTGAGTTTGGCTAAGGTAAAGATCCAGTAGAACACTGGAAAGTGAAAGGGAGATGATGAGATTGGAACACTATCGCCGTGGCTCCTAATCTACAGAGTAACTTAAGTCTGTCTGAATTGACTGAAGGCACTGCTCCTCTCAAGTCAGTCCTCTATGGGACTCTCCTGATCTGGTAACTACTTTCTCTCAGTCCCTTCAGACCTACGTGTGGAAACAGGGTATCACTCTATTTTCCCTTTTGGTTTCCCTGTCCCTTTACTAATCTTGTACCTTCGGTTTCCTGCAGACACCTTGACTGATACAGTGATCTATCTAGTTTTAAATATCAGCGACACGCCAATAGGTCCCAAATTTATAGCTCTATCCCAGACCTGTCTCCTGTAGACTCATATATCTAGCTGCTCAGTAGTCTTGATTAATATGTGTTTCAACTTACTGTTCCATCCTCCTGAATCTGTTAATGGCAACTCTACCTCCTAGTTGTTCAAAATGAAAAATCTCAGACTCAACCTTGATCCTCTTTTTTTCCCTCCTCCCCTCCCTTATCCAGTCAGTCTAACTTTAGTTAGACTGAGTAGGTCTAACTTTAGTAGAGCATATGACTACTTCTCACCACCACCATCCTCACCAGCTACCATAATCTCCCACCTCTGATAGTCTTCTGCCTGGTATTCCTGCTTCTGTTCCTGCCCTCTTTTACTCTACAAATATATAGTTTATTTATTTTTTATTTTATACAGTAAAATTCGCATGTAGACTTTTTAGGTATAATAGCTTTATGAATTTTAATACATGTAAATTATTGTGACTATCATAACAAATTAGGATCTAGGGCAGTCCATGCTCAAGAAAAGTGGTCATGTACCCTCCCTAGCCTTGGCAGCCACTTCTCTATTCATCATATACTTTTCTTTTTAATAATGGGGTCCTGCCATTTTTAACTCAGCATGCTCTTGAGATTTGTCCAACTTGCTGAGTATACCAATAGTTCATTCCTTTATATTGCTGAGTAGTAGTCTGTTCTGTGACTGTACCTTAAATTTTTCCATTCATCCACTGAAGGAAATTTGGGTTGTTTCCAGCTTGGGCACTTATGAATAGAGCTGCTAAAAGCATTTGTGTACAGGCTTTTGTGAACATAAGTTTTTGTTTCTCCAGAATATAACTTCTTAGTAGCATTTTTCTTTTTTAAAACATATTTTGTTTACTGGTACTATTCTAAGTTTCTAAAAACAGTTCCTAGCACATAATGGGAGCTCTGTACATCAGTGAATATGCCATGTTACTTTAAAATAGAAAATAATAGTGAAGCCAGAATCACTCTGAACACATTTCATTATTTACATCACCAAATCCTAGACTGTGCAATCTATTCAAACCTCAAATGGCAGGAGTCTTGAACTGAAAGACACTTGCAAGTTTAGAAAAAGAAGAGACTTTTTACTGAAGGTAATTTCCCACTAATGTTTTTAATGGCCATCTGTCAGATTCCTGATTTGGAGGAGGAGCTTTGAATGAGGTTGAAGAGAAACCTCTTGGGAGAATAACAGATGCCAGCATAACTCATTTGTAAGCAAAATGAAAAGCCAGATATTCCACCCTAAGGATACCCCAGAAGCAAGCTTGCTTGCAAAAGCAGGGGAATAAATGGCATCATTCTCCCTACATTGCCTGGCCCATTTAGTTACACTCAAACTCATGGCAAAGGCCATAAGAGTGGTGAGATGTGAGATAATGATGTTTTTAAAGCAAGATAATTGATTGATTGAAATAACTTGTATTTACAGCCATAAGCCTTGTCTGCACTATGAAGTATTTTTTTGGGTAGGCTTTCAAAAGCCATACAGATAGCATTCAACTTAAAAATCAGATGTTGCCTAATGTCCCAAATCAGTATAGCAGTATACCTTGTCATCAGATCGTGGAATTCAGTAAGGATCACATGGATTTTGGATCCCATAAAGTGCATTATAGTTTTTGAAGTTTCAACAAGATTTCTGTTTAAGATGGTTCCATGTTTAAAATTTGAACCAAATTCCCAAGTAAGTTTTTTTCATGATTTAAGTTATTTCCAAGTTGTGTATAGTACATGTGCATGCTTTCATCACTCTGAAGAGAAGGGGTTATAGTGATGCTTCTAGGATGGGGGGAAGGCCCCTTCATTTTCAGTAAGAATCATCAGTGCATGGAAGTAAGAAAATTAACTTTAGCATCTAAATACCTAAAACACTACAAACATTGTTCAATTAAATATTTTGAGGGAGATCTTTAACTTTTAGGGAAAATGAAACAGTTTTAAATGTATCGTGATTCTGAATTGACTTGAAGGCCATGTGGAGGTGAGGTGTTGCCTACGTAGGTTAAAGCACCATGGCAACTGGGGTGGTCTAAGTTTAGGACTAAAATAGAACATTGTTGTTAATTTTCTGCCTCCCCCAAATCTTAGGTAAATTAGAAAGATGTCTATTCTCAGTTCTTTAGCCATTGTGGATGACTAATTTGATGTGGATATGGATGACATTGTCATCAACTCAAGTGAAACTCACTGCCTTTAATAAGACCATGCAATAGGTTGTATATATGTGTCCATTTCATTTCAGTATGTGTGCAGTAGTAGTTCAGTGATGGCACTATGTGGTTGAATGAATGAACTGAGTAAGTCATAAAAGGGTCTTCTCACTATAACACTTAAGAATGGTCATTTACAATGTCTTCTATTTCCTCAAGTTGGTAGCCCAGTAGTTGTTACACTGCCTTAAATGTTGAAATGGCTAGTCTCTGCCATTGGCAGTAATTAGCAACAATAGAAATTTCTGTTCTAGTTCCTGTGTTGTAATCCTCTTTTGAAAGCTCAAAGCTAAAGAATGTACTGAAATGGTTGAGTCAGCCATTCATGGGATATACTGGCTGCACCCTGTTCATTTTTCTAGTATGAAAAAATCTTGGTGACCTGAGGCAGTTGGTTTTACTGTGTCTACCTAGAAATGTACAAATTACAAATTCCATAGTGTGCATGGAAATCACACAGATGTAGATACAAGTGCACAGACTATATCTAAATGTCTATAACATTATGTTTTCTAAAATACACTTAATTTTTCAGTTCTTGATTAACTGCTTCTAAGGAATTAAATTTGCCTCTCCTAGTGATTACTGTTAAACAATTTTAACTTCTCTTTCTAACTTGCAGGGTGGGGTAAGGGGAGGGAGAGAGGCACCTATGATTTATCCAGTGTTTTGTATATCCATAGAATTTTTACTTACTTTATAGATGAGGTCCTCAAAACAGTCAGCTAAGTTCACGTAGCTCTTCAGATATTTGAAATATTCTCATATGGAGGAAATAAATACATTCTAGGTGTTGAAACCAAGACTGAATAAATCGTATTCCCTGCCTTCAGAGAACTCACAGCCAGCAGAGGAATAGAATTATTACAAAGGATTACAGCACAGGGTGCTGAGTTTATTGCAGAGGTTTAATAGTAATGCCCCAGAGAGAGCAGACAGAAAAAGCACTGAGGGGTGACTGAAGTAGAGTTGACTAGGCAGAAAAAGGGAGAAAGGAATCCTAAGCAGTAGGAACAATACATGCAAAAGCTCGGAAGTTAAAGTTTTTAGAATTGTGAAACTGGTAATTTCATTTCAAATATGTGTCCTTAAAAAGGACTCTCCACGGGGGCCTCCCTGGTGGCGCAGTGGGTTAAGCAACACACTATGAAGCAGACTGCAGCCACTGCAGCACGAGTTCAATCCCTGCTGCCGGCCAGGGAGGGGACCCACATGGCGCAGCAGACCTCTCCTGCTGTGCCCGCTGCTCCCCTCAGCAGTGTACTTCTGTTGGTCTGCCTGTTCTGCTCCCTGCTCTCTGTGGTGAATCCTCTCACCCCCCATACCTCTGGCCTGTACCCCAGTGTTTGTATGCATAAATAAATAAATCTTAAAAAAAAAAAAAAAGGACTCTCCACAAATTTTTTGGTGCTGACTCTCTAACTCACAGTATTTTTTTTTTCCACTTCAACTAGAAATTGCATATATGTGTATACTCTGTTGTTATTTCATAAGGAGCAAAAATACTAACTACCTTGTTTGGTTTTTTTCATAGTCAAGTTCATCCGAGAAGTCACTCCATATATCAAGAAGCCATCATTAGTATCAGATCTGCCATGGGAAGGTGCAGCTCCTCAGTCACCAAGTTTTAGTGGCAGTGAAGACTCTGGTTCTCCAAAACACCAGAATAGCACCAAGGACAGAAAGGTCATCCCTCTCAAAATGTGTTTTGCTGCTAGAAACCTAAGCATGCCGGATCTGGAAAACAGGTGAGCTGTACCTAAGGAGAGCAATACACTTATATCTTTGCAAAATTAATGACGTTATACTACTACTTATGCAAATATATATTTTAAAGATTATTTATGCATACAAGAATTGGGGTACAGGCCAGAGGTGTGGGAGGTGAGAGAATTCACCAGAGACAGAATGGGGATCAGAATAGGCAGATCAACTGAGGTATACTGCTGAGGGGAACAGCGGGCGAGGCAGGAGAGGTCTGCTGCACCATGTGGGTTCCCTCCCTGGCCGGGGATCGAACTCTCACTGATGTGCCATGGATGCTTCACAGTGCAGTGCTCAACCTGCTGCACCACCAGGGAGGCCCTACTTATGCATATATTAAAGATTTATTTAGGCATACAAGAGCTGGGGTATTAGGTCATAGGTGTTGGGGGTGGGGTGGGTGAGAGAAGTCACCAGAGACAGAGTGGGGTACAGACCAGGCACTGAAATACACTGCCTAGGGAAGCAGCTGGCCAGACAGGAGAGGTCTCCTTTGCCATGTGGGTTAGCATGGCGATTGAACCCATGCTTGTAATGGCTGTCGGCAGCTTTATAGGATTGAGACTCAACCCTTTGTGCTATTATGGAGGCCCTATGCATATTTTTTATGCAATAAAATGACTCTGTTGATCAGGTTACACAAAGGAAAACATTAGTCTAAGATGAGAAAGTATTTTTGAAGTTCCATGTAGAACACACATAATATGTACATGTATATGTATAGAAAAAATTTGGACAGAAACACAAGAAATTCTTCAGGTTGGTTATTCCTGGGGAATGCAATGAGAGTAGAAGGTTGAGGAAAGAAAAGACTTCTACTCTTCAATTTATACTTATCTTTAATGTTTTCATTTTTTCACTCTGAGCATACTTGGTAGCTGAGGAGAAAAAACTCTTGATAAAAACATTTTTAAAAATGTAAGAAATGAAAATTTCTTACACAGTAGATAATGTAGTTAAGAGTCAGAGATCTGCATTATAAATCTGGGGGCATCAACTAGCAATGTGACTGAGAAATTAACTTCTCTTGACCTCAGTTTCCTCATTTGTAAAATAAGAAAGTTGGAATTGAGCATTTCTAATGTGATTCCTACCTCTGTAAGCATTTTTTATGACTTTGTCTTCATTACCTCTATAGGAAGTGGTACTGGTGGAGCTAGTGTTAGATTAGAGATTAGTGGAGGAAATTTGTTCAAAAATATCATTAGGGGTAGTTTTTTTTTGTTGTTTTTTCAATAAGCTTTCACTTTTATGATCTCTGTTCTGAATACGTAGTCACATGCCTAAACTGGAAGGGATGGATCACAGAAGACAGAAAAGAATCTGAGTGAATTTCTTTGGCATTTTGGGAGCATAAAAGCTCTTGCACTATAATATATTGTGTTGTGTGCTGTGCTGAGCTGAGCTCTGCAATGAGGCAGACCTTAGTTCCAATCCCAGCTACATCCCCCACTCAAAGTAAGACTGAGCAAATCCTTTTACTCCATAAACTGATATATCATTTATTAAAAATATAAAATATAAATATAAATAAAATATATATTAAAAAATCTAGTGTATAGATTAAATGAAATAATACATATAAGGCCCTTTGCACAGAGCTAACCACGTAGTAGGATCTCAAGAAATGGTAATTTTTTTAAAAAGTCTAAATTGGCAACTATGTGTATAAATTTTGAAAATTATATATATATTTAAAGGTTTTGTGTTTTTTTGATGATTCATTTTTATTTATGCATATAAGAACTGGAATATAGGCCAGAGGTGTGGGGGAATGAGAGGATTCACCAGAGACAGAGTAGGAAGCAGAAAAGGCAGATCTACTGAAATATGCTGCTGAGGGGAGCAGTGGGTGAGTCAAGGAGAGGTCTGCATCGCCATGTGGATTAGCTCCCTGGGCAGGGATAAAACTTGTGCTACACTGGTTGCCAATAGCTTGACAGCGCTGACTTTAACCCCTAAGCCACCAGGGAGGCACTGAAAATTGTATTCTGACATATTTGTGTCATTTGCCTTCTTTTAAATGTTTAAGACATATAAATAATTTGTGTTTCATATAGGTTTATTTCTGAAAGATTTTGTGTGAAGCATATATACATGCGAGACAGCTTGATCTTTGAAGAAATGCTGTATTTTTTATATAAAGTTAGAATTTATTTTGTAAAACAAGTAAAAATGTCTCCCTCTTATATGCAAATTAACTTTTTTCTTTAAATGGGATATATTTACTTAGATCCTTTGGTCTGTTAAGTATGGACTTAAAAAGATAATTAGGTAGCTGGGATCATAGAGAATGAACTAGGATAGAAAACAATGTGATAAAGAAGAAAAATAGCAGCCAAATTTGTCAGCTGCTTGTCAGACTGAGGAAAGTATTCAGGTTAAATTTCTTGGTTATAAATCATTTCTGAGAATGTCAATTAATCTTAGTCTGTTCAGGATGCTATAACAAAATAAAAGGGACTGGGTTGCTTATAAATCACAGAAATTTATTTTCATTGTTGCAGAGCCTAGGCAGTCCAAAATTTAGGTGCTGATAGATTGTCTGGCCAGGGCCTGCTTCCTGGTTCATAGGTGGTCATCTTGCTGTGTCCTCAATGGATGAGTCTAGTGAGTTCTCTAGAATCTTTTTTTTTTTTAAAAGATTTATTTATTTATGCATACAAGAGCTGGGGTGCAGGCATGCAGGCTGGAGTAGCGGGAGGTGAGAGGATTCACCAGACAGAGCGGGGAGCAGAACAGGCAGACTGACTGAAACACACTGCCGAGGGCAGCAGCGGGCGAGGCAGGAGAGGTCTGCTACGCCATGTGGGTCCCCTCCCTGGCCGGTGGCAGGGATCGAACTCGTGCTGCAGTGGTTGCGGCTTGCTTCATAGTGCGTTGCCCAACCTGCTGCGCCACCAGGGAGACCCTGTAGAATCTTTTTTATAAGAGCACTAATCCTGTTAATGATAATCTCCTCCCAAATGCCCCACTTCCTGATATTATCACATTAGGGGTTAGGATTTTAACATAGGAATTTCTGGCAAGAGAAACTCAGGCATTCAGTCTATAGCACTCTAGGGCTTTCTAATATACCTGAGTTTCGGATAAGAGAGCAAAGTTTCTATAGAATTCTTTTTTTTTTTTTCTTTTTTTATTAGTTATATTTGACATCATTTGTAGTCCCCAGGGAGTACCCACCACCGTTTCACCCGTGCACCATCACCTCTGGCCTCTTCCCCGTCTTTGCCCTCCCCCTCTCCCCCCCACCCCCATGGTCTCTTTGGTTTAGCCCGGCTTTTTGGTCTTTAGTTTTTTGGTTTTTTTTTATAGAATTCTTATGGGAGTCATGCTATTATGCCATCCAACATGACCTTCATAAAAACTCGGGGCTGCATTCTCTTTAGCATGTAAATAAACTGATGGGCACCTCCCTGATGGCCTAGAATTTAAGTCTCAGCGTGATCACTGCTATGGCTGAGTTCAGTACCAGCCAGGATGCTAACCTCCATACTATGCAGCAGACCTCTCCTGTCTTGCCTGCTACTCCATCGCAGTGTGTTTCAGTAAATCCACCTGCTTTGTTCTCTACTCTGTCACTGGAGAATCTTCTCGCCCCCACATCTCTGGCCTACACCCCACTTCTCCTACGCAAATAAATAAATAAGCTAATGACATTTGGTGGATGTTCAGGTCTGAAATTAATCTTCAGAAACAATCAGAGAAGACAGGTTGGGCTACAAGAGTTTATCACACCTTACTTTTCACTAAGATGATCAGTCTCTCCTTGACTCATGGTATACTGTATAAGGAAAAATCTTAGAAGGTCAACACTGGTACAGGTTCTTGATCTTAATTACGCAAAGTAATATGTTTCTAATTTTACTTAAAATAACAAAAGTTGCAAATGATATGCTTTTTGGAAAAGATTAAAGGTTATTTATTTATTTATCTTGTTACGATTTTACTTATTTACGCATACAATACAAGAGCTGGGGTACAGACCAGAGATGCAAGGATTCACCAGACAAAGAGTGGGGAGCAGAACAGGTGGATGTACTGAAATCCACTGCTGAGGGGAGCAGAGGGAAAGACAGGAGAGGTCTACTGTGCCATGTGGGTATCTCCCTGCCCAGGGATCGAACTCTTGCTGTAGTCGCTGCAGGCACATTAACCCCTTGCGCCACCAGTGAGGGCCCTGAATCTGGTTTTTAAACCCTAGGCAAGCAGGTGGCTTGCCATCATTCTTCATTTTTTTTCTAACGTTTTACTATGAAAATCTTCTAGCATACAAGAAACTCAAGAATTTTATATTCACTGCCCATCTTCCTACCATCTAAGTTCTACCATTAATATTTTATTATGCTCACTTTATTACAGATTTGTCCATCTTTTTTTTTGGGATGCATTTCAAAGTGATTTGCAGACAAAACACTTACTTCTAAATACTTAAGCAATGCATTTAAATAACTAGAGTTAGTGTTTCTAGGTAATACTTGCATAGAATCAAACACATTAAGTCAGAAATTTTAACAAATCCATACAGTTATGTGTATGCCAAGCCTATCAAAATACAGAACTTTGCCATCACTCTGGAAAGATTTCTTGTGCCCTTTCCCAGTCATTTCCCTCTCCCACTATGCCCTATGTTCTACCATAGGTGAATTCTAACTATTCTGAAACTTCGTATACATGTAATCCTATCATGTATACTATTTTGTGATAGAATTCCATTACTCAGCATAAGGTTTTTGTGATACATCCTTCTTGTTGCATGTATCTTTGTTATTGCTAAGTAGTATTGTATTATATATCACAGTTTCTGTACCTATTTTGCTATTGAGGGGACACCTGTGCTGTTTCCAGTTTAAAGCTATTATTAACATAGGTACTGTGAATATTTTGTATAAATTTTTATGGGCATACATATTCAGTTCTCTTAGGTAAACTTATAAGAGTGGAATTGTTGGATCAAAGGGTATATGTTTAAGTTTTTTCAGAAAGCTACTATGCTTTCTTCCACAGAATATTTTATATTCCTTCCAACACCACATATTTGCCAATATTGGTAGTGTCAGTGTTCTTAATATTAACTATTCATACTGTGCCTGTGTAGTAGAATTTCTTTGTGCTTCATCCTTCATTTGTACGTAAAGTGCTGCTCTTCACTTTCTAAACCAAGAACTTACTTTACATAAAAGGAAAATAGGCTTTTTTTCTGTTTTACTACTTTCATTAAGTTTCACTATCTAGAGCTGAAAACAAGTGCTAATCATAGAATGAAGAGGAAGATTGTGTTTTTTCCCACCTTTAGTTGTCAAAACCTCACTAGATGAATCTGATAATTCTAAGTTACTTATTCTGGAAAATGAAAACTAAGTAATGATGATGTCCAGGAAGAGAACATGAGCCCACTCCACAAACAGTGTTTTGGGCAGTGTGGAGTTTAGCGAGGACAAAGTGACCCTGAGAGCTGCTCTTCAGAAATGTATATCTCTTTCCTTTGGGCTTAATTCACATTATCTCACTCATCCTCACACTGACTGTTTTCCATGTAGATGGGAACTTGATTTTATAATGTATAAAATGATATGATTATTACTAAATTGAACACACAAATAATGTCAAACTTTACTAAACAAAAGAAATAAGTAGGGGCCTCCCTGGTGGCGCAGTGGGTTAAGCAACACACTATGAAGCAAACCGCAACCACTGCAGCACGAGTTCGATCCCTGCTGCCGGCCAGGGAGG
>JAGFMF010011458.1:881079-893312 GCA_019455555.1 Galemys pyrenaicus | reverse complement strand
GCCATGTGGGTCCCCTCCCTGGCCGGCAGCAGGGATCGAACTCTTGCTGCAGTGGCTGCGGTTTGCTTCATAGTGCGTTGCTTAACCCACTGCGCCACCGGGGAGGCCCCAATGTTAAACTATTTATTAAGGATTTCTTTCTACTTTTGCTGGCATTTTAGGGTGGAGGAACTCCTCCTGTCTAGAAGTCTGTCCCGCTGATGAATTCTGAGTAGTCACATCCTTCTTGGATCTGATTAAATCTCCCCAGACTGTTTTTCTTCTTATTGTAATCCATCTCACATTCCACCATAAGATTGTTTTAAAATATATTTATTTTAAAATTTCTTTTAATTATGCAAAATGCACGTAACATAAAATTTACCATCTTACCCATTTTTACCTGTACATACAGTTGAGTTGATGAAATTATTTTTATACTGTTTATACTGTTGTACAACTAATCTCCACAACTTTTTCATCTTGCAAAACTGAACTCTGTGCACATTAACCAACACTTCCCCATCTTCTCTTCTCAGCCCCTGACAACTATCATTCTAATTTCTGTTTCTGAATTTTACTACTGTTTATATTTCATATGTGGGATCATAAAATATTTGGCCTTTTGTCACTGGCTAATTTCACATATTATAATATCCTTAAGGTTCATCCATGCTGTAGCTGTAGGAATTTCCTTCCTTTTTAACACTGAATAATATTCCATTGTATGAATAGGTCACATTTCATTTATTCATTCATCTGTCAATGGTCATTGGGGTTCCTTGCACTTTTATATTTATATTTTATATTTATGTTTATTGTGAATAATGATGTTGTGAACATGGGTATACAAATATCTCACAAAATTATTTTTTATTCATTGTTTTGATCTCACTGTTCCCTCCTTGAGAATTCTCAGTGATTCCATCTTGTTTACCAGTTAATATTTCCAGACTTCACCTGCTTTTCTTCTGTATTTAGTTATAGGATAAGAAATCAAATTAAAAAATTAATCAGAACTGTAACTAAAAAGCAAATAGCTTATGACTTGCTACCAAAAAATTCTCCTATAACTAATAATGTACTTACAAGTATGAATTTTGTGTTATTTAGACTATTCACAGATTTTATGTTTTGGCTGTTTTCTGGAACTTTTTGAATATTGCCCTAGACCCTTAAAATCATATAAAATCTGGCTAAGCCTCCAGTGGGAGGGCAGGTAAACAGCTATGATCAGGTAGATATGTTTTTATTTATTTAGTTTTTAAAGATTTATTTATTTATGCACACAAGAGCTGGGATATAGGCCAGAGTCCAGGGAGGTGAGAGGAATCACCAGAGACAGAGCAGGGAGCAGAATAGGCAGACTGACTGAAACACACTGCTGAGGGGAGCAGCAGGTGAGGCAGGAGAGGTCTGCTGCGCCATGTGGGTCCCCTCTCTGGCCGGCGGCAGGGATTGAACTTGTGCTGCAGTGGCTACGGTTTGCTTTATAGTGCGGTTTAACCCACTGAGCCACCAGGGAGGCTCAGATATGTTTTTAAACATACCGTGTGGGTTAGTGTGTCTCGGAAATGTAGAGGCCTCCATTGCAGCCCTACTTTTCCACTACCATCTCAGATGTCCTTTTTTAGACAAGAACTTCTTGGTAGTCATCACCATCCTTTATTAAAGGACTCTTTGTTACCTGTAGTTGTATATTCACTAATTGTTCATCTTCTGCCTTCCCTATTATGGACCCAATGAGAATGGAAACTATTTTTTTCCTGTTTTTCTCACCACTGCATTTGTACAGTATCTGGCATACTTTTGGTGCTCAATAAATATTTTTTAAGAAAGGATATACTGATCAGAGTTCAAACAAAAATAAATACTTGCCATATTAAATATGGCAAATTAAAATAATTGGAATTGAAAGATTTTAAAAATGTGGCAAAAGAGAGGAACTCAAATTTCAAGGGGAAAATGTTAGTGAACATGTACATTGCTTTTTCATATAAAAGAAATTATAAAAGCAAAAGAGTTATAAAGTTTTTGACAGGTTGTACAAGGCCTGATGACACTTCCTCAAGACAGCAAAAACTGTCTTCAGAAGATGAAAGGAAAAAAGCTCTCTCCCTGTCAGTTGCAGAGTGTCAGTTTCTACCCTACCTTGAAAAAATCTCTTAAGAGCTTTTTCTTTCTCTATATTTGAAGGGTCTATATACTCACATTTATTTTTTTTAAGATTTATTTAATTATATTTGACATCATTTGTAGTCCCCAGGGAATTCCAACCACCATTTCATCCATGTACCATCACCTCAGTCCCTTGTGCTCTTTCTGCCCTCATCCCAGTCTCTACCCTTCGCCCCCCACCCCCAACTCGCAACAATCCCCTTTGGTTTATCTTTGTCATTTTGTACTTGTTATGTTTTTTGTTTGTTTTTGGCTGTAATTGTTCATTTCCTTGAGCGCTCTCATTATTTTTGTAGTTGTTGTTCCTTTACATTCCTCCTAAGAGTGAAGCCACCTGATATTTTTCTCTGGCCTTCTGACTTAGTTCACTGTATATACTCGCTTTTAGACCACAGCAGTGTGTATATGTTAATCATTTATTTGGCTTTTGAAACTGATCTTGGCAAAATGTTTGTCCAAACACTACCCAGTAAATTGTTTAATAAAGGATTTGTTCAGTGTACTTAAAAAAAATATTTTTGGCAATACCTAAAGGTTACATTTGAAGTTTAGATTATTCTCAGTTGGGGCACCGCACTATGAAGCAAACCACAACCACTGCAGCATGAGATCGATCCCTGCCCCAGCCGGAAAGGGACCCACATGGCTCAGCAGACCCCTCCTGCCTTGCCACTGCTCCCCTCAGCAGTGTGTTTCAGTTGATATGCCTGTTCTGCTCCCTGCTCTATCTCTGGTAAATCCTCTCACCTCCACAATGCTGGCCTATATTCCAGTTCTAGTATGCATAAATAAAATAAATCTTTAAAAAAAAATTATTCTGGGCCTCCCTGGTGGCGCAGTGGGTTAAGCAACGCACTATGAAGCAGACCGCAGCCACTGCAGCACAAGTTCTATCCCTGCTACCGGCCAGGGAGGGGACCCACATGGTGCAGCAGACCTCTCCTGCTGTGCCCACTGCTCCCCTCAGCAGTGTACTTCCGTTGATCTGCCTGTTCTGCTCCCCGCTCTGTCTGTGGTGAATCCTCTCACCCCCCATGCCTCTGGCCTGTACCCCAGTGCTTGTGTGCATAAATAAATAAATCTTTAAAAAAAATAAAATAAAATAAAAAAAAAAAATTATTCTCAGTTGAACATCAACAAGTAAGAGTCAGACCTTTGAAAACCTCTTACCTATTTTTGTGCTATATCTCAGTGTATGGTTTAATCATCTATTATTTAGATACTTATATATTCAAATTTTCATAAAAAGCATATTCTTCTGCTAATTTCTTTTTTTATTATTTCACACAGTGGAAATTTTAGTCACTGTTTGGCACTGGGTTCTACTAGATACTATAAAATAGTTTCCTTCATCTTAGTCATCACATTAGCACACTGAAACAAGAGACCCAAGAGTTTGTCTGACAATTATCTTTCCATATGTAGTTTGCTCTGGAATTAGACTTAGTAGAATTAAGAGAAAATTTTTCTATTTTAGACTATAAAATTAAAATAGATTTGCAGTTTTGTATGTTAAACCATGATTATTTTGATGACTTCTGATCTAGCTCACTTTTTTTTTTTTGTCTTTTTTTCACACAGATTGATAGAACTACATTCTCCTGATAGCAGGAACACACTGATTCTACGCTGCAAGGATACAGCCACAGCACACTCCTGGTTCGTAGCTATCCACACCAACATAATGGCTCTCCTCCCACAGGTGTTGGCTGAACTCAATGCCATGCTTGGTGCAACCAGTACAGCAGGAGGCAGCAAGGAGGTCAAGCACATTGCCTGGCTGGCAGAACAAGTAAGCTGGGAGGTAGGGCAAGGTCTCATTAGTTGCTTTTCGTAGTCAGGATGGCTCCCCCATTTCTTATACAACTGTAATATTATCATGCACTCAGGTCCTGCATATCCTACTTGCAGGTCTCTTGTTGGTAAGTCTTTTGTTTGTCTTCTATACCATTTAGCTATTTGCTGCTAATTATCGCCTCCACCAGAACAATTGACTGTCATAATAATCAGCATCACAGCATAACTAAAAAGTAGTTTCTGTTACCACCTGTCCTTAATGACAGAGGATAATGTTCATGATTTTAGGCCAGTATCAGCAGAACTGTCATGCGAAGGGCAAGATAGTGTCACAGTTACTTGAATCTGCTACTGAGTAAGAAAACAGTCAAAGACAAAATGAAAATGAATAGGTGTGGCTATGTTTCAATGAAATTTATTTACAAAAACAGGTATTTGCCTGCATTTGGCACGCAAGTCATAGTCCCCCAACCCAGTGCTAGTCTACTGAGAGTTTCAGGAGCAGCCAACTCTAATTTACTTAACCCTGTTTTGGGGAAAGTATGAAATACACAAAACAATTTTATAAGCCCTTAGAGAAATAGACAGTTGTCTTCCACAACTGAAAACCAAGGAGAAGAGAAAAAAGAAACCTTAAGTGGATGTTGGATGAAATCATTTTCCTTTCTGGTCTGTCCTTGTCAGGTGGGCTAGAGGGAGCTAAAAAAACAAAAAGACTGGATTAGGAGTTCAGAGATGACAGTTCCAGTGCCACTTCTGTTTTTCACTGGTTTCATATCTTAGAAGTTTCTGAATCTCTTTGAACCCTAGTTTCCTCATGTGTGTGCAAGGAGGCAGGGATTGCATCACTATTTTCGCAGGAGGTTTTATTTGTTTTGTTTTAAATGCAGTTTCCTAGATCTGGCCCCCTCATATCTCCTCTGCTGAGCTCTATGGTAGAGTCTGGCAATCTTGTCTGGAAGCTCCCCAGAGTGATTGTGTGAAGGATCAATTTTGGACTCCACTGACCTATATTATTCCAGCTATGAAATCTTATAAAAATTTCAATTAGTCATTATAATAAATAGGAACACGCAAATCAGCGTTATCATTTCTATGAAGCATTGTTAGAATGGCTAAGTAGAAAACTAATGAAAATCATGATGTAACTACTTAGGACTTTGAAAGTTTTAGTAGTTTAGTTATGTTTATCATTGTTTCTATATCTTTATATGTAGTTTAAAAAAACTTACTTGAGTGATAATTGTTCTATACCTTCAACATTGTAAGAAGTCATGATTTTAAAGAGATTATACATTCACATGGTTCAAAAGTCAGAATTAAAATTAGTGTGGGAAAATTTGACACTCCTTCCTGTCCCCTAGCTACCTAATTTTCACCCCCTTTTCCCCGAGAGGTAATCACTTTTTTTCCTTTCCTAGTAAATACTCTGAGAGTTTCTTTATCTAAAAAAGGCAAATATGAACAAATACTCTTTTTTTCTCTTCTATAAAAGAAAATAGCACATTTTGTACACTTTGTTCTTTTTTGCTATTTTGTTCTAAACATCATTCCTTATCAATGCACGGAGTATTTTTTTTAAGATTTATTAATTTATGCATGCAAGAACTGGGGTACAGGCCAGAGTCACGGGAGGTGAGAGGATTCACCAGAAACAGAGTGGGGAGCATAACTGGCAGATCTCCTGAAATACATAGCTGAGGGGAACAGCGAGTGAGGCAGGGGAGGTCTGCTGCACCATGTGGGTCACCTCCCTGGCTGGGGATCAAACTCATGCTATAGTGGCTACAGACAGCTTCATAGTGCAGTGCTTAACCCCTTGCACCACCCAGGAGGCCCCAGAATATTCTTTTTTTAATAACAGTGTAATTTTCCATTGTGGGATCAGTTAAATAAAAAACCCCCTCTCCCCACACTTTGCCTTTACAAATGAAATTTTAAACTTTGTAATTTGTCCTTTCACAATGTGTTGTTCATACTCTTTGATTCTCAAGTTCAGATAGATCTGATAACAAGGGAACCCACATTATCTAAATATAATTGGTTCTTAAGTTTCTGGTAGTAAATAGTAAAACTTTGATCAGAAAGTTGTTTATCCAAAAATTTACACCAGTTTTTGAATTGGGATGGTGAGAATTAAAGACTAGGTTTCTATAAATTCGAAGATTTCTAGATCAAAGGGTGTATAGCAATTTTCACTGTATAACAAATTACCCCAAGACTGAGTGACTTAAAATAACGTTTACCTGACATAATTTCTAAAGATGGGGAGTTTGACTGAGGTTAACTGGTTATTCTGACCCAGGATTTCCCCCATGAACTTGCAGTTAAGTGGTCAGCAGGGTTACAGTCATCTGAGGGCTTGACAGGTTGGTAGTTTCACGTCCAGAAGGTTCATACACATGGCTATTGACCCAAGTCCTCAGTTCTCTGTCATGCAGGCCTCTTGAACATGGCTGCTTGTCCTTATGACATGGCTGCTAGTTTCTCCAGTGCATTGTGATCTCAGAATAGGATGGAAGCCACAGTCCCTTTTATGACCTAAATTCTTCTACTCATGCTTTTCATTAGAAGTCAGTTACTCTAGTGCTTTCATGGTGCAAGGGGTTAAAACTCAGCTCTATGATGTTATCTGCAGCACTGCAGGGTTAGTTGGATACCTGTCCAAGGAACTAATGCACATGGAGAAGCAGACCTCTCCTGCCTTGCCCACTGCTCCCCTCAGCAGTGTGTTTCAGTCTTATCCTGTTCTGTTCCCTACTCTGTCTCTGGTGAATGCTCTCAGCCCCTGCATCTTTGGCCAGTACTCCATTTCTTATGTGCATAAATAAATAAATCTTTTAATTAAAAAAAAAGTCAGTTACTCTTAAGTCCAGACTACAACCAGGGGCTCTACCTTTAAAGGGAAAAGTAGTAAAGAATTTGTGGACATATTTTTTATTTTTTTATTTTTTATTTTTTGCCTTGAAAAGTTTATTTCTGGACATATTTTTTAAACAATCACAGAGGGCATATATATTTGTAATTTTGGTAAATATTGCCAAATTGACTCTCTCAGGGTTAAACTAATTTAGATTCACTCTAGAAATGTCTTAAGAGTTACCAGACAAGCAAATACAAACATATATATATATATCAGGTATATATGAGTTATATATTTAAAGTATACTTACATATCTTTTCATATGCAAGCGATGACACAGCAAAATACTTTTGTGGGTTTTTTTTTTAATTTGACAGTGTATCTTTGAGAACCTTCCATATTTTCCGTAGAGATCTGCTTCATTCTTTTAAAAAGCTATATAATATTCCACTTAACATATTCCACTATAACATAATTTATTCAGTCTCCTATTATGAACACTTTGATTGTCTTCAAATGTTGATATTAAAAACATACCATTTCTCACTTCCTAGAAGTTAGATTTTTGGGTCACAGGATTCCATGTGCTGTGAGATATTACCAGATTGTTCTCTATGAAACTAGTGCCAATCTATACCACCACCTACAGTGGATAAGAGAATGTTTATTTTTCCATACATTGTTCACACATTTGGCTATCATGATTTATTCTTTTTGTCAATCTTATAAATGTAAAATAACACTTTGTAGCTTTGTTTTAAATTACTTTTAATAGTGAGATTGAAAAAATTTTCACATACTCTCCCATTTGTATTTTATTTTTTAAAAAGATTTATTTATTTATGTATACAAGAGCCAGGGTACAGACCAGAGGTGTGGGGGTGAGAGTAGGGAACAGAACAGACTGACTGACTGAGATACACTGCTGAGGGGAGCAGTGGGTGAGGTTGGAGAGGTCTGCTGTGCCATGAAGGCTACCTCTCTGGCTGGGGATTGAACTCGTGCTGCAGGGGCTGCGGATGCTTCATAGTGCAATGCTTGTGCCCCCTATTTGTATTTTCTATTCTGTAAAATGCCCATGTTATTTGCTCCTTTTTCTGCTGGTCATGAATATACAGACAAAAAACAAGCAAACAGGGGCCTCCCTGGTGGCGCAATTGGTTAAGCAACGCACTATGAAACAAACCGCAGCCACTGTAGCACAAGTTTGATCCCTGCCACCGGCCAGGGAGGGGACCACATGACGTAGACCTCTCCTGCCTCACCTGCTGCTCCCCTCAGCAGTGTGTTTCAGTCTGTCTGCCTGTTCTGCTCCCCACTCTGTCTCTGGTGAATCCTCTCACCTCCCATGACTCTGGCCTGTACCCCAGCTCTTGTATACATAAATAAATCTTAAAAAAAAAAAAAAGGCAAGCAAACAAGTCACTAATTATAAAATATGGTCCACCTGATATCAAAGATCTACAAAGAACCTATACAACTCAACAAAAACAAAATAAAGAATCCAGTCAATATGTGGGCAGAAGAGATGAAAAGATACTTCTCTAGAGAAGAAATACAGGTGGCCAACAGGCACAAGAAAAAAATTCTCAACATCACTTATAATCAGGGAAATGCAAATCAAAACCACAATGAAATATCACCTCACACTAGTAAGAATGGCCACATCAAAAAAACTAACAACAACAAATGCTGGTGAGGATGTGGAGAAAAAGGAACCCTCTTATATTGCTGGTGGGAATGCAAAACTGGTCCAACCACTATGGAAAGCCATGTGGAGGACCCTCAAATTACCAAAAATTCATCTACCCTATGACCCAGCAAATCTAGAAATCTACCCAAAGGACACAAAAAGACATTTGTACTCCTGTGTTCATCACAGCACTATTTACAATAGCTAAAATATGGAAACAACCTAAGTACCCCAAACAGCTGACTGGATCAAGATGTGTGTATATACTATTCAGCAATAAAAAGGTAAACTCATGCCATTTGCAGCATCATGGGTGGATCTGGAAGGGATTATGCCTAGTGAAATAAGTCAGAAAGAGAAAGAAAGATATCAGATGGTTTGAAACTTGTAGGAGGAATATAGGGAAACCATACACGGAATCAAAAGGGAAAAAAAAAAAGACAAAACTAGCAGTCAAACTATAAATTGGAGACACATCAAGGGAGGGAGAAGGAGAGGGATCAAAACAGGAGGGAAGAGCAAGAATCTGTGGTGATGGTCCACAGGTGTCTTGGTGGTGGTAATTTTGGGGGGCAACACCTGAAGAGAGAAATCAAACATTGTACAAAAGTGAACAACGATGTAAAATATATATAATTAAATAAATTTTTTAAAAATGAGAAGAGGGGCCTCCCTTGGGGGCTCAAGGGGTTAAGCACTATGAAGCTATCCACAGCCACTGCAGCACAAAAGTTCGATTCCTGGTCAAGGACGTTACCCACATGGTGCAGTAGATCTCTCCTGTCTCTCTCACTACTCCCCTCAGCATTGTATTTCAGTAGATCTGCCTGCTCTACTCCCTACTCTGTTTCCGGTGAATCCTCTCACCACCACACCTCTGGCCTGTACCCCAGTTCTTGGATGCATAAATAAGTAAATAAATCTTTAAAAATCAATAAATAAAATATGGTCCATGAACATAAGATTGGTGTTGGAAAATAATACTAAGAAAATTTTCGACTACTTTAAAAATAGTACCACTGAACTAATTCAAAGTGCTATTTCTAAAGTATTACTGATTTTTACTTTTTAAATGTAATTAATGTGAGTTATCCAAATCAGTTGTCATTTCAGAATAGGTATTCAAACCAGACTCAGACCATTTCTCAGAGTTATTATAAATTATGTATCTAATAAAGATTTACTTACATAAATGTTAAAGCCTCTACTAACTGTAAGAATGTTTAAATCTATGAGTATGAAAAATGTCAAGATAATTTTTGATCATGTGATCTGCTTAATATAGATGAAACATTTCTTTCGGAAAAATGTGTATTTCCTTAAAAATTGCATAGTAATTAAACAGTTTCATTTCTACTTAGAAAAGAGTCATCTGAGGAAGGTAAATTAAGAATCGCTTATTTAACTTTCAGGGGTGTTTCTTTTATTTATCTTTTTAGAGTACATTGTCATAAATTGAGTTTGTTTAGATAACCAATAGATAATCTGTTCCGTGCATGTAAACACCTATCTCTTTATTGATGTTAATTTCCGTGTGACTGATAGTTACCTTTTTACTTGGTTATATACTTAAAGGGAAATTTTCTTAATTCCACCCAATAGGGAGAACATGTATTTGAATATTGATTAGAAAAAACAAAGAAAGCTTTGTTTCCACAATTCTTTCTTTCCCCATGATAATTCCCAAAATGTTTAAAGACTCAAATTAGGAACATATACACTAAATCAGAATTAGTAAAATGGTCTTTTAGTTTGTGCTCGGTTATTTTTTTATTATAATAATAAAATAAAGAACAAATATATAATCTGTCAAAAAATTACAGAACTAAGAGATTTAGGGAGTGAATAATCACTATTAATGCTTTTTCACTGTCAATGCTATACAACTGTATTTATTAAAAAATTAAATTTGGAGAAGGCTGTTGTTTGGTCAGGTGTATGTTTGTGTGGGTGTTGAAACACAAGCAAACTAAAACCCTAACATTAGTATCCCTTTTTTCTCTGGCCAAAAACTCAATAGTGGAGCCCCAAGGCTGCCTGTAGATACCACAACTGAAAACACATACTATATATAGTAGGCAGCACTTTGACTCCAGTGAAAACAAACAATATCCTTATAAGTTAAGGCAAATAGGCAAACAGAATGATTTGAATAAAGGTTTTATTTTTCTCCAGTGCTGAGAGAAAAGATAGTCTCCAAAAACTAAGGATTCCAAGAGCTAAAGAATAAACACTTTTAAATTTTTTTAATTAAACAAATTCTGGTGCAAAATTGAATATTGCTTCTAGGGAGTGGCAATAGCAATTTTCCTTTAGCGTCTAAAATTTCATCTTGAGGAAGAAATACATTTAGGTTTTTAAAATGCATTTACTATGATCAGCTCTTCAAAATCTCTTATAATTTGATGTAAATATTACTTTAAAAATCACCATTTAACCCTTTGGGAAGATAGATTTTGCATTACTTTATTGAAATATTATCCTAAATAACTTGAAATTTCTTCAGCTTTCTATGCACCAGAATGTTGGAATTCAAAAGAACCTCTTTAGAGCTGATATTCTCCTTCCAGATATCACAGAGTTACACACAGCATAATACAGAGTTTTAGAAGACTTGGGTTATCCAATAAGAAAAATGTAACTAGGGCCTTCCCTGGTGGCGCAGTGGGTTAAGCAACGCACTACGAAGCAAATCGCAGCCACTGCAACACGAGTTCGATCCCTGCTGCCGGCCAGGGGGGGGGGACCCACATGGTGTGGCAGACCTCTCCTGCTGTGCCCGCTGCTCCCCTCAGCAGTGTACTTCTGTTGATCTGCCTGTTCTGCTCCCCACTCTCTGTGGTGAATCCTCTCACCCCACACACCTCTGGCCTGTACCCCAGTGCTTGTATGCATAAATAAATAAATCTTTAAAAAAAAAATGTAACTATTTCTGTAATACTTTGCCTGAATTCTCAGAGTCAGGTCTTATATTTTGTGCTTTTTGCATGTGGTCTACAGGGGTTATTTCACTGCTAGAATTGATTTCTCGACTCCTGAAATTAGCTTGTAGCTCTAGCGTTAAGAAGAGAGGCCTTGTGGTAGATGTTCTGACACAGAACTGAGTCATTCAGGGCACTTTGCAGATTATAGGTGTTTTATTTAGGTGTTCTGACACATCCAGTTACCTTCAGAAGTCATTAAGGAAGAGAAAATAGAAGGTGACTTTGAAGACAACTCTTTAAAAGACAAGTGATTTATGGATTTGAATTCTCCTTGAAGCTGACAGTGATGGTGAGGAATCAGTGTTAAAATACACTGTTATTAAGCAGTCCCTGCCCAAAGCTTTCATCTGTTAAGGGCAAAAGTTCTGATGATACCAGGACTTTCTTAAACATAGTCTTTTACTTTTTGGCTTTGGAACCATGACAATATGGATAAATAGTGGTTGTTTTTCAGCATCTTTAAACCCCTCAGGGATTACTGAGCTCTATGCAAGTAAGTGCAGTGGTGCATTTGAAACTGAAACATAAATATAAATATAATGGGAACTAAAATCTAATGGGGAACTCTTTAATGGTTTTCATCAGTTGTTTCCTAAATAGAACATAATTTGTTATGATCAGCATTTTAAAAAGTAGAATAGAGGGCCTCCCTGGTGGCGCAGTGGGTTAAGCAACGCACTATGAAGCAAACAGCAGCCACCGCACGAGTTCGATTCCTGCTGCCGGCCAGGGAGGGGAC
>JAGFMF010011458.1:866261-881029 GCA_019455555.1 Galemys pyrenaicus | reverse complement strand
TCCTGCTCTCTGTGGTGAATCCTCTCACCCCCCACACCTCTGGCCTGTACCCCAGCTCTTGTATGCATAAATAAATAAATCTTTAAAAAAAAATAAAAAGTAGAATAGAAATTATCAGAGGACATTGTTCAAAATATAGAGGATGTGTTTTTGGAACATTTTTATTCAGTTATTTATGTATATATTGGGTTACAATAAAATGTATTTTTTATTGGAAGTCTTTATAAAAAATATTTGGAAAACACTGATGTTTAAATTAAACAGACTTGGTTGGTAGTAGAATTTTGTGTTTCTGGTCTATATTTAGAACATGTTACTCCCACACATCAGACATAATAAAGCTGTTATAATTTTGAACGGATTACTATTACTAGAGTAGGTGATGATTAGTTATTATGGAACAGGGAGAAAACTGTGTCATGTCACTAGATATACCAGATCTACAACTCACGTGGGGAGTTGTTTCAAACTACACAGTTCATCTCACACCTCACAGTGGAGAATCCCACTAGTGGAAAGGAACCACATGGGATGTTTCCAGTACCTCAAGTGGGAAAACAAAGTGGAGACCCATCATGTTAGGTCATCACTGAATAGAATTTACAATTACATATCTTTAAATTTTTCCTACATCTGGATTTCACCATTGTAACAGGCAAAACTAGATGGTGGGAGACAACAGTGGAGACCAGTGCTCATGGCTGTGACCGAGAAGGATTTGCTGCTTTATGACTGTATGCCATGGACGAGAGATGCCTGGGCATCACCGTGTCATAGCTACCCTCTTGTTGCCACAAGGTAAGAATAAAGGTAAAAAATAAAATATCCACGCAAATTCAAATCTACTTGAAAATTTTAAAGGGAATTTTATTATTTGAGGTAGCTACAATAGTATTTAATTACATAGAAACTGTATTTAACAGTATTAAGTAGTTGACATAGTTGCTTGAAATCAAAACATTCCTTTATCATTCCTTATTGATTGATTATTTTGCAGCTCCTATATAGAACCAGTTGTTTCTGTCACTAGGACTTTTTTGTGCATTTTTTTAAGTTGCTGAAGCAACTTCCCAGTAGCTTCTGTCAAGACTTGCTTAGTCATGAAGATAAGTAAATAATGTGCTTTTTCTTTTCTTTATTGACTGTGATTGGAAAACCACTGACAATTGTGGCAGCCTTCAAAACTGAGTGTTGATATCATTTAAATCAGAATGTGGTACTGTGGATAAACCACACAACTCAGCCAAAATATTTTTCACATAATTTTGATTCCATTAAATAAACATGGATTTGACCTGAAACATCAGAATGTTTCTAGCCAGATGTGGTGAATGAGAAGGAATGAGAACAGAGAAACACAAATTCGGGGGTCAGGATGCCTTAAGAAGTAACTAGAAACTAGTTATCTAGTGAAACTAGAAAACAGATTCACATTTAGCTTTATTTGAACTTACAAAAGAATCAGGTATTGATATGACTCAAAAACTGTACTTTAAAAAGGCGCCTCATACAAAATACTATTTGCTAATCAAAAAAAACCAAATGATAGAACCACTGGGTACAAAGCACAAGGAAGAATGTGGGAGTTCCTGTTTCGAGCAGGTGAAAATTCAAGTGAGGAAGAGTACTATATGCCTTACACAGAGACTTTGTTGTTACATAGGATTTCCATCACCTTGCCAAGTTCCCTTACATACATAATTTTTTTAGTGAAAGCATAATTTTCATGTAGCTTTTCAGGTACATTTCTATAGTGTAAAGCTAGAGCACCTAGATTGCAGAATAAAGGTTTTGTTGTACATCAGAATTAGAAAGCTGTGCCCTTACTAATTCCTTCAGAAGAGAAGGGGCCTATTGAAGACTGAATTTAACTATTAGTTTTTCTGTATTTTTTGTTTTGACCCCACTTAATTATAATCTTCCTAAAGTCAGAAACTGTGACTTTGTCATCTCTGTACTTTCACAATGTTTTGCATATGATAGATCAACAAATAAATCTTAGTTGAGTTAAATTCTATTACTTAGTTTCTTTTTCATGGTAACTTTAAGAGCATGACAGGAACCTTACGAGAAAACCTGTAGATATGTCTCAATAGTTATAATTAGAACAATTAAATTTATATTTTCAGAGATTCAGGGCTCATAAATCTGATGGTAGACATTTTTTAACTTCAAATATGCACAAGAGGGCCTCCCTGGTGGTTCAGCGGGTTAAGCAACGCACTATGAAGCAAACCGCAGCCACTGCAGCAGGAGTTCGATCCCTGCTGCCGGCCAGGGAGGGGACCCACATGGTGTGGCAGACCTCTCCTGCCTCACCCACTGCTCCCCTCAGCAGTGTGTTTTAGTCTTTCTGCCTGTTCTGCTCCCCACTCTGTCTCTGGTGAATCCTCTCACCTCCCGCGACTCTGGCTGTATCCCAGCTCTTGTATGCATAAATAAATAAATCTTTAAAAAAATAAATAAAATAAAGTATGCACAAGAAGCATATACTCTAGTTATGGTCATAGAATGAAGAAAAAGTAGCTTTACGCTTAGATATTTCCTTAACTGTGTCACTGAAGAAACCTATGACGTCTCATAGATGAGCCTAGGTTCAATACCAGAAATTATATTTCCATAAACAAGTCATTTCTGACTGTAGATCACCAAAGCACTTGGGCATGAACCTCTCCTGACTCGCCCACTGCTCCCCTTAACAGTGTATCTCAGTCAATTTGCCTGTTCTGTACCTCACTCTGTCTCTGGTGAATCCTCTTGCCACCCCCACACCTCTTGCCTGTATCCCAGTGCTTGTATGCATAAATAAATAAATCTTAAAAAAAAAAGTGAAAAGTCAACCCACAGAATGGGAGAAAATATTTGCAGATCATTTATGATCTGGGATTTCTATCTATAAAGATACATAAGATACAAAAATTCAAAGAACTCTTACAACTCAATGATAAAAAAAATAAATTATCCAATTTAAAAATAGGAAGAGTATCTGAATGGATACATCCAAAGAAGATATACAAATAACCAGTGATGACATGAAATTATGATCAACATAAGTACACATAGGAAAATAGAAATCAAAACCACAATGAGATACCACTTTCCACCCACTAGAGCGGTTATAATTAAAAAGACAGATAATAACAAGTGTAGAATAGGATGTGGAACCCTCATATACTGCTGGTGGTAATTTTAAAAGTTACAGTTGATGTAGAAAACAGTCTGGCAGTTACCCCCCCACACCTCTGGCTTGTACCCTAGTCCTTGTATGCATAAATAAATCTTTAAAAAATAGTCAAACATCAAAGGATGACATACTGTATGATTCTGTAGATAAGAAATGCCTAGAATAGGCAAGTTATAGATATAAAAAATAGAATTGTTATTGCCTTAGGGGTGAGGGTAAGGGTTGGGAGAAATAGGGAGTAATTGCTCATGGTTATAGAATTTCTTTTAGGATCGATAAAAATGTGTTAATATTAAATGTGATGGTTTCACAGCTGAATATACTAAAATCCATTAAGCTGTATGCTTTAAGTAGGTAAAGTATGTGAATTGTATCTCAAGCTGTTATAATTAAAACAAATTAGTGACAACAAAATAATAAAATTTAATAGAAGGGGTTAAAACCAATCCTAATAAACTGAGTTTGAATCCCTATTCTGCCACTGGGAGCTGTGCCACAGTTTTTTGGTTTGTTTAGTGGCCTCTAATGAAATCGGGTAGGTGTGAATATCAAGTAAGTTAATACTTTAAAATGCCTACAGTAGTACCTGCCACATTGTTAAATGATCTAGTATTAGCGACTTTAATAATTACTTATTAAGTTGAAAATATGTCAAAGGAGAATTCCATGTAAATAATACATATGGTTTAATTTTACCATTGTTAAAAAAGAAGTTTAGGGGCTTCCCTGGTGGCACAAGGGGTTAAGTTGTAGCACTATGAAGCTATCTGCAGCCACTGCAGCATGAGTTCAATCCTGGGCCAGGGAGAGCTAACCCACAAGCTGTAGCAGACCTCTCCTGTCTCACTGGCTGCTCCCCTCAGCACTCAGCAGTGTATTTGTCTTTCTGTCTGTTCTGTTCCCCACTCTGTTTCTGGTGAATCCTCTCAACCCCACTCCTCCGCACTCCCCCAATCTACCACCTCTGGTCTATACCCCAGCTCTTGTATGCATAAATATCTTTAAAAAAAAAAAAGTTTAGCTCTACCCAACATTGTATAAGTAATGCAAGTTATATATTAAATGGGAAGAAGTCAAATACATTATTTGGGTCAACCTAGACTTGTGATTAAATTTAGCCACTAATTAAATGCGTGGGCCTGTAATGCTCTGAACTCATTGCTTCTTATGAAGTTTAATTAATGTAGCAGGAGTGATTCTTTACTCCTTGTTCAGGAAGTACCTATGGATTAAGAGCAAAGATTACAGGCAGATGAGAGGTTTAATTTTCCATGTGCCCTTCTCAGTCAGGTGGTATTGGTTGAAGTCACTGCATGACAGAATTAGGTGAGATTTAATAATCGTCTTCTGCCTCCTAGAGAGGTTAGAGTATGACAACTGAAAGAGACCAGAAGGTGAAATCAGACCAGAATGTATCCTTCAGAGAGAGGCAAGGCCAGAAAGTAGGGTGCTTATGTCTTTTTAGTGTGGGGAAAAAAGAATTTGAGATTTATGAGTAATGAGAAAGAGCTTAAATGATCACTCTTTTTCTAATATTTTGGAACATGTTCTTGAGAGTAGATGAGATTTAAAAAAAAAAGTAAGCAGGGTCTCCCTAGTGGTGCAAGGGTTTGAGTCACAGCACTGTGAAGCTATCCATAGCCAACAAATTCGTTCCCCAGTCAGGGAGCAACCCCACATGGCACAGCAGACTTCTCATGTCTTGCTCGCTGCTCCCTTCAGCAGTGTATTTCAGTACATCTGCCTGTTCTGTTCCCCACACTTTCTCTGGTGAATGCTCTCACCCTCTGCACCTCTGGCCTGTACTCCAGTTCTTCTATTTAAAAGTAAATTAAAAAAAAAAAAAAAAAAAGCATAAACACATAGGGTAGAAAGATTAAGGACCTAGATTATTTCCAAAAGTAGATAACCCCTGAAAAATCTTCTCACCACCCCCTCATACCTTTGGCCTATACCCCAGCTCTTATATACATAAATAAATAACATAAATCTTAAAAAAAAAATCAAAGAGTATTGTTAGGGTAGTGTAAATTAATATGAGTAACCATTTGTATTGATTTGCACATTTATAAATTCTGGAAAAACAAAGGGAAGGGTGTGTGTGTGTGTGTGTTAATAGCAGATATTTCATCATTATGAGGAATTAAAACACCCAAGTGGCAATATTTTTTCATCAAGGATTTTTTTTTAAAAGATTTTATTTAGGGCCCTCCCTGGTGGCGCAGTGGGTTAAACAACGCACTATGAAGCAAACTGCAGTCACTGCAGCACGAGTTCGATCCTGCCTCCAGCGAGGGAGGGAACCCACATGGCACAGCAGACCTCTCCTGCCTGGCTCACTGCTCCCCTCAGCAGTGTGTTTCAGTCCATCTGCCTGTTCTTCCCCCTGCTCTGTCTGGTGGATTCTCTCACCTCCCCGCACCTCTGGCCTGTACCCCAGTGCTTGTATGGATAAATAAATATTAAAAAAAAAAGATTTTATTTATTCCTGCATACAAGCACTGGGGTACAGGCCAGAGGTGTTGACAGTGAGAGGATCCACCAGAGACAGAGTGGGGAACAGAACAGGCAGATTAACTGAAACACACTGCTGAGGGGAGCAGAGGGCGAGCGAGGTAGGGGAGATCTGTGGCGCCATGTGGGTCACCTCCCTGGCCAGTGGCAGGGATCGAACTTGTGCTACAGTGGCGGTAGTTTGCTTCAAAGTGCGTTGCTTAACCCATTGCGCACCCAGGGAGGGCCTCAAGGATTTTTATTTTATACATTTCTTGAGATTAATGTCTGATGATAAAGGTGAAAGAAATGCATTTTATTTCATTTCTAAATTTTTAAAAAATTTTCTTACATCATTGTTCATTTTTGTGAAATATTTTATTTCTCCCCTCAAGTGTAATGCTCATAAATCTCCCACAACCACATCATCCATGAACCATCACCATAGTCCCTTATGCTCTTCCCTTCCCTGTAAAAACACATTTTAAAGAATGTGGATTTTTGTAGTCTTTTCCTCTAAACTTTCTTTGGAGGAGAAAAAGATCCAAAAAATTGTGAGTACTTTACAAATGTGGGAAATTGAGTGGTGGTATACTTATGGGACTTACGTGGCAAAAGCTGCCCAAATGCTTTTATATGAGCTCATCTTGGACTCCCCACTAAAGGGGGCCTTTTTTGGCAGGGTGTTCTGAGTGATTGTGGTGCAACAAGTTTGGCAGCTGGTTTGAATTAGAGTCCCTCAAATATTTCATAATCAAATCTGTAGAAAAAAAATAATTCTCCTAGACTTTGTATTTTTTAATGTCTGATTTGGAATTAGCAATCAAATGAATATGATAGAATACACCCTTTTTCTTTCCCCGATGCTCTATTTTACTTGGATTATGTGTGTATTAAATTTGAAACTTTTTTAACTCTTTCTCAGATCACTAGTGTTCAATTGACATGTTGGTTCTCAGAATCATCAGTGAGGTAGCTCTCAAAGTATACTTTCATGCACTTCTCTGGTGGGTGATAACCCTTTTCAGGGAGATAGTGAGTTTAACTATTTTCACAGTTAATACTAAGATATCATTTGCTTTTTCTCCACTGTGTTGACATTTGCACTGAGGGTGGAAATAGCTGGTGCCCTAGCATGAATCAAGCTCTTAGCACCGAACTATATGGACTTATAGGGAGAAAATGCCAGTTTAATCTCAAAATGTCTTTGTTGAAGGAGTAAAAATTAATGTTTTTTTTAATCCTGACCCTTGCATTTTCGTCTTAGTAGTCTGAGACAAAATGAGAAGTACTCAGAAAGTATATCTGTCATATGCTGAAGTGTGATGGTGGCTCTAAGAAAAAAAAGGCTGTGTGTGATTAAGCTGTAAGCTGAACTGCTCTTTTCATAGAACACCATTTTTTTATTAAAAAAAAAAACTGGGTGAAAAACTGTGGTCTATCAGACTTGGATATTTATCAGAAGTTTTCTCTAAAATGACCAACATGAATTTGTCACTTAAGGAAAACACTGATAGCATTATAACTAATTATAATATTCTAGCTTTCAAACAAAAATTAGATTTCTGGAAACATCTCTGTGACTTCGAACTTGACCATTTCTCAATACTTAAAAAGTTTTGATAGATCAGAAACAATATTAGCGAATGTAACTTTTAGATATTGCCTAATGAAATGCTTCTAACATTCAGAAGATCTGCATAAAACTCAGTGAAAAAATATTTTCCAAATGACCGATACTGATGTTACCCAATTATGAATGGGTAAAAAAGATTTATTCAGAGCACAAAAGAGTCAATGGATTTCGAATTAACAGGATATAAAAAGTTTACTGATAATTTCAAATTTTTTATCACAAACCTGTAAGAAATCAATTGTTGAATTGTAGTTTGAAGGACAAAAGTCTCTCTATAGTTATCAAAAAAAGCTATTAAAACACTTCTTCCTTTTCCAACTACATGCTTGTGTGAGACTGGGTTTTCTTCATATGCTTTAACAACATACTGCAGCAGAGTGCAGAAGCAGATAAGACAATTCAACTGTCTTTTATTAAGATGGATATTAAATTATAAAAACACAAAACACTGCCACTCTTCATATTAGTTTTTTGAAAAATATTTTAAGAAAGATAAATCATTTATGTTAACATGAAACAAATTTGCTATTTATATTTTTTAATGAGCTAATCTTTTTATCTTTCTAAATAACAAATATGTAAACTAAAGCAATTTGAAGTGCTCTGTACAAATATGTAAACTAAAGCAATTTGAAGTGCTCTGTAGTTTTTAAGAGGAATGCAGCACAGACCTCTCCCATCTTGCTCCCTGTGCCCTTCTGGATATTTCAAAATCCACATATTCTGTTCTCAAAAAAATAGTAAAATATCCTCAGTTTAGAGTTTCTCAGCTATGATCACACACTTGAATTATCTGGAGAATTTTTTTTTAAAAAAGATGTATTTATTTATGCTTACAAGAGCTAGGGCACAGGCCAGAGAACAGGGAGGTGAGAGGATTCACCAGAGACAGAGTGGGGAGCAGAACAGGCAGACAGACTAAAACACACTGCTGAGGGGAGCAGCGAGTGAGGCAGGAGAGGTCTGCTGCGCCATGTGGGTCCCCTCCCCGACTGGCAGCAGGAATCGAACTTGTGCTGCAATGGCTGCGGCCTACCCCACAGTGCGCTACTCAACACACTGCGCCACCAAGGAGGCCCTATCTGGAGAATTTTTAATAATACTGCTTCGTCCCACTGTAGACCAATTATATCTGAATTTTTGACATCATAAAATGTGAGCCAAAGGGGCTCCCTGGTGGCACAGTGGGTTAAGCAACGCACTATGAAGCAAACCGCAGCCACTGAAGCACAAGTTCGATCCCTGCTACTGGTCAGGGAGGGGACCCACATGGCGTGGCAGACCTCTCCTGCTGTGCCCGCTGCTCCCCTGAGCAGTGTGTTTCAGTTAGTCTGCCTGTTCTGCTCCCCACTCTGTCTCTGGTAAATCCTCTCACCTCCCACGACTCTGGCCTGTACCCCAGCTCTTGTATGCATAAATAAATAAACCTTTAAAAAAATAAAATAAAATATCCTATATGGAAAACATCTGAGTGATTCTTTTTGAAGTGAGGGATATGGTCTGTTATAATCTACCTAGAACTTCTTAAATACAGGGAAAATATTTTTGGAAGATGTAAATAAACCACATTAATAGATGTTGTGAAACAAAATGTTAGTTTAATGATCTTAATGAAAATTGCTTCTCTTACATTTTTCACTGTTGCTTTTTAGCAGATTTTTTGCAATATAAATCATATCATAGGGGCCTCCCTGGTGGTGCAGTGGGTTAAGCAACGCACTATGAAGCAGACCGCAGCCTCTGCAGCAGGAGTTCGATCCCTGCTGCTGGCCAGGGAGGAGACCCACATGGTGCGGCAGACCTCTCCTGCTGTGCCTGCTGCTCCCCTCAGCAGTGTGCTTCTGTTGATCTGCCTGTTCTGCTCCCTGCTCTCTGTGGTGAATCCTCTCACACCCCCCACACACACACACACCGCTGGCCTGTACCCCAGTGCTTATATGCATAAATAAATAAATCTTTTAAAAAAAATATATCATACATTTCACCCATTTAAAGTATAAAACTTAATGATTTGTTGTATGTTCACAGAATTGTGTAACAATCACCACAATCAATGATAGGCCACTTATCACTCCTAGCCATAAGGAAACTCCTGAACTGTTACTAGTCAATCCTCACTTTCTCCTCACCCAGGCCTAAGCAATCAGGAGTCCCTTTTTGTCTTTATAGACCTGCCTATTGTGGACATTTCATGTAAATGAAAGTGTAAAATGTGTAACATTTTATGTCTAGCATCTTAGCATAGTGTATTCAGGGTTCATGTGTTGTAGCTACTATTGTGACTTTATTTCTTTTTATGGTGAATATTATTCCATCATATGGATATACCACAGTGGATGGCCATTAAGGTTATTTCCACATTTTAACTATTATGAACAATGCTGTGGTAACAATCATGTTCAAGCTATTGGGTAAATATGTTTAGGGAGATATATACCTAGGAATGGAATTGCTGGATCACGTGGAACTCTCTATATAAAACTTCTTGAGGATACACCAAGATTTTTTATACAGTAGCTATATCATTAAATTCTTATTAACAAGTATCTGGGTTCTATTTTCTCTGCAGCTTCATGGTTTTCAGTTGTATTTCATTAGTATATTTTTCCAGGTACTTACTGGCCACTTGTGTATCTAACTTGGAGAGATGTCCGTTCAAATCCTTTGTCTTGTAATTGGGTTGCCTCCTTGTTATTGCATTGTAAAAGTTATTTTACCCTATAGACAAACAAACACCTTGTCAAATATATGATTTGTGAATTTTTTTTGTTCTGATGGTTATCTGTTGACTTTCTTAACAGTGTCACTTGAAGTCAGTTTCTAATTTTGATGAAGTCAAGTTTATTAGTCTTTTATATAAGATTTGCATATTTTGTGTTATTTCTAAGATGGCTCTGCCTAGTCCCAAAGGTTACAAAGATCTATTCCTTTGTCTTCTTCTAAAGGGTTATAGTTTTAGCTCTTAATTTTGTCTTTTTATCCACATAGAGTTAATTTTTTGTATGCAGCATGCAGTAGTGGTCAGACTTCACTCCTTTACATGTGAATATATGATTATCAGAGTACCATTCATTGAAAAGACTTTTCTTTCCCCTACTGAATTCTCTTGATATCCTTGTCAAAAATCATAAATGAGAAGGTTTGCTTGGACTCTCATTTTATAAGTTTGTGGTAAGTTTTGAAATAAAATGTAAATCTTAAAACTTTGTTCATTTTCAAGATGGTTCTGAGCTCCGTGTATTTCTGCTTCTTCTCTTTTGAATTAATTCATCAGTTGTTTGCATGTTCATATATCTTTGATGTTACATTTTCACTTCTCCATACATTCATGTGCTTTACTCACTCTCCACCAAACCTCCTGTGCCAATGCTCTATCCCCTTCCTTCCTGATCCTCTCCTCCACACTGGCATTTGTGGTTTAAGGATTGTTTCTTCTGTGCTTTGCAAGTATATGTTTTTGGTTACTTATGTTCCACAGGTAAGTGAAACCATCCAATATCTGTTTTTACTTTCTGACATTTCATTTGTATAATGAACTGAAGGTCCATTCCTTTTATTCCAAAAAATGCCATTCCAACTTCTTAAGTAAAGGATTAGTGTTCTATGAGCATATATTCCACAATTTTTTTTTATCCTGTCACTTACCACTAAGTGCTTAAGTTGGTTCCATGACTGGCATTTCTATGTGGATTTTATACTTCATTTCTACATGGATTTCTACAAAAAAAGTATAGCTGAAATTCTGATAGGGATTGCATTGAATCTGTTGATTGAGGTTGCATTATCATCTTAGAATTTTTAAGTCTTTCCATTCATGATACAGAGTATCATTTATTTAGGCCTTCTTTAGCAATAGTTTTCAGAGTACACATTTTACATTTCCTTTGACCTTATTCCTTATTCTGCTCTTAAAGTCAAGAGAATTAAAAGAGAAGCCATGAAGTGCGAGAAAATATTTGCAAAAGACATGATAAAGAATGTTACCCAAGATATATGAAAATCCCTTAAAACTCAGTAATAAGTAAACAGCAACTCATTAAAAGAAAGATATACAGATAGTAAATAAGCATATGAAAGTATGTCCCAGGCGCCTCCCTGGTGGCACAGTGGGTTGAGTACCCGCATTGTGTAACATCTGAGGCACAGCAGCTCCAATTCGAACCCCGACCAGGGAGGAGACCCATGTGGTGCAGCAGACCTCTCCTGCCTCGCCCACTGCTCCCCTCAGCAGTGTGCGTCAATTCATCTGCCTGTTCTGCTCCCCACTCTGTCTCTGGTGAATCCTCTCACCTCCCATGACTCTGGCCTGTACCCCAGATCTTGTAAGCATAAATAAATAAATCTTTTTAAAAAAATGAAAGTATGTTCCACATCATATGTTATCAGGGAAATGCAAATTATTGATAAAACAAGTTACTACTATGCTCAGTAGTGGTTCTTGGTTGCTATTGTCAAAATTTGAAAGCAGGCAAGATGTCCCTTATTAGGTGAGTGGGTAAATAAACAGTGGTACATCTGGACAATTGAATATTATTAATTCAGTGCTGATAAAAAAGCTATCAAACTGAAAAGACAAGGAGGAACCTTAAATGCATACAGTCATTTGTCATTTAATCACAGGGATCCATACTGAGAAATGCATCACTTGGCAGTTTCATCATTGTGCAAATGTTAGAGGATAATAACACAAACCTAAGTGAGAGAACTCACTATTCACCTGTAGTGGCTGTATCGTACGTAGCCTGTGGAACCACCATCATATATGTTTTTGACAGAAACATCATTAAGTGACAGATGACTGATCTGAATGAAATCAGTCTGAAAAGGCTTTCTACTATGATTCCAATTATGTGACATACTGGAAAAGGCAAAATTCTACAGACAATAAAAAGGTCATCCAGGGACGGGGGTGATGGATAGCCCATGCAACTGAGTATTTTTAGGACAGGAAAAACTCTGTATGCTACTATAATGATCTGTATATATCATCATTGTATATTTGTTTAAAATTATAGAATGTATGACACCAGCTTTTGTGTGACCCCTAAAATAAACTGTTGACACATTAGGTATTATCATATGTCAATTTAGATTCATCTTTGATTAAAGAAAGACAATGTTGGGGGGAGGGGGAAAAAAAAGAAAGACAATGTTATGGTGAGTGATGTTGACAATGGGAGAGGTTTTGTTGCGTGGGATTTATCACTGAAAATTTTTTTGATATGTATAGCCCCCTTTTTTTTATATGTATAGCCCCCTTTTTTTTGATATGTATAGCATTTAAAGAGCCCATGAAAAATTAGGGCCTTGGCCATCCAGTTCAGTATTCTGCCTATGACACCATGGCTTTTTTTATGGGAAAACAAAATGCTATCTACTTAAAAACTATAGATTTGCTTTCAGTGGACTTATCTGAAAACCGCTAATTGCCTTTTATAATTTTCTTCTTATCAATCAACATAAATTGCTGATATTTCCCTTGGGTGACATTATTACTTTTGATCTTTGCTTTGTTTGTGGTCCTAGGTTGGTTCATTCTGGTTCTGGATGTCGCTCACCCTCGCTTGGATCCGACCTCACATTTGCTACCAGGACAGGCTCTCGGCAGGGCATCGAGATGCATCTCTTCAGGGTAGAGACTCATCGGGATCTGTCAACCTGGACCAGGGTGCTTGTGCAGGGTTGCCATGCTGCTGCTGAGCTGATCAAGGAAGTCTCTCTAGGTAGGGATCCTGCATTTCATTTCTAATAGTTATATGGAAATTTATTTAAAGCAACAACGATTGTCTTGTGTACCAGACTTAAGAAATGTTCTGAAATATACAGCTTAAGTGATTATAATGAAATAAATCTGGTTTCTCTGTTTCACTAGGAAAGTTCTTCTTAGCCTTGTCCATGGTTTTGAACATAATTCATAACACCTAGTGTACAAACATGGCAGTTTTACTATTCACCTTTTTTTTTTTAAAAGATTTACTTTTTCATGCATACAAGAGCTGGGGTACAGGCTAGAGTCCAGGGAGGTGAGAGGATTCACCAGAGACAGAGCAGGGAGCAGAACAGGCAGACTGACTGAAACACATTGCTGAGGGGAGCAGCAGGTGAGGCAGGAGAGGTCTGCTACATCATGTGGGTCCCCTCCCTGGCCGGTGGCAGGGATCAAACTTGTGCTGCAGTGGCTGCAGTTCGCCTCATAGTGCGTTGTTTAACCTACCGCACCACCAGGGAGGCCCACTATTCACCATTTTATCCTGTATTTGATAGTGTAACGACTCACATAGTAGGTACTAGACAATATTGACCTTCTAGTTAAGAAGATTTGGATTCTAAGATATGGAGAGACCCTTAAAATATGAGCATCCAACAAAGCTTATATGACAGAAAAGCAAAGGATTTGTGTCAGTGTTTCTCTTTTAAAAGTTTGAAAATGTGCTCCAGTAGTCAGTGAAATAAGCATCGAAAGGAAGTAAGCCTGGTGCTTTCTTTCCAGCCTTGAAGCGCCCTCTTGTGGTCGCATGTTGACACGTGTTTATGTACACATGTATATATGCATATGTACATACCCAGATTGTTTATTTTAACAAGAACAGAGAAATACTGAAAATGAACACACAGTTACAGTTTCTAACATGGTTTGAGGATTTTGGTTTCCAGCTGGTTTACTACATTTAGCTCTTGCTTATGTATTTTATAAACCTGGTTTTACAGAATTTATGTGAAAAGAAGAAATGATTCAATATAATTTATTTGTTTCCATTGCTTTGGAAACTGAAGGATTTCCATAGCTTTTGACAGTGTGGGCAGCATTTTCATTGGTCATTTTCTAACACTGGCAGAGGACAGTTTTTTTTTTAAACATTGTCAAAATGATGGAATTCTTCAACTATTTGGGATCTCCCTAATATTTTCCTCACAACTGCTTGATAATTCAAGCAATGACACCACTAAGTAAAACCCTGCCTTGGATTTCAATGAAAGCTGCCACATCCACACTGTCTTCCTCACTTGTCTGTCTCTCCATTTTTCTGTGGAGCGATTGGTCACCTCATTCAGGACTGTGGGGCTCTGGCCTATGTGCTTTTTGGGATGGGCAAGTCTTCATCTGCCCCTTAACTGGCATCTGGGGTCACTGATACCTTCTTTGAGGAATCAGAAAGATATGCTTCTCAAAACAAAGGGTGCGGTTTGGATTTTTAACACTTTTTAATGTTGGATTTTTAACAGTTTTTAATGCTTTGGTATCTAGCAGTTAAGCTTCATCTTTCAGGGAACCAAAACTATTAAGTTCCTGGCATAGAGTTGTTTAAGGATAGAAAAATGGCTAGTTCTAATACTTTTTTTTTTTTTTAAAGATTTATCTATTTATGCATACAAGCACTGGGGTACAGGCCAGAGGTGTAGGGGGGTGAGAGGATTCACCACAGAGAGCGGGGAGCAGAACAGGCAGATCAACAG
>JAGFMF010011458.1:775386-862249 GCA_019455555.1 Galemys pyrenaicus | reverse complement strand
GTCCCCTCCCTGGCCGGCAGCAGGGATCAAACTCGTGCTGCAGTGGCTGCGGTTTGCTTCATAGTGCGTTGCTTAACCCACTGCACCACCAGGGAGGCCTGATCCTAATCTTTTTTTAAAGATTATTTATTTATTTATGCATACAAGCTCTGGGGTACAGGCCAGAGGTGTTTGTGGGGGGTGGGGAAATGAGAGAATTCACCAGAGACAGAATGGGGAACAGAACAGGCAGATAGACTGAAATACAGGGGAGCAGTAGGCGAGACAGGAGAGGTCTACTGCGCCATGTGGGTCACCTTCCTGGCCAGGGTTTGAACTCACGCTGCAGTTGCTGCAGACAGCTTCATATTGCTGCAGTTAACCCCTTGCGCCCCCTCTGCACCACCAGGGAAGCCCTAAGATCATAATCTTATGTCCACTGACATAGTCAACAATAGGTATAATAAGCTTGAAAAATAGGATCTTTGGAATTTCAGAACTGAAAGTGATCTTAAAGATAATACAGTTCAAATTTCAAATGAGATGCCATGACTAGAAATGTAATTTAAATGATGAAACTTTAGAAGACTATGGATAGGCTAGAGAACAACTGTGAAGCATTAGTGAGAGTTAAATGTTTTTTTCTATGAAATTAACCAGTTACTAACAGCAGTTTCCATTTAGCAAGCCAGGTGTTAAATTATTCCTAGATATTTGTTTGTAATCTCTGCTTTATATTTAACACATGTAAAATTTAGTGATGAAATTAATGCTTTTTAATAAAGTTGTAATTTTCTTTAAAAGTCATGGTTTAAAAAAAACTCAACAAGATCAAAAGGTCAAAGATAAACCGAAGGAATCATGGGGGTGGGGGGAGGACAAAGACGGGGATGAGGGCAGAAAGAGCACAAGGGACTGAGGTGATGATACATGGGTGAAATGGTGGTGGGAACTCCCTGGGGACTACAAATGATGTCACATACAATTAAATAAATTTAATTTTAAAAAAGTCATGGTTCATTAAGCTGTGTCCTATTCCTGCTCCCTGTTACCAGTGCCAATGATTGACTAACAACTTGACTCAGGCAGCCTGACCCCAAGTGTCCTTGTTCATCTGGCACCAGCCGTCCAACTAGAGTTGTGATTCCTTAACTGCCTCAAGAGTTGTGCTATCCATGGGTGGTCATGCTGCTGCTAAGTTCATTGTCATTCCTCCACCCTGGGGAATACACACTTAATGATCTCCACAGAGATTTTTCCTTTCACGTTCTCTCTTTAGTTCTTTCAATGAGGCATGGTGGAACCCTGTCTACTACCAGTTGTATCCTAATTGTGGCTGTGAAACCTCTTACTGGGGTTTAATTACAATGTGGAATAACTTTATTTATGACTATACTCTCATTTGTGGGTTTAAGTTCTCAAGATTTTCTTTAGCCCTAGCATTTTCTTTATTCAGGTTCTTTTTAAAAAGAATTTCACGGGCCTCCCTGGTGGCACAGTCGGTTAAGCAACGCACTATGAAGCAAACCGCAGCCACTGCAGCAGGAGTTCGATCCCTGCTGCTGGCCAGGGTGGGGACCCACATGGCAAGGCAGACCTCTCCTGCCTTGCCCGCTGCTCCCCTCAGCAGTGTACTTCTGTTGATCTGCCTGTTCTGCTCCCTGCTCTCTGTGGTGAATCCTCTTACCCCCAACACCTCTGGCCTGTACCCCAGTGCTTGTATGCATAAATAAATAAATCTTTAAAAAAAAAAAAGAATTTCACATTCAAATTTATTGTGCATGTTAGTTTGTTCAAGCATCTGTATTTGGTGGTGATAATTAACATTCTTTCTCCACAGACCATGGATCTGCACTCTTGTCCGAAGCCGATTGTATTTGTGTTGCACACATTCTTGTCAGCCAAAGTCACTCGAATGGGACTGCTAGTATGAGCAGCAAAAAGTCTGAAAATAGCCTTGAATGTCCTGAGAAGTATTTCCACCTCAAAACAAAACAAAAAGCACAAAAAAAAAAAAAAAAAAAAAGCTCTTTTTTCTCCTCCAGCACAGTGCCTTGACAGGACCTGCAAATCACTGCTCAACCATAACCATGTTTAAAGAAGAGCCGACCTTTCAAAAGCTACCTTGGCCAGAAATTCTAGAACTCTGATAAGCTCCAAATGAAGTTGTTGACTAAATGTAGTAGTTTCCTAATGTGGTTTATAAGTAATTAGGTATAGTTCCCCTCTTAAGAAGGGTGGCTCATTGTTTTTTCTTTTTGGGACATAATCAAATTTCCAAAAATTTTTTTCTTTTCCTTCCTATAGAATGTGTTTCAGGCTTAGCCTCAGTTTCTTGCTTAAGATGACTGTGTTCCCAGGTGCTACTTCATAGCAGCCCATGCTTCTTGGTCTTTCCATATAGGTCCTACATTTTGTTGGAGTTTATTCTCCGCATTTGCTACTTCTACCCTGGGAAGTCCTTGAATTTCGTCACCAAAGCATTCTTCCATTTGTTCTGGTTTCATCTACATCCCACTCTGTCCACTGCTTGCCACCACATCACGAGCTTTGCTACTCATAAGTGCTACCTTTAGGACTTAGAACACTTGATTTACTTTGCCTTCCGTTCCCTTTCTAGTGGTGACCAAGTTGAAAAGCAAGTTGGAAACTACCGCTTTGAAAGAAAAGTTTTGCTTGTTTTAGGTTTTTCTGAGTTTTATCTTTGGTAGGAGCCAGGAAATGTTACAGGATTAATTTTAAAAGAAAATCCACATTGTAGCCTAAGCCATTTTTTATTGTGTACCAAATGTGCCTTTGGTTAGGGTCTGTGGAGCTTTATTAGTCACTACTTGTATAACTGGATATCACTGCCATACTAGGAAGATAATCTATCCTAGCTTGAGGAATAGTCTTTGAGGTGGGTTTCCTTAAAGGTCTCTTTTCTAGTGGGCAGATCTTTTTAAGGGACATAAAACCTGGAGAGCTACCTTGTTTAAAAAGCAGACTTTGTGAATGAAGCCAGCTCTTCAGCACAAACATCATCAGTGAACCTGGCACTGACCCTCTCCTTTTGTGGCAGCACAGTGGCAGGGACAAGCAGCTGCTAGCTCAAGCATTGGTATTTGCTAATACAGCCTACAGTGGGCAGAGTGGTGAGATCATAAAAAGTTACCTGGGTTTTGCTAAGCATTGCTAATATCATTAGGAAAGAGTAGCAGTAATTGTCAATTTTGTGGTGTTACAGAATGATAATCAGCTTGTTTTTCCTAATTATGAAAGAAGTGTACATCTGAAAATATAAGTAGTATAATAGCTTTATAAAATGTCAAGTTTAGCACACTCTTTAAATCTGAAAGAAAAGGTGATATTGACTTAGATATTCTCTCTATTCTCTGAAAAATCTAGTACTAGTTCTCGCTAGGTTTATCCAGAATGTTACAAGAGGACGTGGCACTGGAGGGCAGAGAGTGGCACTCCAAATAAGAAGGAAACAACAACTGTAGATACAAAACATTTGGTTGGGATGCAGACTGACCTGTAGGTGGGACATGTGAAATATCACAGACCCATGATCAAGGGAATTCTAGTTAGATATTGAAATCCCACTGTCTAACCTCTGCCCGTAAGTTAGTGTTCTTCCCCCATGCGCGGTAGGGTTAGCCATATGCAGAGGGTGGGAAGACAACTGTTCTTCCCCAGCTCAATTTCCCAGCATGAATGATGTGATTCACTTAAAACTGGAAGTTGAAATCTAAACTAGATAGATCTTTCAAGAACTTTTTATATTTAAAAAGTTCATAAACCTAAGTTTAGTTCCATCTGGGATAAGTCTGCAAGTCAGGCAAGAAAAAAATGTCTTGAAGGTCCACCTGTGATTTCTGGAAGCAGAATTTTAACACATAATACCCTCAAATAGGGAGCTGAGACACAGTGAGTGTTAGTAACCTGAGATGATTAATACATTCATCTCACAGATGGAGACAGATCATACTTTTCTGTCTTTTTATGAAAAACTCCCAACTGAAATGATTTTCAGGGGAACTTCTAAGCCTCCTGCTCATTAGTTATATGGAAAAGATATGTAAAAAAAAAAAAAAGTGTGATTAAAATGTGAGCAGTAGAGGGAAGGTGTGTGTACATTTGGGCTCATTTCACTCAAGTTTTAATTGCCATGTCTAGCAGCAAGGTCTATAGAGTTTTTAATATCTTTTGAGTCTTGATGTGAAATGAAAGTGTATGGAAGGTTTATTTGACCACTAGCACCCCCAAGAGCAAGAGCCCTTAAGCTGCTTGTTGAACAACTCCCACAGTATTCAATCAGGGGCGATCAGCTTGTTCTTTGTGTGTGTGGCAGGGAGGATTTCAAACCACAAGTGAAGTGATTTGTGAATGGGACAACCTTGATAAACATGTATTTTGTACTTAGATACCAAAATATGGCAAATTATTTTTAAATGATAAAGTAGGCATTTTCTATATTTCACATGTTTTATAGAGCAGCTGACTTTTCATTTCTTTTTCATTCTGAGTCAGCAAAATTGTCAAGGATGTTGTGGGCTTCCACTTGTAGAATGAGAATGAAACTGCAGAGGAATATCCCCCTCGTTCCCATGGACTACTTCCTGTACTCCCTAAGACCTGAGGCTTAGAAATCTTCTCCATATTCCACACAGAAGCCTATAAGCAGTCAAATGGTGTGTGAAAATTATTCTTCCTTTTTCTCTAAAACGTCTTCCCTTTCTGTCCCCTTCTTCCCCAAAAGAGGAAAGGAATGGAGCAAAAGAAACAGACTCATTTATGTTATTCTTTCTCTGAAAAAGGTAAGTCCTTTCTTTAAGTCATCAAATGAATCTTACCTGGAAACTAGTTACCTAGTATTCTATATGAAGAAATGCTTTAATGTATGTCTATACAGTATTATTAGATAGGTGTAACCATAAACTCACCTACTTAGTAGACAGAGTTTCAGTCTGAGTATTAGGCATGTACAGGCAATCAAAAATATTGCTTTAGATGTCATTCACTCATTTTAAAGCCATGTTTTAGCACTTTTTAGGCTTGATAAACTCTGATAGTGCCTGTTTTTATATCTGTACTCCTACAAATTTTATTACTAAAAATTATTGCATGGCAGGAGAGATTAAATTATTTATTTCTTATATTTTTTAAGTGGAAAAATCTCTCTAACCAACATGATTAAACCGGTTACTGATTGTTTTCTTAACTTATCCTTCTAAGTAAGCAGAGTGGTAATAAAGCTTTTTTCAGTTGATTAAATGCACTTAGTAGCTAATAAACCAAAACCTATTCTTTAAAAAAAAATTAAGCTGTGTGGAATCTAGACAAGATTATGTTTTTCCCAGAAAAACAGGTTTCACTGCAAATGGTTTTGATGAACAAATGTATGACCACTTTCGAGAAAAGATTATGATGGAATTTTTATTAATGAGAACTTCCAGGTCTTCTTGTTTAATTTATATGCATGTGGATATATTTATATATCTTCAAAAACATGAAAAAATATCTATCCATATTTTTTTAATGCATATTACCTTGTTAGCTGCTATGCAAATCCTATGAAAAACCCTACCTACATAAAGAGTTACACATTCTTGAAGCTTTCAGGGAAGACCTGTAGACTTAAGCACTTTCTCTGCTATTTTGTATCTTATCTCGGACACTTAAGCTGAATTATGTTCTTACTATTTTCACTGGTTATAAGCTATTGATTGTACATAATATTTAAACTATCCAAAAATCCAGCATACATTTCCATGTTGCTACCATCCACTATTAATGCCATGAATATGAATGAAACAGCTGTTTGGAAGCCAAGATTTTCTATTTTTAATCCATAACGAAGAAATAAAACACAAGATCTCTTTGGTCTCAAAGCATATTGCTTTGGTCAAATCTGAATAGCTCTTAAAAAAATCTGATTATCTATGTAAGGAAAAGAGACTTATTTATGTTTGGATACTGTTTAAACTTTAAGTTGAATTTGACTGTAGTCATCATTCTTTTTATTTATCTCCGATCTATTATGTGCCTTGAGTTTGAAATCTCTTTTAGTTAAATTTGAATTATTACAGTAGCTTTTTCACCCCCTTCCTCAAGATGAAAGCAGAGGAATCTGTCATTTTCTGTATTCTCTGTTTTATTCCCTATTTTAATTGCTTGGTAAACTAGAATTATTTTGACTTTCAGCACACTGTCTTTGAAACAGCCCAGTCTTCCCTCTTCCTCCTTTTTTTAAGGCTTATCTTTCACTTCTGAAAGTATGCTAGGTACACAGATACTCAATAAATGTGTAAAGATAGGCACTTCTCAAATAATTATGCCATATACTAGGATTATGCATTTCTGAGCAACATAACCTGTGGTGTAATGATATTAAATGAAATTTATTTTACACTGGTAATAGGCTTAAGTGACTGATTTAAAACCCTTTGTCTAAAAAACATCTGGCAGATCAGCATTACAAATTCATCCTATGAAAAGACAGAATTTCAAATTAAAATAAGGTACAATAAATAGGCATGGAACCCTGTCTGTTTTCTAATCTCTTAGACAGTCGCTAGACTGTCAACTGGAAGAATGGTTATCCTGGATTAACTCCTAAAAATATTTTAACAAGATCTCATTTCAGAAGTGATACATTTAAGCTTAATCTCTTGCCACCTTATTCTTCCTTCTCACTTCAGATGACTTGGAACAAAGGATATTCTAGTTTTAAAAAGTGGATCTGTATGGCAAAATGCCTAAATAGGCCATTTGCAAATGATTGCTTGTTCTACAATGAACATTTGATTGTGTTCAGCAAAAATCTACTGTATTAACTGTTATCCTTGAATTACCCCAGAATGGATGGGTTGAATCTAAAAAAATGAGCGAATGATACATCATTATATTGTGAGAACCCTGGTAGGGCTCTAACTTCGAGCTCTCTAAGTACCTTACTTGGTTTTGTAGTACTCTTAACCTCCATGTGATTGACACAAATGCTTCCAAAGTGATAGGACTCTGAGGGATAGACAAAGGTTCTCTCTGGACCTGGGGAAATTTGAAACTCCAAGACTAATTAATGATATGTTAATTCATGTATTCATCATTTATTAATGTACAGGCACTCTGAAAGGTCCAAAAGGAAGTTCCTGCTCTCAAGTAGCACACAGTCCATTATTTACCAATCACACGATGCCATCCGTTTATCTATCTACTGGTGGCTGAGTAACCACTTCACAGATTTACCAAAGTATATCTGCAGTTCTGTTTATCTAGCAAACTGGAAAATATTTAAAAAGATGCTCATTCTTTGGACCATGCCAACATGAAAGAACTCCAACTATGTTTAAGTAGGTTGGTTTTTCATCATGCATACTTTTTCTAATGCAAAATTAGACTTTTTTGGGGGGAGGAGAACAGTGTAGCATGTCCTTAGTAAGATAAATCATAGCAACAATGACAAAAAGTAAGTTCTGTTGCTCAAAGTGGATCAATAGGAAAGTTTTTAAAGAAATACCTCTTAACTATAAACAGCAAAGCTAAATGTGTATTTTATCTACCCCATATTTTTAAATATTGTTGACTCAATCATTTCCATACTGACACTCTTTAAGCATCTCATTTGTTGAAAATCTTTACAATGGTATCAAACATCACATATCTCCATTGCGATAATGCAAAATGAAGATAAACTCAGCAAAATTCCACTTGCTATAAAGCACTCTGACATTCGAACTCAGTAAATAAAACACCTTAAAGAAAATAAGGGGATGACTGAATTTTTTTCCACAATTTTCATAAAGTAACAGTCTCTTTTTGTCCAGTTTGCCTTCCGTTAATCATGAGGATAAACTTTTCAGGCAACTTCCTTCATTGTGCCTCAGAAGTCCCCTAGATACATATGAGTGGAACATAGTTACAGGGCCCCTTCCCTTTGTTTTCTAGAGTCCTGGAACTTGGCATACCAATAAGGTCATACCCTCAGCGTCTTGGTCTTTACTGTAAACCTACCCTTTGACAATCAGGTGCTAATGATTATATGTTATTGGAACCAGCACATAAGTATTGTCTTGTGTCTGTTCTTCTAGATTGGTAAAAGTCCTTTCCTTCTATCTCAGTCCTGTTCAAGTGAGTGTCAGTTATGTTTTCTCATGTTTTGTGATAGAATTGGGGGAGAGGAAATGCTTTAAAGTAAATTTGGGTCATCAACATATCCTTTATACCTTAGAGCAAACCTACCCTTATCACAACAACCAGTTTCTGAATTGCTTATTCCAGTATGTTTGCAATCTGTCGGAATGGTCAGCATGATAAGACCCTGGCTCCCAAAGGAACCGTTTCCCTTTTGGTACCATACCCAACATCTTTTAGAAGATGTTGTGGCAAACGACTAACTGGGAAGGCTTATTTTTTGGCTAATCTATACAAACCCTGGTGATAGCCACTTGTCTGTTTTCTTTCCCAAGCAAGTTTCAGTTTTTGTTAAATATTAATACTTAGAAAGCTAGAATGATACTTTTACAAAGAATTAAAAGTTTGTGAGATTCTGCTTTTCTCTTCTTTTTAGAACCTTATATTTAAACAAGACTTCAAGTATTGTTTTAAATGTAAGTCTCAAATCTGGCATCTCCAGACTACCAAATCAAAACCAATGGCATAAAACAGGGCAGTATTTGTGTTTTTAATATAAAAGCTTTACGTGTACTCTATAAATATGCATAGACAACACTTCCCCTTGAGTTGCATGTCAACATGTAACATTGTACATTACAATGAAAATTTGTAACTTGAGGGTATTATATATATATATGAATACATATATACCTTTGTAACCTTTATACTGTAAATTAAAAAAATGACTTTTAGACTTGTCTTTTTTCTTTTTTTAACATTAAAATAGTTTCAAGCTTACAGGATAAAGAACAGTACAAAGGACTACATCCCCTTGACCCAAATTTCCTGATGACATTTTACTATTCCATTGCCCGCTCTTGTTTTTCTAACATGTCTGTCACGTTTAAATTCTCCGGTGTGTACCTCCTAAACACAAGGGCCCCTGAGCTGCCACCAGACAGCCTTCCCAGTCAGGAAGATGACACTGGTACCAGGCTGCCACCTAGCCTGAGACCATGTTCAAGTGGTGCCAGTCATCCCAGTGTGTCTCCTTTTCCTCCTGGTGTAAGGTCCTATGCGGAGTTGTGTTTGTTCTTCATGTCTCAGCAACCTGGGTTAGTTCCTCAGCCTCGCCGTAATTCTCATATCCCTCCTCTTGGATCTGCTCCATGTTACCTCATGACCAGTTCAGGCCATCCACTCTTGGCAGGAATGCACAGACAGGAGTGATGCCTTGTCCTTCTCAGAGCTCATTATCAGAAGACACAGATTCTGACCTGTCCCACCACCAGCAAGATTGACTTCAATCACCTTATCAAGTTAGTGTCTACACCCTGTTCCCCTTTGCATTTTGTTGGCCTTTTTGTGGAGAGATGTTCTGTTATTTTGCCAATATCTTCAGTGTTCATCAAACCTCCACCAACCAGACCTAACATCCATGGATAACTCCTGCCTCTATTATCTACCACTGCGGGTGGTTGCCAAATTGTGATTATCACTTCTTTTGCCATTATTAGTTGGTATTCTATCATAAGTGAGACCTTCTCTCCCATGGATTGATTAATTGATTGACTGATATTAAAGACTCATGGATTCTAATTTCTTAAATGGGTTTTAATCCATGCTTACTTTAATCCATGCTAAAACTGTCCAGATCTTGCCAGTGAAAGTCTTTTCAAACTGGTTACTGTGTCCTTCCCTATGTCCCCATCATTCTTCAAACACTGAATTCTGGCACAACAAAGGCTCCTTTTGTACTTTTCCTGCTCTGGTCCTGCAATTAGCCGTTTGTGCAAGAGGGTTTGTTTAGTGTAGGATGATATTTAGAGACCAAGATCTAGATGCTTGGAGCTAGGAAAATGTGTGTGGGTGTGTACACACATATATAAATACCTACTTCTATCCTGTTTTAAGTAAAAACCATGGGTTATACTGATACTTCTAATGTGAGGGTTCTTGTCTTTCCCTTTCCCGTGTTTGTAAATCCCTTCTCAGATAGCACTCTTGAGTTCCTTTACTCTCAATACACTTACTAATCTGTTCATTTACTCAGTGTAACTAACATAATATCCCACCATTTAGACCACTGCCCCCCTCCTCACCCCTGGACCTCTTTTTCCTCTCACCTTGGTAGGGGTGGGGGTGGGAACTAACATCACAGCAGGGGGTAGAGAGTGGTCAGACTGGGAAAGGAAGAGAAGATGCAAACAGAGCCTCTGGTGTGTTTTTTGCCCTCAATTTTTCCTCTCAGGAAAGACTTGTAGATGAATGGATCACCAGCCATTGGTGCCAGTTTTAAACAGATTGAAAGCAGCTGCACTCTAAACACGCTTCTAGCAATAGTTCCACCACAGACTTTCTGTGATGGAGAGCTTAATCATTGGACCAATTTGAGCTTGATCATTCTGAGTCACACAGAGGAGGAGAAGGGGAGATGGTTTCTCAGGAACCATAAAAAAGCATCAGGACTCCATTTTGATTATTGAACGCAATCTAGACAAGTGCTGTATGAGAAAGAACAAATAGAATTGTGCCTTTGAACATCAGGGATGTTGGAGCTGAGAATCTGGTTCCTGCCCTAGTGAGAAGGTTAAACATGGAGTTGTTGATCTGCTGCAGAATCATAGTGCCCACGGTGCTGGCCCAGTCCCCTTTCCTTTCGCACTTATTCCTCCCAGCCCCAGCAGTGGCAACAGCACTGCCCAACCAAGGGCTCTTTCCCCCTTATCCTTAAGCCTCTACTTAAATAGGAGCCTTTCCCCATCCCTGCCTTGGGCATGTTGCCCACTAGGAGCTCACATAACATGTGGGCCTTATTCATGCATATTGCTTCCTGATTCATCTTTCTCCTCAGACTTTAGGCTCTCTGGAGCTGGAGCTATCTTCGTCTTTTTTTTTTTTAAGATTTATTGTTATCTATTCACACATTCAAGAACTGGGGTGTAGGCCATAGGTGCAGGGGATGAGAGGATTCACCACAAACAGTGGAGAACAGGCAGACTTACTGAACTACACTGCTAATGGGAACAGCAGTCCAGACAGGAGAGGTCAGCTCCCTGACACCTGGATGGAACTCAGACCCTGGGGGTGATAGCACTGAGACTTAACCCCTAGGCCACCAGGGGTTAAGTATAATAAAGATCCATCTTGATCTTTATTATATTTCACTACCACCATCGCCACCACCACCAGGCACTATGAGCCTAGCACACAGTGCATACTTCCTAAATGTTGAGTGAATGCAAACCAATCTACAATGCTGAAGTTCATCGGGATGAAGGCCCCAAATTTGGAGGCTGAAGAAAACCATTTTCCTAAAGAATAAAATGAAGGGTTAATTTTTTAAAAGCTGTAGCCTGGCTTTAGACAGGCTACAGCATCATAATGACCAGAGACTGAGCCCCAAGTGTTTTCATATTAGCTAACTCATTCATTCCCCTAAAAGCCAGGTAAAGTAGATACTAATTAGTACTGTATCCTATTAAACATTGCAGACTGAAAATCTGGGAAGTCAGGTTTACTGTGCGAGTACTGTATCCTATTAAACATTGCAGACTGAAAATCTGGGAAGTCAGGTTTACTGTGCGAGTAAAACTGCCCTATGGACTCTTTTTTTTTTTCCAAGAGGGGTCCTGGGCTAGCGGAAACCACCTCATCTCCTCGGCACCCACCTCCCTCCCCCACCCTCAACTCCCTAGCCGGCTGGCCCCACCCCTGCACACTCCTGAGCCTGCCCTCATCCGCCCTCCGGCCCCGCCCCCCGCAGTGCCGGCCGTGGCCGCATGGGGGCAGCCGCGCAACTCTGGTCCGACCGCTCTAGCTCGCGCTCCTCGCTCGCCTTGGACTCGGCTCCGGTTGCGAGCGGCCGCGCTGCTCGCCCCGAGCCCTGACCCGCCGCCCCCCCCCCCCCCCCCCCCCNTGCGAGCGGCCGCGCTGCTCGCCCCGAGCCCTGACCCGCCGCCCCCCCCCCCCGCCCCCCGTGCTGGACCCAGCACCTCGGCTCCCCGGGGCTGGAGCGAGGCCGCAAGCAGCGCCGCGGGGTGTGGGACGGACCCAGGAGATGAAATGACAACGTCAACCCTCCAGGTACCTCGGCGCGGCCGGGCCTTGGCTAGCGGCGGCCGAAGGAGGGGCGGCGGGGCCTGCGGGCCGGAACCGGGGCGGCCGGGCGGCCTCTTCGGAGCCCCGGCCTGCGCCCCACCGCCGCCTCCGCGCGTTTTTGTTTTACGTCCTCGGGACGGAGGGCTCCCTAGCTTCCCTGGATGCCGACCCCCGAGACCTATAGGTGCAACCCGGGTACCGACGAGGGGATCCGCCTTAGCCGGGCCGCGCCCGCACCGCCCAGAAAGCTCCCCGCGGTACCGCCGCTCACTCCCCCTCCTCCTGCCTCCCTTCTAACATGCCCCGGGTCCTTCCTCGGTCTCCTATTGCCTCTTCCCGGCCAGCTACCCTTCATTCATTCCCTCGATCGTGCAGGGTTGTGCTGGGGTGGCGCCACCTGGTTGCACAACTGCCCCGTCCTCCAGGTGCTGCCGTCCTGCGGGTCCGGAAAATAAACATGCTCAGGCCTCAGACCTGGGTTGGAATCCGGGCCCTGGCATCACTAACAGGTGACCTTGGGCTAGTTACTTGATCTTGGAATCTTGGGTTCCTATCAGTAAAATGGGTTCTAATACTAGGGAGCATTGTTGTGACAGTGACTCCAGGCTGAGTGGTTCAGCTAAAGAGTCCTTCACACAGTGTCTTTGCACAGAGTGCTCAGATGTGATGTAGGGTGGCACGTTTGAGAGACAAGACTTCAGGGAAGAAGGAACGTACAGGTGGATCCTCAAAGGACTGGTCGCTTTCAGATACCTGAAGGCCATGGTTCCTCCAGATGGAGGGAAACATGAGAACGGAGGCCAGGAGTAAATTGGGGGACTTGGTTGGGAATTAACTGGAGTTCAACGCCAAACCCTCCCATCCACTAGCAGAAGCTCTGTTCTGTTATCACAGGGGAGGCAAACATGACTGCAGATCCACCTGCCCTGTCAGTTTCTGTAAGACCTGTGAGCTAAGAATGTTTCTCACATAAAAAAAAAAAATACAACACAGCTTTACTAAGCTGTAACTCACATAGTTCATTCATTTAGAGGGTGCAGTTAGGTGTTTTTAGTTTGTTCACAAAGTTGTGCAACCAATACTATAGTCAATTTTAGAACATTTTCATCACCCCCAGAGGAACCCTGTACCCTTTGTCCTCTCTTAGTCCCTTCTCCCCCACTCCACTATCCACTATCTCCTCCATCCCTCTATCCCTCCCAGTCCTCAGCAACCACTAATCTTTTTGAGGTATGGATATACCAATTCTGAACATTTTGTATAAATGGAATCCTGCAATACATGGTCCTTTGTGACTCTACTGCTTTCACTTAATACTTGTAAGTTTTTTACATTTTCAAATGCCTGGGTCGGGGGGAGGGCATATTTTGTAACACGTGAAAATCACAAATTTCACATTTCATTTCTATAAAGTTTTATTGAAACACATCCCTGCTCATTCATTTATGTATGCATTCTCTGTGGTTGCTTTGGGGTGACCACAGGCAGAATTGAATAGCTGCTACAGCCATTGTACAGATTGTGCAGCTGGCAAAGTCTAAAGTCTTCTACAAAGAGGTTGCCCGCTCACCCTTTTCGTTCATCCTCGTCCTTTGCCATATGTGTTACTATAGAGGCAGCGGGTCTGGCAGTTTTATTTGTCACCTTAATTCCTGTTAAGCAAAACTGTTCTCTCCACATTGAAACTAAGACCTCTTATGTGTGAAAAACTATATGTGGTTGCTAGAAATAGCGGATGTGCTTTTACATGCATTAATTAATAGAGTGTTAGGAAGGTGATGGGCCTGCTCTGCCACATGGGGGCCAGGCACACGCTGAGATTATCTGTTCTGAGCCCTACCTTTCAAAAGCCTGGGCCCAAGCAAGAAGGCAAATAAGCAAACTAGTCCAAGGATCTGTTCTAGAGAAGAGAAGCCACCAGGGACAGGAGCACCCTTCAAGTCTTACCTGAAGGGCCGTCGTGGGGGACCGAGTGGACAAGTGAAGTGCATGTTGAAGCTAATCCGAAGATTCAGGGCTCCTAGCCATTCTTTATTTATAGGTAGTAGAGGGTGCTGAAGCTTGAAAATAGTAGCAACATTCACACCATCCTCATCTCTTCAACCTGGTGAGTTTAATAACATCAACCTGGCCTAACTTACCTTACTTTTTCAGTTTTGTAAAACTAGCTGTGTCTGTTTTTCTGCGACTTCTTGCTTTCAGATGAGGAAGGGCTGATAAATGTCGGGGCCTGCCAAGAATTGGTCAGGAGGCTTATTGTTTGCTGTGGACAGAACTGTGTGTATACAGTGGGCTCTGCCTGCCTGTGTCTAGTGCAGGATCAGATAGAGGGGGATCATTCTACTAATGCTGCCTGGGTTGGTGAAGCTGTGATTTTTAAAGACTGGACCTGTAGGTGTGGGCCAGCTGCCCAAAAGCTCCAGCATACTCTTAAGTTCAGTCTAGAGTGCATGCCCACTGGCTTTGAAAGATTCTCAAAGATAATGGAGTTCTTTTTTTTTTTTTTTATGATTTTATTTATTTATGCATACAAGAGCTGGGGTACAGGCCAGAGGCATGGGTGGTGAGCAGATTCACTAGAGACAGAGTGGGAAGCAGAACACGCAGATAGACTGAAATACACTGCTGAGGGGAGCAGCGGGAGAAGCAGGAGAGGTCTGCTGCACCATGTGGGTCCCCTCCCTGGCCAGGGATTGAACTCGTGCTGCAGTGGCCACAGAAGCCCACAGTACAGGTGCTCAACCCCTCTCACCACCAGAGAAGCCCCTTTCATGGAGTTCTTAGAAGGTTAAACTGTTAGGACGAATCCTAACAGTTGGCAGCACATGTACGCCTTGGGAGTAAGCAGGCACTTTTCTTACTGGAGCTTCTGGTGTATTGAACCGTGTGTTCAAGGGTGCATTCCCTAGATAGAACTTGAGGAAAAGGAGCGAGGCTGGCAGTGTGGTTTCTGGCCTTCAGACGAGGCTCCAGCAATCAGTTTCAGTTCAGCTCCATTTCTCTTTCCCTTGAGGCCATGGACTAGAAAGTCAACTCTTCCATTGAGCCCTAACCTGGGATATTTTGTTAGGTTTCCCCTTGCTGAAATCCATCCAGAGCAAGGGCTGACAAGGAGGTTGTTTTCAACTCTCTGAGCACATTGTAAAGGGGGATGCTAGCTTTTTTTTTTTTTTTTTTAAGATTTATTTATGCATACAAGAACTGGGGTACAGGCTAGAGGTGTGGGGTGTGAAAGGATTCACCAGAGACAGAGTAGGGAACAGAGCAGGCAGATAGACTGAAGTCTGCTGCTGTGGGGAGCAGTGGGCAAGGCAGGAGAGGTCTGCCATGCCATGTGGGTCACCTCCCAAGCCTGGGATCAAACTCATGTTGCAGTAGCTGCGGGTGCTTCCTAATGTGGTGCTTAACCCCTTGCACCACCAGGGAGGTCCCTAGGATCTTAGCTTTTAAACCTTCCTTTTAAGGCCATGCTCGCTGAGGTTGGATAAGTAGGCCGATTGACTGATCTGCAACTGACTGATCCACAGGCCTGGCAGTACCTCTCATCAGTGTATTCCTGCTGCCTCTCACCCCAGAGGCTTCCTGGATCTCTTCAAAGCACCGAGTTATTTGCTTTTGTCTTTCCAGAAAGCCATTGATCTGGTGACGAAAGCCACAGAAGAGGATAAAGCCAAGAACTATGAGGAGGCGCTCCGACTCTACCAGCATGCTGTGGAGTATTTCCTACATGCCATCAAATGTGAGTCACAGGCTGGGTCCTCCCTGGTCTCAGAGCCCCTGTGAAGAGAAGAAGGACACATGGGGGCTCATAGGCCCTCTCTGGTTCCTCTTGCACAGATGAGGCACACAGCGACAAGGCCAAGGAGAGCATTCGAGCCAAGTGCATGCAGTACCTAGATCGGGCAGAGAAGCTGAAAGATTATTTACGGAACAAAGAGAAGCACGGCAAGAAGCCAGTCAAAGAAAATCAGAGTGAGAGCAAGGGGTGAGTATGGAGAAGAGGGCCACCAGGACCAGAGCCCCCAGGGTCACAGCCTTGTCTGTGGTGTTGTCATTCCTGGTGCTAATGCTGCTTTGCACTTCCAGCACCTTCCTTACGGGGGATTCTGCTCATCGTCATAACAGTTCCTACAGCTACTTCGTTAAGCACTTTTTTTTAATTCTCCCATGTATACCATTATTGGATCTGTGCATTACAGATGTGGGCAAGCATAGTAGTTACAAGTTTTGGATGCTACAGTCAGCCTCTCTGTATAGCCAGGCTCTGCATTTCCTGGTCATATGATCTTGGACAAGTACCAGGAGCCCCTGTGCCTCCAGACTTCTCATCTGTAGACGGAGGACTTCATGGGTCTTCCTTCCTAGTAGTGCTCTAAGGAGCATGTGAGATGATGTGGATAGAGCCCTAGAATAGAACTGAGCACACAGCAGGCACTAAACAGCAGTTTCATAATCCCACCTTCATCTACCTGGATGAAGAGACAGCTCAGAGCTGACACTTGATGGGGTTTTGCACCCTCACTTGGGGCCTCTGTTCCTGACTCCAAAGCCAGTATTCCCTCTGGAGCCTCTCAGCGCACATCTAATGTTGACCCATCATGGAGACACCAGTTAGTTGAACACAAAGACCACTGGTGTTCTGGAAGCGAGGGGATGGTGCCAAGCAGGAGTGAGGAATACGAGAGAGGTGGTGTCAGCTGCCTCACCAGAGGAGAGAGACTCTGCTCCTGGGTAGAGAGGATACTCTCCCAAGAAAGGGGAGGAGGCCCTGGAAGAGCTGAAGATGGCAGATGTCTGCGAAGAGATAGCAGGGAACACAATGACTGTGCTCCTTTGCCAACTGCTTTGCTGTAGACGTCACTTCACCACTTCTCTGAGTCACAGCCACTGGTCTTGGGTTCTGAGTCCGTACAAATGACCCGTGATCGCTCCTGTTGCTTGCCCAGCTGCTCTTGAATTGTAGTCGCTGCACAGGTTCCTCACTAACCTACTAGAGTAGGCACACATCTCTGTTCTTGTTCCTTAAATGGAGAAATGAGAATGGGCTGTGAGAATTTTCCCTGGAGCACACAGGAGTGAGGAAAGTGTGGCCTGGAAGTCCTGGAGGCACCTGCTGGTATCCTTTCACCATCACTGAGTAGGGAAAAACTTCCTTTACCACTGAGGTCAGGGCCCGTCCTTGCACCCAGAGTCTGCGTCCCTACGACCTCTTGCTCCAACTCGTCCTCTTTTGTCTCTTTTCCTAGCAGCGATAGTGATAGTGAAGGGGATAATCCAGAGAAAAAGAAATTGCAAGAACAGCTGATGGGTAAGAGGCTCACGCTGTGGCAGTGGGAGGAGCACGTGGCCTGGTGGGTGGGCTCAGGCTCTGTGGCTTGACAGTGGGTCTCAGGCTCTGCCCTCCTCTCACAGGGGCTGTGGTGATGGAGAAGCCCAACATTCGGTGGAATGATGTGGCGGGGCTGGAAGGGGCCAAGGAGGCTCTCAAAGAAGCTGTCATTTTGCCAATTAAATTCCCTCACCTGTTCACAGGTAAGAGTAGAGCCACTTTAGACCCAAATGTAAAAATATTAGGTTTTTGAGCATGCCAGCTCACGACTCCCACTCTGAGGGTGTCTGGGAGCAGGTGATGACTTGATTCCTTTGCTCTTAAAAGGGTGAGGGCCCGGCCTTCCCACGCACTCTTTTGAAGAGGCCTAGGGCCTGTGCATCTTACAGTTTGGCTTCTCTCTGTTGTTGAAGTTCTTTGTGATTAGAACTTTGACTTGTCTATCCCAGTGGGTGGGCAGGGAAAGGAACCTATGCCAGCCGTTGTCATTTTGCAAAGTCTCATGGGCCATGAGCAAGGGCTAGGACTAAGCTATTGCAGGTGATTAAGTTCCCTCTGCACCTGGAATTTGTCTTGTAAACTCTACTTTCAGTGACTAAGGCCCCTCTGCTTTTTGTCTGTTCCCTTTCCCTAGTCAGGAAGAAACTCACTTTATTTTTTTCTTGCAGGCAAGCGTACCCCTTGGCGAGGAATACTGCTTTTTGGACCCCCTGGCACAGGGAAGTCCTACCTGGCCAAAGCAGTGGCCACAGAGGCCAACAACTCCACCTTCTTCTCTGTGTCCTCCTCAGACTTGATGTCTAAGTGGCTGGGGGAGAGTGAGAAGTAAGTTAGCCACTAGACTCTGCCTTGCAGCTTGAGGTCCGGCTGCCCTGCTCTGGGGGTCTCTTCCCAGAAGCTGGTGGAGGCAGGTATAAGTAGCCGTGGAGGAGTGTCTCACTAACTTACTGAGTAGACACTGTCCTAACAGCTGCAACGTGGGAGATACGAGTCCTCCAGACTGGAAGGGCAAGGTACTCAGTTGCTGGGTGTGAGGTGCTCCCCTCTGGGACTTTATGCAGTAACTCACTGCCCTCAAAGACTCCCACTCCACAGATGATGAAACAGGCTGAGAGGAAGGGAAGGGACCTGTCCTAAGCACAGAGCTAATGCAGGTGGTGCAGGAATGGAAGCTGATGCCAAGGCTTACTCTTTGTCTTCGTACAGTGCTGCCAAGGGACTGGTTACTGCCCTTTTTCTCTGAAACCCAAGCATAACTGTGGTCTCAGCCTCCCCCATGGGAAGGGACTGGGTCCCTGGCCAGGCCTTTGTGTGGTTGTCCAGCTCCCAGCCCCACTTGTCCTTGTCACAGGCTCGTCAAGAACCTGTTTGAGCTGGCCAGACAGCACAAGCCCTCCATCATCTTCATCGACGAGGTGGATTCCCTCTGTGGGTCCCGCAATGAAAACGAGAGCGAGGCCGCCCGAAGGATCAAAACAGAGTTCTTAGTTCAGATGCAAGGTGTGTGTTGGTCCCGAACTCTCTCCCGGCTTCTTGCTCCACCTAAAGCTAGCCCAGGGCTGCACTACTCTGCTGTAGCTGGAGTTGATTGTCCTTAGGGTGGAGGGAAGTCCTCAGAGTAGCACTTTACTGCCTCTGCTGTTCTACAGCTTTTCACCCCTGTGGACTCCTGAGGCCTTTCCCCCGAGGCTCTGCCTGCCCCTGGAAGGTGTTCTCAGAGTCAGGGCCTGTGCCTTCCTTTCTCCACAGGGGTGGGGAACAACAACGATGGGACTCTGGTTCTTGGTGCCACAAACATCCCATGGGTGTTGGATTCAGCCATTAGAAGGAGGTGAGTCTTTTCCCACAGGAGTGGGAGCTAAGGTCTTTTTCCAACCATATCAACCTGCTGCTGGCAGCCAGGGGTACAGCCTGACCTCCTTTCTCTGGAGGCTTCTCTGTGTCTGCATGTTGAGCAGAACCTTAGTGAAGCCAGTTTCCGGGGGTCCTTGCTTTCCCTCTGCATTAAGACCATTTTGTCATCTGCTCTCAGGTCCTGCCCTGTGCTTGGCTCTCTAGGTTTGAAAAGCGGATTTACATCCCACTGCCAGAGGAAGCTGCCCGTGCCCAGATGTTCCGGTTGCATCTGGGGAGCACTCCCCACAACCTGACAGACGCCAACATCCATGAGCTGGCCCGGAAGACAGAGGGCTACTCAGGTGCAGACATCAGCATCATCGTGCGGGACTCCCTTATGCAGCCCGTCAGAAAAGTACAGTCAGCAACACACTTCAAAAAGGTGAATGGGCCAGCAGGGAATTGCTTAGAAAGTGTCACAGGACAGGGGTGGCAGCTGGCTTTGCCAGTTTCCGGGCAAAGAGGGAATCCACCTTGTTGATAAAGATGGTGGGCGGCTTGTGCTGCCTGGCCAGCTCAAGCAGGTTCTTGATGGGTCTGTGAAGGGGACAAGCGGGGCTGGGAGCTGGACACCCACCCTAGCAAGTGACACTTGCTAGAGTGTGTCCATATCAGGTGGTGTGAAAGTACAGGGCACCATGCTGTCCCTCTTGCGGCCTCCAGTAGGCGCTGTGCCATCATGCATAATGGACCTTGTGAAGTGCCTGAAAGTGCTGGGTATAAAACCACAATGTGAGGGGAAACTTGTTCATGCAGCAGACTTTTGTCAGGTATCTGCTGTGGGTTCTACTCTGTGCCTGTCACTTATCACTGCTGGGGAGATCAACAGCAAACAAAATCAAGATGCAGGGCCTCCCTGGTGGCACAAGGCTTAAGTCTCAGCACTATGAAGCTATCTGCAACTCTGCAACACGAGTTCAGTCTCTGGCTAGGGAGGTGACCCACATGGTGCAGCAGATCTCTCCTGCCTCACCCGCTGCTCCCTTCAGCAGTGGATTTCAGTAGATCTGCCTGTTCTGCTCCCCACTCTGTCTCTGGTGAATCCTCTCACCCTCCCTCACCCCGTGCCTCTGACCTACACCTCAACTTTTGTATGTGTAAATAAATAAAAATCCTTTTTTTAAAAAATCAAGTGTATTTCTTAGAGGGTGATGAGAAAAGCTCAAGCACAGGGCCTGGCACTCTGAAACGACAGGTCACATAGGATGGCATTTCAGTCAAGAGTTAGAAGAGGTGATGGAAGGAGCCTTTCGGGGATGAAGGGGGAGTGTTGCCTGTGGAGGAGACCTCAGTGGGAAGCATGTTTTGAAGATCCTGAATTTCTGGGGGTGAGATCTGGTGGAGGTAATGTGAGGCATTGAGAGGCATTGGTTCACAGCCCACATCACCTTCTTTTCAGGACTCAGAAAGCTGAGGTGTCGTGCCCCTTCCCCAAACACCAAGGGGCAGCCCACCTTCAGTCAACTCCTATTTGGTTTCAGGTCTGTGGCCCTTCCCGCACCAACCCTAGCGTTATGATCGATGATCTCCTGACCCCATGCTCTCCAGGGGACCCAGGGGCCATCGAGATGACTTGGATGGATGTCCCTGGTGACAAACTCTTAGAGCCTGTGGTTTGCATGGTAAGTGGCCAGTTGGGAAGGGGGACTGAACAGAGAGCCAAGAGAACGTGGGACTTGGCAACAGCACAGACTCTTCCCCTCTCTGTTCTGTGTTGTGGCTCCTCATAAACAGCAGAGAGGGGCCTTTGGGTCTCTAGGTATCTGGGGCTCCTGTCATTAGGTGAGGCAGGGTCCAGGATGGAGGCTGCAGCGTTCACATTTTATCCTCTTCAGCAAGAGTAAAGGCTAGATGCTGTGACTCCATTCTTTGGGGTTGGCTTGTCTACACACAGAAGGAACCATGTCAGCATGGTTTGATTTGATGATTTGATGCAGTTGCACAGCAGGCTCTCTCCCAACTATTCTTGACCTTTCCTTACAGTCTTTTCCATTCAGAGTGGCTGATGTCTGCCACCAAGGCTGGTGTGGTGGGCAGGGTTAGGATGAGCTGCTCAGGGGACTAAAAAATGATGGAAGCCGAGTAGGCCTTCCTGAAGGAGAGTACCTGTCAAGAGACGTTCAGGCTGACACCAGGCAACAGAGGCTTGTGCATGCACTGGGGCTAGGGAACCTCCTCCCACCCTAGACCTGGTGGGCCTGCAACGCATGAGGCTGAGGACTGGAGTCCAGATCCTCCTCAGCTGCGTGCTCGTGTCTTTGGTCTTTGCAGTCGGACATGCTCCGGTCCTTGGCTACCACCCGGCCTACCGTGAATGCAGATGACCTCCTGAAAGTGAAGAAATTCTCAGAGGACTTTGGGCAGGAGAGTTAAAAACTTCTTCACTCGGGTGACAGTGAAGGTGGGCTGTCAATGGGGTAAATCCACAGCACTCCTCACATCGGTGGCCAGACAGGACTCCAGGATTCGTTCTGAAGTCACAACAACGTTCCCTCCGCGTCAGGCCGCCAGCTGGGGAGCAGGAAGGAAGGGCCTCTCCGGCCGAGAGACGTGTAAGCACATTTGGCACCAGGTGGAATTCTGGCTCTTCCTCCTTTTCTGGATGGTCACCAACTCCTCTTGCCCCTCTGTGGTATTTTTTTTTTAAAGCCTTTTTTTTGTTCCCCTAAATTAATGCTGCTTGGGTTTTTGTCTTGTTTATAAATAAAGTTTAAATCACCCAGAATGTCAAGGAGTGGGAGCAGCCCATGCAGGGGGGTTGGTACACAGACCTTCAGAATGGCCTGCTGGGCCCCACCACCCATACCTTCTAGACCCAAGTGTTGCTCCTTGTGGACAGGATGGCCGATGCCCTGGTTCCCCAACTTAAGTTCTGCCTGCAAAGGCTGAGAGTGAAGCCAAGCCTTTGTTGCCCACCTGGGTTGGCTTCCAGAGCCTGTGTTCTCCCCGCAGGAGAGGCGGGTCCTTGTAAACACAGAGCTTTGTAGTCAGAATGAGTGAAGGCAGCCAAGCGGGTCTCATTGCTGCCTTTTCTTCCCTTGGAATGTGAGAATACTAAACCCAGCTCTGCCCCTGGGTCCTCGCCCTGGAAATGGGCTAATAAATCCTTCCCTTCTTAAGCCATTTGAGTGATCTTGTCTTTGTCTTCTGGCTGTGGCTCTTTGAAGGCCACGCTGGCTTCTGATAGAGAGACTTTGGTGTTCCTCTCATCTCTTCAGTGTAGGAAGCAAGTTGGAATGTTGCTGACTGCCTTTTGCCCAGTCAGGTTCATAAGACCTCTCTAAGAAGGAAAGTGTAGCAGAGGGTATCTGAAGGACCTGGGCATTTCTTCCTGTTCTCCAGCCTCAGATAAGAGACTGCGAACTGAGAGGCCTCTGTGCCTGACATGGCCTGCAGCTGTTCCGTTTGGCGTGCTGCCAACATTTAAATTCAAGAATTTTTGATATAAACATTCAGATCTGGCTTCTTGGAAGATTAGCTAACAATGGGTCTGCTCCCCATAAAGCAGCTGAGTTGAGCATAGCTAACACATGCAAAGGAATGTCCTCTGTGTGCAGATTTTTTTTTAAACTTTTTTTTAAATTTTTTTAAAAGATTATTTACTTATGCATACAAGAGCTGGGGCACAGGCCAGGGTCGCAGGAGGTGTGAGAGGATTCACCAGACAGAGTGGGGAGCAGAACAGGCAGACTGACTGAAACACACTGCCGAGGGCAGCCGAGGGCAGCAGTGGGCGAGGCAGGAAAGGTCTGCTGTGCTTGTGGGTCCCCTCCCTGGCCAGGGGCAGGGATTGAACTCATGCTGCAGTGGCTGCGGTTTGCTTCATGGTGCATTGCCTAACCCACTGCGCCACCAGGGAGGCCCTGCGTGCAGATTCTTAAATTCATTTCTTCCCCACCTGGAATTTTGTTCTAACCCTTCTACCCACATTGGCTTTGATTGGAAACTGGTTTCTTTCACATGCTGAGGATGCTATTTGTGCGTGTAATTTTTGTGGTTGATACCTACCTGAGATGGAAGAAGCCTTCTGTATTTGAAATGCAAGGATTTGTGGCCTTTGGACTGTATTGTCTTGAGCTAGTTGATGGTGTCCTTCTTAATGTGGATTTGGTTACAACCAAATCTCATGTCCTGTCAGCAATGCCGTCTTCAGGCTTTTCTGAGGTCCACTCTGAGCAGTCATTTATTCTTGGGCCACAGGCCCAGGAAGCTCCCGACTGCTGATCTGCATTACAGAGTGTTACTAAGGACTCAACCTGTGCACTGTAAGGTCGCATCAAGGTGTTCTGATGCCAACCTGCAGGAACTTCTGCACATTGTCCACAAGGAAGGAGTAACACTGAATTCTAACTTCCCTAAGGATCCACTTTTCAGGATAAGTTTCCACAGACTTCCCCAATGGCCGGCCAAGTCTAAGCTTACCTCTGGGCAGGTTCCAGGTCTTGCCTGTCTCCAGTTTAATACACAAGAGCCAGCTCACTTTCACTTGGCCTTCCAGGCCCCTGAACTTGACCCGGCTAGAGAAAGCCATATGGAATAGTGGGTCTCCCTTGGGTCTGTTTAATTGCTGTTTAAACAGTTTTGCTCTTGATGGGTTTCTTATTTCATGGAAATGAGTTCTATAATTTGGGGAATGAGTTGAATTTTGAGGACTGGTAAGAGTACATGTTGAAAACCTTAAAAACAAGTTGAGGGCAAGTATCTAAAGCAGTAAGTTCCTTCACCTCTTGAAAAAAGCTCTGACAGTATTTTTTTTTTTTATGTGTACAAGAACTGGGGTACAGGCCAGAGGTGCAGGGGGGTAAGAGGATTCACCAGAGACAGAGTGGGGAACAGAACAGGCAGATCTACTGAAATATACTGCTGAGGGCAGCAATGGGCGAGGCAGGAGAGGTCTGCTACGCCATGTGGGTCTCCTCACTGCCCAGCCAGGGGATTGAACTAGTGCTGCAGTGGCTGCAGATTGCTTCATAGTGCTGCGACCTAACCCTTGCGCCACTGGGAGGCCCTCTGACAGTATCTTAAGGCTAAACACTGGTCAGCATAATGCTAACTAATTATCCCCAAATTACTATAGTGACCAGGAAGCACATGTAGGGCTACTTTCTATCCTAACTGTGACAGGCAGAGCTCACTGCTTCCTCTCAGCTATCACCCCTACTGCTCCATGGCCTCCATTGAAAGGAGCCCGGTACCACTTGTGCAAAAGATCTGAGTGGGATAATCTCCTGTGTCACTTAAAGGTGGGTGGCAAATGTTAAAATATAGGAGTATTCATTTACATCAATGCTGTCATTAAACACTATCATAAACTGGGGCAATTCTGTCCTGTTTTACTTCCGCAAGCAAACTGATCTCAGGTAAGAAAGGACTCCACAGGTAAGACACACACAAACCCTTTATAAAAAAGAACGTTGAGAAGATGGTGAAACACAGCCTTAACATTTTAAGCACAGCTTTCAGATATTTGGGGACTATATTATCATCAAATCTTGGCCTCAGGAATAGATGGCATGTCTTCTGAAATTATGTCCTCTGAGTGTGGTTATGGTCAGAAAGTATCCACTCCTTCAGCAGAGTTACTTCTCAAGTTGAAGGCAATATTTTGTCTACAGTTCATTTCTGGTTAAAACATTTCAGACACCTTCCAACCTGGTATGGCTTGCTTGGCAGTGCATAGATTTCTGTCAGCTGAGCCAATACTAAGTTGATGCCAGGTAAGATACACCCAACTCAAAGTCAAAGCATCTTAGTTTCCAGAATCCTCAGATGCAGCAGGACAGTTTCAGTCATTCACCTCCATCCAGTGGATATTTGTAAAAGTCTTGCTGTCCATTTTGTCAATGAACAGGCAGCCCTGCAAGTGGTCCATCTCGTGCTGGATGATGCGGGCTGCCCACCCACTGGCTTGCCACACCACCTGCTCTCCTCTAGGGTCCAGCCCTGCAAAGAAAATTACAGTCCGGGTAAGACCATGCTAAACTATGTCACTCTAACACCTATTGCTTCCCCGCCTCCTACCCTGACTTCCTTTTATGTAAGAGGCAACAGAGGGGAATGTAGACAGCAGTCCCTGTCCTTTCCAGAAAAGCTGCCTCAACGGTGTCCATCTCACTATGGGGCTGAGATGTGATCTTCCTAGGGTGCTTCTCTTCTGAGCACTCTTCACACTTTGGAAGTCACTGTTGACCTTTTTTTATGCATACAAGAGCTGGGGTACAGGCCAGAGGCACAGGAGGTGAGAGGATCCACCAGAGACAGAGTGGGGAGCAGAACAGGCAGATAGACTGAAACACTCTGCTGAGGGGAGCAGCGGGTGAGGCAGGAGAGGTCTGTGCCATGTGGGTCCCCTCCCTGGCCGGGGAGTGAACTTGAGCTGCTGTGCCTGTGCCGTGGATGCTTCAGTGTGGCGCTCAATCTGCTGTGCCACCAGGGAGGCTCCTTTTTTTTTTCCTAATATTTATTTTTGCATTGAAGAACTGAGGGTGTAGACCAGAGGTGTGGGTGGTGAGAGAATTCAACAGAGACAGTGGGGAGCAGAACAGGCAGATCTACTTAAGTAAACTGCTGAGGGGAGCAGAGGGCTAGACAGGAGAGGTCTGCTGAACCAAGTGAGTCACCTCCCTGGCCAGGATCCAACTCATGTGGGAGAGAGAATAGCGCTGAGACTTAATCCCTAGATCACCAGGGAGTCCCTTGCCTTCAATTCTTAACAAAAGCATTAAAGCATGACATGATATAAAGGGAAAACCATGGACTTCTGACTCTTGAACCAGAGGCAAGAAAGAGGTGTGTGTGTGTGTGTGTGTGTGGTTCTCACGTGAGCAGCACAGTACAAGCAGGGCACACTGCTGAGCACTGGGTGTAACAGTGGAATAGGACCCCCCCTCCCAACTCTTGACTCCCTTTTCGGCTTGAGCCAGGTGTGCTCGCACAGGAGCCTCCTTCCCTTCTGAATCCCGCCCACTCCCGGGTCCCTGCTCTTTGTTCATGCCGGAGGCTCCGCTGCGAAACCATCCACTTTAAAGATAGCTTTGCGAAACCCATGGGATACGAAGTCACCGCCTCCATAGGCGGGGAAAGAAGGACACGTTTAACAGCCGCCCCAGGGTCCCTTCCACCCCGCACCTGAGATCTGCACGGCCTGGTAGCGGGGCACGTAGGCCAGGAAGCCGGCGACGCTCTCGCAGCCCTCGGGGAAGGTGAGCAGACGGCTGTCCAGCACCTGCAGACTGGGGTTCACGAACACGCGAAGGGGAAAGGGCTCCATCTGGCGGACCTCGCGCAGGCGCGGCGCGCAGGCGCGGAAGAGCGCCTCGGGGAACTCCAGGGCCAGTACCTGCAGCGGCACCCCGAGCTGCGGCGCACTTAGGCCCACGCAGCGCCGGCGCCGCATCACCTGCACCAGCCGCTGCACCAGCCGCTGCAGCTCGGGCCCCGCCAGCTGCGCCGGCTCTACCGGGGCCGCCACGAGCCGCAGCGCCGGGTCCCCGACCTGGCACACGTGCTGGTACGGCGGCTCCGGCGCTCCCAGCACCAGACGCCGCACGTAGCGCCAGTAGGAGCGCTGGCGCGCCGGGACCTCCAGGCCATAGTGCGCGGACGTGGAGCTGCAGGGCCGGGCGCCGCCGACCGCCAACCGCCCGCAGCAACGCGCGCGCGCCAGCAGCGACCCCAGCAGCAGCCCGGAGACCAGCCGGCCCATGGCGAACCCGAGCAGACACGTCCCGCCGCAGCCCCCGTAGCCGAGCGCTCCCGCCGCCAGGGACGCCGGGAAGCGTTCCCGAATTCTTCCGGGAGCGCCGGCACCGCCCACAGAATGCGCGCTGGTTTCAGGTGAAGTCAGTCAGCTTTATTAAATTCCATTTCTTATTGTAAACACTTAAGAGAGGACCCGGAGGTACTTTCCTCTCGCGCATGCCCGCGCAGCCACTCCCTGGCACTTTCCCGTGCCTTCCCAGGCCTGCACCGCAGGCCTCACTGGAGTCTCAACACGCAAGGCGCTACTTCCATCAGGCTTCTGGTACAGGGAAAGTAAGGCCTGTTACGAGTCGGCACTAGGCTCCTGAGCCTGCTGTGGCTCCGCTGATTCCTCTGGCTCCTGCTTACACTCGGGGAAAGCCGGAGTGACAGTGTCGAGGCCTGGCTCCTCCGTGGGGAGTTCTGGCACTGTGAGCTCAGACACCACCTCCTTTTCATCTAGACAGACAACCTCTCTCTTCGGCAGGATAAAAGCAAGAGACTCCTGGACGCCGCTTATGTTCACATGGCCAAGGTTTCCATACTTGGAGAGCTGAGTGGGTGGAATGCCTGACCCAGATGGTGGGGAAAGTTAAATGGAAAAACATTTAGTAAGATTCAATACTGATGTGTCACAGAAGGGGAAAAAAAAACAAACTTAGAGAAAGTAACAGCCACAATCACCACATGTGAATATGAATCAAGATTGGGAAGGTAACTGTGATCAGCACTGGGGGAGGCACAAAGCGAACCTAGGGGGCACTGGCCTCCTGTGACAGAGGGAAGGGAAAAGGTAGAAGGAGATGGGGAGCAGCCACTGAGTTGTATGCTCACTGGCCCTCTGCCCTCCGGGAAATTGTGCTACCCGGACACCACTGCTACCCCACCTCTGCAGAGAGAGGGGGCACAGAAAAATGAAGGCAAACTGGGAAAATCTTTTTAAAACACTGTCTCTGGACATTTCATATAAATGGAATGATATAGCTGTGGTTCTCTTGGTGACTAGCTTTTGCCACTTAGCCAGAAATGCGCATATTGTATGATTCCATTTACATGAAATGTCCCCAAAAGGAAAAACTATAGCAATAGAAAGTAGACTAGTGGTTGCCTGCGGTAGGATGGGTGAATGACTACAAATGGGCATGAGCAATCTTTTGGGGATGATGGAAATGTTCTGAAATTGAGTAGTGGAAATGGAGGTACACGTCTGTACATTTATAAGAAAACACTGAACTTTACAAAGGAGTGAACACTTTAGTATATTAATTATATCAATAGGATAGTTTTTAAAATCTCCTTTCTCTTACCTAAGGTCTGTGCTATCTGAGCAGGTGGAAAAAGGACTTGGAGACAGCGATTTAAATATGGAACGAGGTCTTCCAGGAATACAGTACAGAACTGGATGAAGAGTTCTTGTTCTCCACTGGTGAAGGCAGCCTCTTCTGCACGATGGAAGGCCAGGATGATTTTGGTTACCTAAGAGAAAAGGACACCATCAATTGCTAGGGCAGTCGTTCTTCATCAGCAGTGCATGAGACTAAGACAAAAGATATAGTCCTCAAAAAGATATAGTCCTCAAGTTTCATGAAGAAAGTTGTTCCAGACTGTGCATTATATTACTATGTTGTTTAATCTCTGAATTGTGGTCAATCTCAGAAGTCTCTCACTTCACTGATGTATTTCTGACTCAACTGGTTTTATTACTGGTACAGTCTCTAATTCCAGTACATGAAATTTTACTAAGAATGCATAGTTCTTGACTCTCATGGGAGAGGAGCCAAAACTATGTTAGATCCAGGAAAATGAAGCAAAACTATGAAAGTTTTCTACTGAATAAAGCCTCTGAGATTCTAGGAAGCTAGAACTAGTATGATAAAAGAAGACGGAAACAGAGCTAGAAGTTCCATCTACAGACAACAGAGCAGTGTAGCTGACATTACAGATAGGTTTCACAATGACAGGGTGAAGAACACAGACTGGTTCCTGGGGTTAAGTCCCAGCTGTGCCACTTACCACTTCTGTGACTTCCAAGTGGTTACCTAAGCACTCGGTGCCTTCTGTGCCAGGTTCCTCATCTATAAAGTAGGGTCAAGCAACAGGACCTACATGTACCTCATAGGGTTGTGAGATCAAGTCTTAATATGTGTAAAGTATGACGAGTGCTACACAGCATGGAGTAAGCTCTATCTAGTTATTAGCTAATTACTCGCCTGAATGTCATGGACTTTAAGAAGGCTTCAGTGCTCATGCTGATTTTGTAGAACACCAACAGGATGATCATATACCATGTCACAAGTGCCACCTGGCTGACAGAAATTCTAAGATGCTACCATTTGTAAAAAGGATTCCAATATCTAAAGTTTAAATGAGTAGATATTGTGCGCCACGCTAGGGTGGTGGTGGTAGCAGTAGGAGAAGGAGGAGTATTGGAAGTTCACACTTCATGCGTCTGATGAATTCTAAGAGGGCTCTGTGATTCCTGCCTCCATGGTGTAAACCCTAACCACGCAGGGGGAGAGTCTGTGACTTGCTTCGAAACAAAGGAAAATATGGGGAACAAAAAGAGTATGGGAAAGTTGAAAGTTGTACAGATGTAACTGAAGTCACTAACCAGCTAACTCTAAATTCATCAAAAAGGAGATCACCCTGGAAGGCTCTGACTTAGATAAGCCTATTAAAAGAGGACTGTGCTAAAAAGACTCAAGCATGAGATCCTTTCCCAATGACCTTAAAGAATTAAAAAGCTATCTTGTGGGCCTCCCTGATGGCACAGTGGGTTAAGCAACAGACTATGAAGCAAACCGCAGCCACTGCAGCACGAGTTCAATCCCTGCTGCCGGCTAGGGAAGGGACCCACATGGTGCGGCAGACCTCTCCTGCTGTGCCCGCTGCTCCCCTCAGCAGTGTACTTCCGTTGATCTGCCTGTTCTGCAACCCACTCTCTGTGGTGAATCCTCTCACCCCCCCACACCTCTGGCCTGTACCCCAGTGCTTGTATGCATAAATAAATAAATTAAAAAAAAAAAAACTATCTTGTGAACTGCCTGTGGAGTGGGCAGGCCCTGAGAAGCTGGGGCCCCAGTCCTGTTCGTGAAGAACAGAAATCTGCCAACATGAATGAGGCTGAAAGGGATCCCCCGAGTTCCAGATGAGACTGCTCAGCTGACACTTAACTGTATCCTGTGCAGTCATGCCGTGCCTCAACTCTTGAGCCACAGAAAGTGAGAAATGTTTTAAGCCACTGGGCTTGTGGGAGTGTGTTATGCAGCAAAAGAAAGCTAACACATTGCTGAATGTAAGCCACTTCATGGTTTGTTCTATATCCCCAAAAGGGAAATTAATCAGAGGTTCTCAACTAGGAATGCATTTAAAACCACACTCCAGCTTTCTTAAGTCAGCAGCACCACTGACACAAGGACTGGTTTATGACAAGTCCGGCCACCTGTTACTAAAGGCAGCCCCAGTAGAGCCAAGAGTACGCACTCACCTTTGCAAGGGCCTGTTCTAGGGCCTTGGTGACATCCTGTGCCAGGGCCACAGGGCAGCAAAGGCGCAGATCGTTGAAGGCAACCAGAATATTGTTGAGGAAGCAGGCAAGTGGTGGGAAGTCTAATAGCACCATGGGTGGCTGCAGGGTCCCTGGCTGAGCAACTGGCACAGTAGCAGGCAGGTTACTGCTGCCCAGGATGGCTGGAGCCAAGATGAGGGTGTAGGAATTCATTTCATCCTGGAACTTCTCTACCGCTTCCTGAACTGCTTTCTGGAAAGTCCTGATGGCCACCCGCTGAAAAACAGGAGCCAACTGGCCCCGGAAATCAGCCCCCACCCGGCTGAAAGACAGCCCAAAGTACATGCACTGGCCCAGCAGAGAATCCAGGCGGCCGCCTATCCCCCGGTGAAGGTCAGTCTCCAACAACTGCAAGAACTGTGAGACTTTCTGCAGTACCCAGCCATGGAAGATGGCACTCTCATTCACGGTGTGCTCCCCCATGGGAGGGGACAGCAGCGGGTCCTCGTCTGAAAAGATGGCGCGATACTGGGTAATGATATCGAACAGATGGACACGGCAGGCCTCGATAGTTTTTGTGATGTGGAAATAGGGATCATCATTGGGGATGGCAGTCAAGATGGAACGGAGCCAAGCATCTCGGGCCTGAAGAAACTTTACCCTCAGCTCAGCCTCTGTGAAGACATCCATGCGCCGCAGGAAGCCAATGACTCTGAGGCAAGCAGGGAGCTGAATGTTGGTCCTCAGTTGCTGGATCAATTGGCTCAGCATCAGCTGCATGGACTGGCGCACTTCATTCACAATTCCCTGACAACAAAAGGAGATGAGTGTCACCACTCTATGAAAAACACAACTTGGAGCCCATTCAATTAACCTGGAACACTATAGACCAACATTTCACTGCTTTCCCAACATACAAACTTGATTTCCTTAAGGTAATGTTTTATAGGTTCACTAGCAAAGATCTGATTGATTTGCTTAAAACCCTGGGTCTCCCTGGTGGATGAGGGATTAAGGCTCAGCACTACCACTGTAATTGTCCACCAAGGGGGCTTGAGTTCGATCCATGGCTAGGACGGTGACCCACATGGCAAAGCAGACCTCTCCTGTCTCATCTGATGCTCCCTTCAGCAGTGCATATCAGTAAATCCACCTGTTCTGCTCCCCACTGTGTGTCTGGTGAATACTTTACCCCGCACACCTCAGGCCTGCACCCCAGCTCTTATATGCATAAGTAAATTTTTAAAAGAAAATGCTTAAAAACCTCAATGGTTTCCCATTATAATCAATAAAATTCAAATTCTTCATGTCTCCAGCCTCACATACTTCATAATGCTCTCCATTTGCTCACTACAATCCAGTCACACACTAGCTTTTTATTTCTTAAACCCTTAACTTTCTTCCTCAGCTCTGCTATGTATTCTTCCTCCTTTCTAGTTTGCTCACATCTTCATATGGTGGGCTCCTTATCATCTGGAGTTCATTTTAAATATTCTTTCTCTAAAAAGGCCTTTTCTGATCACTCTACCTCAGTCTCTGGTTCATTTTCTTCATGAAAGTGCTTCTCACCCTCTGAAAGGATCATATTATTCTCTTATTTACCAACTCCCAGCTTACAGTCACTAGAGCCGGGAGGAATGAATTATGTTCAAGCCTAGTTGGCTGGTAGAAATTGAAGTAAGGAGTTTCCCTAAGTTTTTTGCCTAAAGGTTCAGTGATAACTACAGAATTACTGATTATAAGAATATCAGTTTGAATCCTTTGTAGGCAGGTTGGCTACCTGGATGACAGGGATAGAGGAGTATTTCCTTTCTAGACGGTGTACATAGGCTGCAAGCTCCAGAGCTTCTTCAAAATAGCTGTTCCGGACACAGGTGTCCATGAGCTGGGGTATCTCCAGGATCTCCAGGATTTCTGTGTGCCGGTTTAAGGTCAGGGTGTTCATCCGGCGGTTAGAGCTGATCTCTTCAGCCTCTTTCACAAAGTTCCTATAACAATCAGCAGACTCTTAGTCCCTTAGTGCTGTGTACCCAAGTCTAAGTTACAGTTGCCAAACACTTAGTATGACCTGGGAACTGGGCTAGAGGGGTAATCTGATTTAATCCTCACGCTAAACCTATGTGGTAAATACAATTCTTTAGAATCTTTAATCCAAGCAAAATTAAGCAACTTGTCCAAGACTACACTAAATGACAAAGAGATGTGTGTGAATCCAGAGCAACCACTTAACCAGCTGTAACAAGGTACTTAGGCTCTATGACTCTCTTCCCTTATTAGTAAAATAGTAGTAATAGGACCCATCTCTTGATTAAGTGAGAGGTGTAAAGTACTTAGACTGTCCTGAAGTTTAAATGGATTAAAAAAATGCTCAGAGGAGCACCTGGCCCATGGTAAGCCCTGTATACGTGTCTGCTACTATAGTTAAAAACCCATTTAAGCGCCTGGTCCGCCACACCTGCAGCTCTGCTGGAAGCTGGGCAAGCGATCGAGCAAGCGGCCGAGCGACGCCTCCACGTCGCCAAAGAGGCGGTGGATGCGCTCTGTGCACTCGGCGCCGCGGATGAAGGTCTTGTAGTTGGCGAAGGCCAGATCGCGGGTCTGCTGCAGCAGCTGCGCCCTCTCCTCCGCCAGGCGCTCTGGCTCGCGTCGCAGCCGCTCCAGTTCGGAGCCGCTTAACTCCCGGAGGTAGCGGCCCACGTCAGGCCGCTCCCGCCACTGGGCCTCCGGGAAGCGGTCCCGGAACAGCGACGCCAGGAGCCCTTCATCTTCCACCTCCCCGAGAGCCGCTGCGGCCGCTGTCGCCGCGGCCGAAGTCGGAGTTGATGACTGGATCGTCTCCGCCGCCGCCATCTTCCCGGCAACGGCGTCACTTCCCCTCCGCCCCAGGGAGGGCGCTGCTTCCCAAGCTTGGACCGGAAGTAGCTGGGATGCGCGTCCTGTCTCTATGGTTTCTCGTCAGATCGACCGGTCCTCCAGGCGGCTAGTTGCCGGCGCAGGAACAAATGGATAGCGGCTAGAGAGGCTGGCTTTAGGATTGCCAGGAAGCAGCTGGCGGCTGATTTCCGTTTCCGGCGGCTGAGGCACGAGGATCCGGTGGTCCAGCCCAGCGGGAAAATGCGGCCTTTGACTGAAGAGGAGACCCGTGTAATGTTTGAGAAAGTCGCAAAATAGTAAGAGCGCGCGGGGCGGGGCGGGGAGTCTGCGTGTGGCGAGGCGTGGGTGGGGTGCAGGCCCCGTGCCGGGCGAGACGTTTTGTGCACGGTCTCCAATCCTACTCTTTGCCCTCAGCATCGGGGAAAATCTTCAGCTACTGGTCGACAGGCCCGACGGCACCTACTGTTTCAGGCTGCACAACGACCGGGTGTACTACGTGAGGTGAGGCGGAACCGGCTGGACGGCGTGGGCCCATAAGGGGACCTGGATCCCCCACAGACTCCTTCGTGTGACACTTTGTTCTTCCTTACCCCTTTAGTGAGAAGATTCTGAAGTTGGCCGCCAACATCTCTGGAGACAAACTGGTGTCGCTGGGCACCTGCTTCGGAAAATTCACTAAGACCCATAAGTTCCGGCTGCATGTTACAGCTCTGGATTACCTTGCACCCTATGCCAAGGTTTGTGGGGTGCTTTTCAGTCAACACTGGGGTGGAGGAAATCAGGGACGAGCGCTCCTCCAGAAGGCAGATAATTGGGCAGCTTCTCTGCTACCGAGTCCCCGATAGTACTTGGAGACTCGGGTCAGTGCCAGCACATGGAGATGTTTGTAGGTCTTGCTGTTGAGGCGTTGTTTGGTTCTGAGAGAGTGGTCTTAGCAGTGTAGTCACAGTTCTTTCCGGTAAAGGAGAACTCTATACAGACCCAGCTGAATGTGGAATACCAAATTAAGTGTCTGTGATGAGGGGCATAGTGGGATCCAGGAAAAGAAGCTATTAAACTGTGTGTGGGAGAAGTTGCTTGTAGAGTTGAGGAAAGAACCTTTCGCTGGTAGTTCTGTTCAGGGAATACAATTTGAGGGAAACATGGATCTTTCCTTAAAAATCTTTCAGAAAATTAATCATAGATCCAATACCTAGCTTATTTTCCAGGGATATAATTATTTTTTATGTCTCTGGCATTGACTTCTTTTTCTTTTAGTATAAAGTGTGGATTAAGCCTGGAGCAGAGCAGTCCTTCCTGTATGGGAATCATGTGTTGAAATCTGGTCTGGGTCGAATCACTGAAAATACTTCTCAGTACCAAGGAGTGGTGGTGTATTCCATGGCAGATATCCCTTTGGTGAGTAGAGATGGTAGCTATTAAAAAATCAGGTATCGTTTTGTTCAAGAAGGATGTGTGTGTGCTTGACAAACTAAATTCTAGCACTCTGAATTCCTCAAAGATAAGAACTTTTCGTCTTTGTTAATTTCAGCCCTCAATGCATACTTATTGAATGACTTGAGTGAACCAGTGTCTCTTCTTTTGAATCCCAGGGTTTTGGGGTGGCAGCAAAGTCTACACAAGACTGCCGGAAAGTAGACCCCATGGCGATTGTGGTTTTTCATCAAGCAGACATTGGGGAATATGTGCGACATGAAGAGACATTGACTTAAAACGAAATCATCGCAAGGACTTATGGCTGTGTGGAAGGGCCTAGCTTTGTTCCCTGTGTCTGTGTAGGCTCCACCATCATGTTGAATTTTGTCAACACTGTGACTTCTTCAGGGGCATGGTTTAATATTCTCTCAATTACAGGCTGATTTCTTACTATGCAGAAATGGCTCAAAAATGGGGTATCAGATTGTTGTGTTTGTGACTAAATAGACTATTGTGTCTTATGTCTGAATCAGAGGGCTTCTTGTTTTGAGTAACAAGTTCTATGTCCTTGGCACTGAGCACGAGAATGGCTTATCTGTGTTATCTGTGATAACTGTTTTCCTAACTCATAAGAACGCAATGGATTTTCTTCATTATTTATTTTGTGGAAGGTAGAGAATGCTATATGAGAACAGTGAAAGGTATGGGAATTTACAAATGAAATTTGATAAAAATAATGAGAGTAGTTTATAGTTTTCTATATAGCAGATGTTATATGGCATGGAAGAAAATCTTGGGTTTAAACCCCAGTTCTGACAGCTATGTGACCTTGGATGAGTTGAACTTTAATTAAGTTTCATTTTATTTTTAAAAAAACAGCTTATCATCTCCCTAAGGATGGTTTTTAGAATTAGAAATCATGATTGTAAAGCACTTAGTACAGTGCCTGGCAAATAAATGGTAAGAATTATTTTCATATTGCATATACTGTAATTGAGTATGATAAGAAGGGTCTGAAGAGTATAATTTGATTATATCATCTTGATTTTTACAAGCTATTTTCTGGATCTTTATTTTTCTTGGATGGTGTGATCCCTTGCTGTAATGTTTTCATCCCCTTGATTTCCATAGAGAAACAGAATTTCTATATGAACTTTTTACTTAACTGAATGGACTGAACCAAAAGCACTGATAAGACACCCTGCAATAATTCACTGTCTATTCTCCTTACTCCTCCCCATACTGTTTTTAGAATTATTAAAGTTGTTTTTTTTTTTTAATGAAAACCATTTCACAAAGTTTTTAAAAGCACTGGTAAAATAATATACTACTTATTTTGAATGTCAAAGGTGGCTTATTTAAAAATAAAACATTTTCAGATGCTTAAAAGCAGGCTACCCACTTACAACTTTGTATGCAACATGGAAAATGCAATATGGGTTTTATATGTTCTTTTTTTTAAGAGTTTTAATTTATGCATAAAGAGCTGGGGTATGACCAGAGACGTGGAGGGTGAGAGGATTCACCAGAGAGAGAGTGGGGAGCAGAACAGGCAGATCTACTGAAACACTGCTGAGGGGAGTGCAGGTGAGGCAGGAGAGCTCTGCTGTGCCATGTGGGTCACCTATCTTGCCAGGAATAGAACTCACGCTGCAGTGGCTGCAAAAATGCCACACTGTGGCACTCAAACCCTTGTACCGCCAGGGAGGCTCCTTCTAATTTTTGTCCCACTTTTCTCAAGTCTTCTCCCTTCCAAGTTTGTCTTGTTAAGGGACTGTTTTATGATGAACACTATTTTTGGTGATATTTAGTGCCTACTTTAGAAATAGCACCAACATTTTATTGCTATTTTGCTTTGTAAATAAGCAATAGATGAAAACTTTCCAACTAGAGAAATTTATTATTTCCAGTAACTTTGCAAAGCTGACTTGACTAAAGTTTTAACAAAGCTTCTGCCCCAAAAGAAAAAAGCCAGGTACCGTAGACGGCTTAACATCTTGGCTTCTTTGTGTCTGTAGTTGTTGGGACATTGAAGAGACGCTTCAAGAAGTACAACTGCAGGACCCCAGAAAGAACAATGACAACGCTCTGGGTTGTTGACCACCAGTTCACGTAGTTATAGTTTGATTGGAGAAGGAAAAAGTCAGCTGTTTTCCTCATGCGGGCATAGTTGTAGTGTCGCCACATGTGAAATATGTTTTTCTGCACCTTCCGTGTACTCTCCTGTGGGAAAAGATGAAATGAAGTTATCCTCCCCCACTCCATCTAGACACCTGGCTGCTCACCAGCACTAAACCTGAAATAATCTGGAAGTTGAATAACTCATGATTTTATGATACGTAGTAAGTTGTTTCTAGTTGCTGAAAATGCTAGTTTTGCTGTAGATGAGAAAAATGGTTGAGATTTTAATTTTTTAGTTTTTTTTAATATAATTTATGCGTACAAGAACTGGGGTACAGGCCAGAGAAATGGGGGTGAGAGGACTCACCAGTGAGAGTGGGGAACAGAATAGGCAGATCGACTGAAACACATTGTGGAGGGGGGCAGTGGGCGTGGCAGGAAAGGTCTGCTGTGCCATGTGGATTACCACCCTGGCCAGGGGCAGGATCAAACTCATGCTGCAGTGGCTGCATTTGCTTCATAGTGCATTGCTTAACCCATTGCGCCACCAAGGAGGCGTTTTGTTTTTTTTTTAAGATTTATTTATTTATGCATACAAGCACTGGGGTACAGGCCAGAGGTGTGGGGAGGGGAGAGTGAGAGGAATCATCACAGAGCGGGGAGCAGAACAGGCAGACTGACTGAAACACACTGCTGAGGGGAGCAGCAGACAAGGCAGGAGAGGTCCACCGCACCATGTGGGTCCCCTCCCTGGCCGGCAGCAGGGATCGAACTTGTGCTGCAGTGGCTGTGGTTTGCTTCATAGTGCGTTGCTCAATCCACTGCACCACCAGGGAGGCCCCTTTTTTAGTTTTTTTAATAATGAAAAATATTTCTTACAGAGTATATCTAGTTTTAGACATTTATTCAGCATGTCTTTGCCATTCTGGTTATGTGTTCTGTTCTTTATATATAGGGAATACAAGGGTTTACAAATTTCTTTTAAAAGTTCAGGCAGTAAATATTTTAGGCTTTGCAGGCTATGTATTCTGTCACAATTACTGAATTCTGCCATTGTAGCCCAAAAGTAGTGATTGACATTATGTAATTGTCAAATGATTATGGCAGTGTTCACCAGAACTTTCCAAAAACAGGGAAGGAGACTAGCAGGAGAATGGGGGGAAAAAAACTAAAATCACAGGCCTCCCTGGTGGCCCAAGGGGTTGAGCACTGCACTGTGGGGCTTCTGCAGTGTGAGTTCCATTCCCGGCCAAGGAAGGGCCCACATGGCACAGCAGACCTCTCCTGCCTCTCCACTGCTCCCCTCAACTGTATGTTTCAGTTGATCTGCCAGTTCTGTGCCCCACTCTGTCTCTGGTGAATCCTCTTACCCCCCCCCCCCCCCTACATCTCTNCTGCTCCCCTCAACTGTATGTTTCAGTTGATCTGCCAGTTCTGTGCCCCACTCTGTCTCTGGTGAATCCTCTTACCCCCCCCCCCCACCTACATCTCTGGCCTGTACCCCAGCTCTTGTATGCATAAGTAAATAAAAACTTTAAAAAAAGAAAAACACGTTTGATGAGTAACATCTAGAATATATTTTTAAAAGCCTCTCCCAATTCAACAATAAAAAGACAAATAGCCCAGTTTTAAAATGGGCAAAGGATTTGAGTAGACATTTCTCCAAAGAAGATAAATCATCAAAAGCACATGAAAAGATGATTGATGTCATTAGTCATTAGGGAGTAACCACTCAGTCCCTCAAGGCTTCACACCCACTAGGAAAGCTGTACATGTTGGTGAGGATATGTAGACAGCAACCATCATATCTGCTGGTGGGAGTATAACCATATGACCCACAGTGTGTTCATACCACCTCTAGGTCCCTCCCTGGTGGCTCAAGGGGTTGGGGCACAGCCCTGTGAAGCTCTTTGCAGTCACTGCAGCACAAGTTCAATTCCCAGCCAGGGAGGTGACCCACATGGTGTGGCAGGCCTCTCCTGTTTTGCCCGCTGCTCCACTCAGCAGTATATTTCAGTAGATTTGCCTGTTTTGTTCCCCACTTGGTCTCACGTGACTCCTCTCACTCCCTGTACCTCTGGCCTGTACCTCAGTTCTTGTATGCATAAATATATCTTTTAAAAAATACCACTTAGGGCCTCCCTTGTGGCACAATGGGTTAAGCAATGCACTATGAAGCAAACGCAGCCGCTGCGCTGCAGCATGAGTTTGATCCCTGCCCCCCTCCTCAATGTGTTTCAGTCGATCTGCCTATTCTGTTCCCCACTCTCACTGGTGAGTCCTCTCACCCCCATTTCTCTGGCCTGTACCCCAGTTCTTGTATGTATAAATCTTTTTTTATAGGTGAAATATTCACACAAAATCTTGTATGCAGTTGTTCACAGCATTATTCATAATAGCCCAAAATGGAAACAACCCAAATGTCTAACACCTGCTGAATGTATAAAGTGTGTATCTGTATAAAATAAAATACTACTCATCATTTTTAAAAAAAACTAAAATACTAATAAATACTCTCATTCAGCCTGAAACATGCTAAGTGAAAGAAGCTAGCCACAAAGGCCACATTGTATGATTCCACTCATGAAACATACAGAATAGGCAAATTTATGGAGTCAGAAAGTAGATTGATGATTGGTCAGAGATGTGGGAAACAATGACTAATAGGTATGGGTTTCTCTTTGGGTTGATAAAACTTTTAGAAGTGGATGTCAGTGATGGTTGTAGGACCTTGGAAATACATAAGAAATTACTGGAGTGGGCACTTCAAATAGTGAATTGAGTGGTATCTAAATATATCAAAAAACTGCCTCCTTGGTGGCACAAGGGGTTGAAGGCCACACTGTGGGGCTTCTGCAGCCACTGCAGTGCAAGTTCCATCCCCGGCCAGGGTGGGGCCCCACATGGCGCAGCAGACTTCTTACGCCTCTACTGCTGCTCCCCTCAGTATGTTTCAGTGGATCTGTCTGTTTTGCTCCCCACTCTCTCTAGTGAATCCTCTCACCCTCCATGCCTCTGGCCTGTACCCCAGCTCTTGTATGCATAAATAAAATCTTTAAAAATACATACATATATATATATATATATATATATATATATATATCAAAAAACAAAACAGGCAGTCATATTTGGCCTGTGAGTTGTTTTGCCAACTCCTGGTATAAAACAAATGAGGAATTTCAAGAGCTCCAAAGTCATAAAAATGGAAGGATTCAGATTCTCTTACCTGTTTGGCTTCTACCCAGGTGAATCATCAATTGAATCTATTCCTATAATTCTAATCTTTCCTCCAAATTTAATACCAGTTTCTACTGATTTTCTCTGCTACAAACCAATTACCTCAATTGCATCCAGAGTATCATTCAGGTGTTTTCTTTCATTCTTTTGTTTGTGGTCCATCTCAAGATCCTCATAGAAGACTCCAAAGTTGAGGTATACTTGCACAGAACCAAAGCGATTTTGCTGGTTTTTTAGACAAAGCTGATAAAAACCTGTAGAAATCCTGAAATCATTATCAAGAGCTGGTGTCTTGCCCTCTGTTGACCTCTCCTCACCCTTTAGGTTTCCCTGGAGATACTATTTTCTTAAGTTAAATATGCTGTCATAGTATCTTTGTTTTACTTATGAAGTACAAAGATACAAATTTTGATGGATAAGACTTATCTGGAACTAACCTTACTATAGATTATAACAGTATTAATATTTTTGGTTCTATATCAGATAGAAAACATTGCTCCCTCTTTTCTTACCTATAATTTGCACATGTCAGGGAATTTCTGCTCAACACATTGAGTTGAAATTAAGAATTTTCCTTCTTATATGTCAGTAGAGCTTGGTACCATCTTTAACTTGAAACTTGGAAGAAGAATTGATATATTGTGAGCAGAAGCTGTCCTGCTGGAGCAACTTTGTGAAGTGGCTGATAGTTTGGGGTCTGTACTGCTCCTGGTTATCAACTGGGATGGCCCCTGTGTGCAGTGGGCAGTTAGGGAGGTATGGCTTGTTTTTGTCAAAATGATTGGAAAGCACTGCTACCATGTAGGGGATCAAGGATACTGAATGTTCTATGATGCCAGATGGATGGTCTTAATGCTGCTGTTGATAGTCTTTATTATACTCCTGACCAGAAGAGAGGCCACTTAAAAATTTACCTGCCCTGTCCAATGTCCATCTGGCTGTGGGGATTCTCTGGTGAATGGAGAAGCTTCATCGTGGAATGTGTGTTTTTTTGGTTTTTTTTTGGTCACAGCTATGCATTTCCTTTTGTTTTGATAATTTATCATTATAATTGGAAATACTATCCAATGATTCCTTAAGTGGAATTCTGTATTAGAAATGGGTGTCTCTGTTTTGGCCACTTTCCCATAATCTGATTAGTTGGAGATGATGAGATAAAAGTGAGCCTCTGGGTCCTGGTGTTACAACAGTCAGTCACCTGGAGACTGCCCTTACCCTGCTAGTGGGCTGTTGCTTAATGTCCCTTGGCAGTCCTCAGGAAAACTGGTTTTTCATGTTGAATGGATGGTGACTTTTTTTCCCTGTGTGAAAAACCAGGGCTTTTACATCTCCTTAATGAATTTTAGTAGTTCCTCATTAATTCCCCAACTTAAAAGAAACTTAATAATATTGGTTGTGGTGATGAAAACAGACCTGTCTCTTGGGTAGAGAAGTTTATCTGGCCTCGAACATCCTGAGAGGTGTCTATGAGAAAACCCTTGGGTGTATGTGCAGTGGCTGTAACTTGCCGGTCATGTGACATTCCCAGTGTCCGCTGAACCTGCAAAGACACATTAAAGGGAGAAAAAAGCCTCTGCTACATCACTGAGAAGCTTACTTCATGCCAAGACTGAAGTCCTGTGAACATCAGCACAGGACTGTGACTGAATAGAGAGATCTTGAGCCAGTGGTTCTCTGATTTGCCAGAATTACCCTTAAAGACAAGGAGTAAACATTGCCTCCCCCTCCCACCCATCCCTGACCCCATAAACTGCAACATCTTTCCTTGAAATCTCTGGGTACACCTGCAAAGTTCAGGTTGCATTTCTTTGACTTCATCCCACACCATATCCAGCACAATGGTTCTCAATCTGGATTGGTACTGCCCAGCCCTCCTGAGAATTTGCATTGAGACAGTGATGGTATTAGGAAGAGGGGTGTGGGGAGGGGTAGCAAAGTTGAATATTCTGCCATGTTAGAAAGGGTATTGCAGGACAGAGTTGCCAACAGCACCCCCACTAAGAAGTCATGTCTGAGACCATGTGGCTGTTGTGTATTGATTAGTATATATGATTCTGGCTGTTGAGTTCATGACTGAACTTGCTTGTTTTTGACCTCCCTGATGGTATCCCAGACTTGGGCTTCTTTGACGTGTGACAGCAAATAAATAAGGCACTCAATAGGTATTTGTCCCTAAGCTGGGTCTTGATCAGCCCAGGCTAGTGAGCTGATCAGTAGCTAATGTTCTAATACAAAGTTAGAGATAAGAAAAAGCTGATAAGTTACTTTAAAATAAATTTTAAGTTACAGTGGGAGAGAGTAATATATCATTTGTTACTATGTAAATAAAAATTACAAAGTTAACAGGTTTCTAAGATAAAGAGTAAAGGAAATGAACCGCCTCTAACCTTAAAACATGGAATTCACCAAGCACTGTGGTGCTATACCACAGAGAAGATAAAGTACTTGGTCTGTGAACAGGTGTCGAAAATCGTCACTTTCCTAGGAGAAACAACAGTCTGACCAAATAGTGAAACTTTAAGCTGGCGGTTCTCCTATTTGCCAGAATAGCCCTTAAAGAGAAATGAGTAATGTTGCTCTCTCAGACCCCATAAACTGCAACATCTTTGAAATCTCAGGGTCTACCTCCAAAGTTCATATGAGTTTTCTTTCAACTTTGTACCACACCCATATGTTTTAATACCTGAAAATGCATTCCCTCTCCTCTCATCTCCAAACCTGAACACATGTGATTAGCTCTGAGATGCCATCTGTGCCACGGCTTTGAACACACTGCTGTAGCCCCCACTCGAGAAGTCAAGCCATATGTTTTTATGATATCTATCCGTCAAGAGTTTTCATTAACTCCAGATCCATTTCATTAACAGATGGGAAGTCAGCATATAAAGACAGTCAGAGCCCTGCGTTCATGTAAAATGTGACCCATATTACAAAAGGAAACAAAAGAATGCCCAGTGTGTCCATGGGAGCTCAAGTACCCACCTCATAACTGAAATAGAAGTATCCATTCTGGTGGGCAAATTGCCAGAAGCATTCCACACCTCCTGGAGGGATCATGACGGCAAAGTCATGTCGATTGGCTCCATGGAAGAGCAGCTGATCCCCAGAATCACTTAGGGGTTCTGTCTTCTGGCTCCTTGCAGAGGTCACTAAGTTTAGAACCAGCAGTACAGCCCCAAAGAGCAAAGAGAACATGCTGCTTTCTGGAGACTCTTCTGTAAGTAAACTGCTTGCAGCTAGTAGAATCAAGTAGTTTAGACAGCCACAGAGGTAATCATTAACTCTGCGAATCACATTTAGGCAAGTTTCAGGGCCATGCATAGATAATCGAGAATAGAGCTGGCATAGTACTCTCATATTTGGCTCACAGGAACAGTGACTTACCAAACCTATTTCACAGATAAAATGTACTCAGAAGAGGTATTTAAAATCTATGGGCTCATTTTTCAGTTCTTGTTTCTTGGGGGAAAAAACACTAGGTATATTTATTAACAACTGTCAATATACTTAAAAAATTGGCAAGAAGATTTTTCCCAGTTGTTCATGTTTAATTGCTAGAAGACACCTATTCTTATGTCAGCACATAGGACAACATGTGATTTCAACATACTTCCTTCTGCCCAATGCTACAACCTTGAGAGCAAAAGCACAGCATGGAAATGTATGCAAAATTTTTAATGGATGAACAGAGCGAACAAGACAATGGTCAGACCCCTCCACTAATAGTCCTCCTTGTTCTGCTACCTTACACCTGTTAATTCATCTAAAGCAATCCAAAACCTATGTAAAGACTATTTAACTGCTCAAAGTTTTGATTTTTCTTTTTATCCCTGACTTTAGCACCCACAGGAAGGGACGTTGTATACCCACTCATTTCATGGCCAGCACTGAACTAAGGGATTTACTTACCTGCATCTTACTCTCACGATGACCCTACAAGGGAAGTACCGTGGCCCACTATGTTACAGATAAGAAGACACTTTCAAAGATTCTAGGAACTGGATCCACTGTCTAGCAAGCACAACTGGCAGAGCTGGGGCTGACTGGGCCTCACATTCTGCCAGGCCAGTGTTTGTCAGTCACTGAGTTCTGACAATGTATAAATAGTTTTATTTCATCCATAATCTTAAAACAGTATTAGCACCTCCTCACCTCAGAATTCACTGTATTATTGACTCTAAGTGGTTAATACTTTGTCACAAGCTAATAAAGAACAGACTTCATAACTGTGATCAGTTCCAGCAAAAGCTAGAAAACATCACAGCACTCTGGATACACAGTGGGTCTGCAGTAGGTGTCTTGCTTAGAAGGCGGGCAAGATGGGGACCCTTTCTTAGTACAACAGCAGCACACTCAATCTAAGTCCCACCATTCCTACAGACATGATCAGTGACTTAGATTCAGCAAAACAATCATCAGTTACATTGTGCTTCAATGGTTCTGTAAGAGCTGTAGGCACAGTCTTCCATTTGTACACATTTCAGTGATAATACAGTAACACAAAAGTTAGGTGAAAACATGGAACTCTGTTTTTTAAATTTGAGAAGCGGTGGTGAGGATATTTTGTTTCTCTACATGCATCACAGTGTTGTCCTGTTAAGGAGAGAAAAGCTTCAGGATCCTCATCCAATTTGGAAGGAGACCACAACTAGCTGCAACCAGAAGGTGGCTGGATCAAGAGGGAGCAAGTTCTCACCTCACTGCAGTTTCATTTGGGGTTAACAGAAAAACAGGAGCACAAAACCCAAACATGTAGTTATAGCAATAAAACTACAAAATTTCCAACTTATAGCTACAGGATGCATTTTTAAATTTTAGTATTTTACATGTTTTGCCTTTCAAGGGATAATTTTTTTATCTCCAAAAGTACGGTATGTGAAGAAGTGGACAGATTAAGAGGGATCTTCCACAACTCTTCTACACTGCTTCCAAAGATTATAACATTCGGTATTGCCTTTGGATAACCTTAACTTCTTAACATAGTCAACGTGGTTCATAAAAGCCTGTTCAACATTTTGTTACCTCCACTTTTTCATATATACTGTGCTGCAATTAAAATGCTACTTAAGTTTGAGAGAAGCAGTACTTTAATGAAGAATGCTACAAGTTATGGACAATAATTAGTTCCCATATTTTAAAAAAAGATTACAGAAAACACTTTACTGAAGTTTTTTGTTTTTTCCTAAAAAGTCTTTAAGGATGTCCAAGAAACAGCAAGCACAACACAGTACAAAAGGAAAAAGGAGAAGGGAATGTTGAATTTCGGTGCAAGACACTAACAGCACAACTAGGGAATCAAGCTGAAGCAACCATTTCACAAAGAATGGAATTAGACAATTATATTCAATTGGGATTTTCTTTGAGGCTTTAGAAGTCCAGCATAAGGTAGGGAATTGGCAAGAGAGAATGGGGGAAAGGCTAAGTTTATCTACAATCACCATTTTACCAAAAAACACATCGGTTCAACCACATGAGAAATGGAGGTTAAACCTGTCTATGCAGCCCAGCAAATAATACAAGCAAATGCCAAGACAGTCGGGTCTCAGTATTGATGTCACAACGGGCTAAGCAGTTTTAAAGGGACTCTGATTTTACCAGGACTGGTCTCTCGTCAACCTGGGCTCATAACAAAGTTCCTTTGCATTTGCATCAGAAGGCCAAAGCTTTACCTGGATCAAGTTCACTCCAAATAATGTTCATGTTGCTGGTTTTAACAGGTTGTGAAGTCAAAAGTGGCTCCTAACAGACTCCACCATTTCCTAGGAGAGGTTCTACTAATACCAGGAATTTAAATTCAAGCAAACCACTAAAGAAGGGAAATACTAATGATATTCTGGCACTGTACAAGCTGTGTGCCTGTCATCTCTGCCAAGAACATGGGGTGGACTTGGCTTTGTTTTTCAGCTCCAAGAGCAGTAAAGTGAAACTGGGACCTCCTCCCCATGTCGGAGGAGGATACCCCAAATTCTCATTCCAGCCCAGCTTCTGAAAGAAACAGACTACCAGGGGCTATTATTAGGAACCATGCTCCTATGAATTCTGTGGAAATGAACGCCTGTTTCAGTTCATGCCAAGTCTTTTCATGGTCCGCCAGCGATCCTTAATCATCACAGCTGTTCGGTTAACAAATGGGTAATTTTTAGAAATGGTAGCCCAGTTTCCTTCCCCGTATTTCTGCACTCCAGCCTTGACCCACTCACTCTCTTCTACAGTCCATTTCTGCAAAAGAAAACCAAAAGGTTTATCACAACCCATCTCTTACTCACGTTTTTATACAGTGAAGAGGGAAACTACAAAGTCCTACAAGACTGGTCTGAACCCAAAGGAGGGTTGTATTTTTAAAACATGACAGAAATAACAGTGGATTTAGACATTTGATAGTTTTTCAATGGCCTGCCATTTCATCTCATCTAATAATCATGTACACATTCAAAACTTAAAATGTGCACTATTCAAGGTTAGTATAATGTGTCTAGTTTTTGTCCTCCTACATTTTTCCTCCAGAGAGTAACTATTACTTTAGTTTGGATTATCTGAAAATCACACAAATGCACAAAATTTCATAGCCAGGTTACACAGGTAGTCTTTGCTTTTGAGATGTAGGGACTTAATCTTACCTCCATTCTACCCACACAACCATAAAAGAGAATTTTTAATTACCTGCTTTTTCGTTACATTGGTTGAACTGTCTTCATCTTGTGCTGCTGGAAAACATTAAAAGTAGACTCATTTCAGAGTTCACCTTTCTTTGCACAAACCATAAGAAAAAAACATGGAATGTCCCCTAAAGGGAAAAACTTGATTCACATTTCACAAACTTTGAAAAAAGAAAGGACATCACTAAAGAAGAGTTTATTTTTGTCCTTTGTTTGCAAGATACCAATCCCTTTTCAACCTATGAGAATCTTTTTTTTTTTTTTTTAAAGATTTATTTATTTATGCATACAAGCACTGGGGTACAGGCCAGAGGTGTTGGGGGGTGAGAGGATTCACCACAGAGAGCGGAGAGCAGAACAGGCAGATCAACAGAAGTACACTGCTGAGGGGAGCAGCGGGCGAGGCAGGAAAGGTCTGCTGCGCCATGTGGGTCCCCTCCCCGGCCAGCAGCAGGGATCGAACTCGTGCTGCAGTGACTGCGGTTTGCTTCATAGTGCGTTGCTTAACCCACTGCGCCACCAGGGAGGCCCCCAACCTATGAGAATCTGTACAATGCAGACACTATAGGCATTCAATAAATGTTGGTTAATGAAGAATTTTGGGCTCTTTTTTTTTAATTTAGTTTTGCTTAGAACTGGGGTATAGGCCAGAGGTGTGGGGGTGAGAGGATTCAACAGAGACAAAGTGAGGAGCAGAACAGGCAGATCGACTGAAATACACTGCTGAGGGGAGCAGCAAGCAAGACAGGTCTGCTGTGCCATGTGGGTTAGCTTCCTGGCTGAGGATTGAACTTGTGCTGCAGTGGCTGCCCACAGCTTAATAGTACTGAAACTTAACCTCTTGCATCCTAAATGGTATTTTTTTTTTATTTAAATAGTTAACATGTACTTTAAAAAAAAATTATTTCTGCATACAAGAGCTAGGGTGTAGGTCAGAGATAATGGAGTGAAGAGGGGTGAGAGTATTCATCAGAGACAGAGTGGGAAGCAGAACAGATGGATCTACTGAAATAGACTGCTGAGGGGAGCAGCAGGCACAACAAGAGGGGTCTGCTGTGCCATGTGGGTTAGCTCCCTGACTGGCTGCAGACAGCTTCATAGTGCTGATTCTTAACCCCTTGCACCACCAGGGAGGAGGACTCCCAAATGGTTATTTTCTACAATTACTTAGGGGCTGGTATTTTAAGCCCATACAAAAATGAGTGTATGGCTAGATGAATGGACATAAACATGTAAGTATACATATGTGTGTATACGTATATACTTGTTTTTCATGGTTCAGCTCCTTAAAAGAATAGGGTGAGGGCCCTCCCTGGTGGCGCAGTGGGCTAAGCAACGCACTATGAAGCAAACTGCAGCCACTGCAGCAGGAGTTCGATCCCTGCTGCTGGTTGGGGAGGTGACCCACATGGTGTAGCAGACCTCTCCTGCCTCACCCGCTGCTCCCCTCAGCAGTGTGTTTCGGTCCATCTGCCTGTGCCGTTCCCCAGTCTGTCTGGTGGATTCTCCCACCCCCCGCACCTCTGGCCTGTACCCCAGCTCTTTATGCATAAATAAATAAATCTTAAAAAAAAAAAAGAATAGGGTGATACTGCTTTTCTGCTCTGAAAGACAAGCAGGATCAGACAGGTTCTACCCTGCCACTATAGGAAATACCAGGCTTCAAAAAGCATGCCCCAAGATAATTTTTTTAAAGGAACAGAGGGCAATAGGAGGGTCTAGAATTATTAAAGATGTCATTTCAAGCCTATGAGAGCCAGTATAAAAGCCATAAGAAAAGGCAAAGTTGCTTAAACATGAAACTTGATAGAGTGTCTGCCTTAGCAGGTGCTGTTGTTCCAGTAATGCTTCTTACACAATGGAGAAAGGTGACTCAGGAAAAGGGATACGTCTAAGGAGATTATTTTTCATTTATGAATTATTTCCAGCTACAGTGGAAGCAGATTTCTAAATATGAACAAGTCTGGACTGCACTGGAAGTGAATGTTTTCTTTGACTTTTATATTCTGATGTTCAAAATATTTAATGCCATTTACTGGTTTTGTTTCCCCTATTTTCTGTATGATGTTTTTCTCAATGAAGAGATTTTTTTAAGGACAAAGCCTTTGGAATTAGTAAAGGATTTCTGTTGCTATTTCAAAGATCTTTAGAATCTCCAAAATTGAGGTTTGATACTTAGATATTTTCATTAGAATGCAAAATATATGGTAAGGGAGATCCTAATGCAAATGCTACTAAATAGAACTATGGAAAAATGAAATTTCTCATCTTCGGGGAAAATATGAAAACTTAAACAAATGCAGGGAATAACTACTTTTACCTCTTCTAATTAAAAGACTAGGAAGAACATCAACTATAATTAAATACAGGGCATATTAAAACAAAAGTGTTGCTTTGATAGTCTTCATTGTTTAATGGAAAGGACATAAAACTGACTCTATGAAATCAAAGTGAGGAACTTAACAACCTTTTTCTAGTTTGGAGACAAGCATTTTCTGGAACATTAATGTGACAATAGCATGCATCAGCTGTTAAGCAAGTGTCAAAGAAAGAGAATCTCCTAGCTTACCCTGAACTGGAAACAGTTTGTCCTCTTCCACCCAAGACTCTTTTTCTTCAACCCCATTAGAGCTGTTCCACTTCCCTTTGGATACTCTGAAGGGAGATCAGTGAGAGGACAAGGTGTAAAACAAATTCATCCTAGGTCATCCCACATTCTGCCTCTGCTTGCTTTTGACCCTAGACCTTGGTCCTGTTCTGCTGCGACACCATTTGAGGTTCACCTGCACACAACTCTCGAACCCACTGTCATTTTTCCTGAACCAGCTAGGCAGGTCCATGTCAACATCTCTCAGAGGCAGGATCACCCTTCAAATTTCAGCACATCACTGTACCCCTCAAAATCTGTTCATTTTCTTGTTTTAGTTTTGACTCTTTCAAAGATTTCAGCATTTTTCTAATGCAGAAGTTGCAAGTTCTTCCTTCTTCACAGGCATGTTCTAGTTCTTATCTCTGGACTGCTGTTTCCCGTAGTCCAACCAATGATGCCCTTCACCTCTTCCCTTTCTAAAATCACCTGAACAGTCCTAAAATTACCATCCTGCCTGTTTGTGATGGCTTCTCCCTACCTAAACAAGGAAGCCTAAATGCCTGCACAGGGGAAATCAAGAGCATCCAGTCTGGCATGTGACAGTGCCTCTTCTCTCCACACCACGCCATCATGCTCCTTTGCTCCTCCTCCCTCCTGTAAAATCTGTTCTTTGCTGCCTTTCTATATATGTTCTCTCTGCTTGGGAGTCCCTTCCTTGCCAAGTGAAATCCTACCTCTCTCTCAAGCCCATCTTTCTCAACAAAGCCTGCCTTAACTACTAACACCCAACACACACATTGCCCCTCTTTTCACAGTACACCCTTAACCATGAGCTCCTTGAAGGCAGGGCCACATCTTCTTTTGTCTATCCCAAATACCTAGCACAGTAACGTATACCCTAACTGGAACTGGAAAAATACAACTAAATAATGGGATTATGAAGGCATGCAAAGGAGTCATGCCATCAAAAATTAGAATAATAAGCAAACAAGAATCCTTCCTGTGAACAGAAAATGTTAAGTACTTGCGTGTAACCAAAAAAGTCCCAAAACAAAAAATAATCCAAGACCCAAACTATCAAGTAAAAAATGTAGTTGGTCTTTTTTTTTTTTTTTGAGTCAACTCTGTTTTCCTAATTAATAAAACAACTGTTCTGGGACCAGAGCACAACACAACTTTGACCTCAGTATTGTAACATCTTTTATAAAACAAACTTGTAAGTATCTGAAGTAATTTTGGAGAATCACATCAAAATGATCTGGAAAGCTTAATTAAGAGAGTAGAGACAAACTTCTTTGTCCTCTCCTAATAAATTTAAGGATGAGTATTTTTGCAAATGAGTAAGGAAAACAATTTGTTTACTAAGTGCATACACAAAAACAATTCCTTGAGTTCTATGAATTTCCTATAAAATCACCTAACTATAGCCAGAGATAACTGGATTATTTACTTTTCTTTTGTTTCAAAATTGAGTCCTAGTCCCCAAAATGTTACTTCTGAGAATAAATTTGATTGAGACAGTAGGGGGAAAATTACACGAGAATTTTCCTTCTCAGGAGTATCATGTTAATTAGTCTTTATATATAAAAGTCACACAGGGTTGTTATAGTTTATATTTTTTGTCTACTTATCCCAGTGCCACAACAAATCTTAACCTGTGGGTCCTCCAGTCCATCATTTTCATTTGAGAAACTGTTCTTTCTTCCTGTGGACAACTATGTAGACTCAGCATTTACTGCATGTACAGATGTTTTGGTTCTTCCTAATTTCTTGTGTTGAGGAAGGGGCTGAAATGTGGGTCTTCATCTTAACTGTCAGGTGGCTCTGCCACCCAGACAGGTAAGCTCACTTCCTGTTCCTTGTATTTCTCATTAAAGTAAGATCTTGAGCAAGGAAGGATCTAGAGTAGTAGGCAAACTATAGCCTACAGTGCTGGTCTTCGTACAGTCCTTGTTAAGAATGGCTTTTACATTTTTAAAGGGTTGTCAGAATAAAACCCTAATCAAAACTATGTGACAGAGACATAAGTGACCTTCAAAGCCTAAAACATTAACCATTTGCTGACTTTTTTTAAGTTTGGGGGGTGGGCCATTAAACTGCAGGAACTAAAAATTATTTTATTTGGCTAATAAACATCTAGTAAGCACTTCTGTGCCAAGTATCATGGATGATATAAAAATCTAGTAGTTATGGCTCTGATCTCCAGATGATTAACCCTAATCTTGCTTTTCCCTCTTGATTCCATTGCCCAGCTTCCCCCTGGCCCTGACTGCTCATCTGACAACAGTTTCCAGCCTCCCTCGTCCCTCCTTTCCCTTGGTGCCAATTCACAATTCCTAAGGAGTGTCTTATTAAGCCTTCAGGTTGGCTGTATTCTAATTATCTGGGGCATAATTAGAAAAGCAGTTTATAGAGCATCCTGTGTCCCTTCTAATTCAGTAGTCAGGAGCCTGAGAATGTGTATTTTTAAAAATGTGGCATAAAGCCCAGTTTGAGAACCTTTGCCTAAAGATTTAAAACAAACTCAAGATCAAGCCCATCAGCCCATCCACATTTTTCTCCTCTCATCCTTCCATGCACTCTTCTGTACAGACTACAGGATGTTTTTTGGAACATGCCAAGCTTTCTCATGCCTTCATGAAAGGGTTCCTGCTTCCCAGAACCTTCCACCCCCACTGTTTGATGACTTGAACTTCAAGACCAGCCTGACTTTGCTTGATGAGCCCCACCCCTAACTCTGTCAAACAGGCTCATCTCTCTTCTTTCCTAGAGCTGCCAGGACACTTCACATGCACCCCCCCCCCTTTACAGCTGGGCTTACTGGATCCCTTTTCCCTTAAAGGGTCAGAGAGTAATAACCTTCTGCTTTACAAGCCTTACTTTCTGTTGCAACTCAAAATAGAATTGAAAGCAGCCAGACAATATGTAAATGATGGGTATGGCTGTGTTACATAAAACTTTATTTACAACACAGGCAGCAGGCAGATTTGGCCCAGGGGCCATGGTTTCCCAATCTCTGCTTTAGTGTACCCATCATTACTTTCATGAGAGAAGGCTAGGTCTAAAACCTTCACAGAACCCCCTTTATAAAGCCACTGTAATCACACTCTCTGAACTTCCTCATCTGTTTCATGGAGTAGCTCTATACTTCATAGGCCTGCTGTGAGGAGCAAATGAGATCATCCATTAAATGGGAATAAAAGTGTGGAGCTGCATCTGCTTGTCAACAGCTATGTCCAGCTGCCAAACTTTCAAACACAGTGGTCGTACACACAGTACAAATTTGTATCTGAGTATAAATCACCTATCAGATGCCACAACAGCTCAGGGTACCTAGTGCATAATGCCAGAGCACAGGTGCCCAAACAACTACAACAGAGAACAGTGGTAGATGGCAGTGGCCTTGGGAAACCAGTGAGGTCATGACTTAACAGCAGGTGATCAGGAGAGATGGAGGAGGCAAAATTTAAGATGCAACCTGGTGTAGACGGTGTACAGGCCACGATTTTTGTATCAAGAGACTGACTTGGAGTAAAAACCCCAAAGCACAACCTTGCCACTTTTTAGCTGTCTGACTTCAGGCAAGTTAATAACTTCTCTTAACTTTCCTCATCTATAAAATGGGGATGCTGTATCAGAGTGAGGATTAGAGATTCAGTGAAATAATAGGCAAACATGCTGAGCCCACAGAAACACTTAGTCAGCATCAGGTTCTCTTCCCTTTGAAGGATGGATGGGATTCTGATAAGCAACGATGGAGGGATGACAGTCAACTGTGGGCAATGAGAGGAAGCGAGAGGAGAGTAAAAGAAATAAACAGGGTGTTCCAGAGAGAATGAGTGGACCAGTTTGTCTGCAAGAAGGACCTATCACAGGGCACAAAGGGTAGCAAAACTTGAAACCTGGTTTGGGGTAATGATGGGGAGCAAAATGAGGGCTAACTACTGCCCCACAGAACCTAGCAGAATGAGAGCGCTTAGTACATATTTACTGTATTTACCAAGTCTCAAATGCTCATAGAAGGTGCAAAACTAAATAGTCAAGTCTCTTCAAGAATCAAAGTATATGGTGACTCAATTCAAACATATTCCTTTTAACAAACATGACTAATAATTAGTAGATAAGGCACTCAGAAGTTTGCTAATAATGAAAGCAGTGATGAGGAAGAGGCTCTGTAAGCCTCCCATCCTCATTCATGCCCTGGAGACCCAGGTGTGGGATTTCAGAATTGGCAGGGATGGCTATGTCATCACTTCCCACTCCCAGTCGCATTCTAGCAGTCTGAGCAAGCCTTGGTGATGAATAACTTAGCTGAAAGTTACTTCATTCATGGAAGCAATACCAGGCCCAACCAGGACCACCAACCAGCCCCAAAACTGCTACAAAGGAGGTCTTCATACTTGGGATTCTTCTCCCCAGGGAGGGGTTGGTTGGGAACAGTGGGCTTGGGTGGTGATGCTGGAACATCCTGGGAGGAGTCGAGGCCTGGGCTCGGCTCAGTACTCTGGCTGTCCTCCTCCAAAACCAATCTGCTTATTGTCATGCGCTTGTTCTTGGGTTGCAGTTCAGAGCCACCTTCACCCTCAGCAGAGGATGAATTTTCATTTTCATCTTTTCTTGGTCTCTTGTTTTTGAGGGCTGGTGATGGTGGAGATACTTGATTAGGCAGTACCAGGTCTTTCTGGTCCAGTTTTGAGAAGGCTGCCTCAGAATCCTGTGCACTGGACAGAGTCTTGAAAGCTGCTTTTAGAGTCATAATTCCAATGGTGGTTGGAGTATTCCTTAACTGCCTACAAATAAAGCAAACAAAGATCCATTTTACCACTGCTGACACAGCTACCACTTTTTCGAAGTGTGGAGTTTCAAATCAGAAGACTCCTCATGTTGAAAACTCTTCTTTTAGAAGCTGCTTGATACAACCGTTATGAAAATGTCCAATGACTATAAGCAGGAGCTTTAAATAAGGCATGTAAGTTAAATTACGGAGTTTAAACTCCAAATAAGAGAAACATAAAGGAACAAGGCCAATGATTCTCCCTCCAGAGACACCTATAGGTTGCGTGAACCTATAGGTTCAGTGTCTGTCTGAACTAAAGTAATGCTTTGTATTATATAAGGACACTGCATAGTGCCCAACAATTCTTAGTCCTTCTGAAGAAATAGCTGACAACTCAGCAATCTCACCCTGAGAGCCTTCTTCTAGCTGTCCCAGCTAACACTCATGTAAAACAAATAAAATGTCTGCATTCCACCCTTTTTTCCTACAATACACTTATAAATGGGATCCTGAGAATTCTCAGAGGAAGAAGGTTCACACAGTGTTTGAACAGTAAGAAAATGCCCTTTAAAATAAAATTCATCTCTATCATTTGGAACACGTAGTGTGCTTTAACTAAACAATTATTAAGAAAGGGCACGCTAGAGACTCCCTGGTGGCGCAATGGGTTAAGCAACGCTTTATGAAGCAAACCACAGCCACTGCAGCATGAGTTCGATCCCTGCCGCTGGCCAAGGAGGTGATCCACACGGTGCAGCAGACCTCTCCTGCGTCGCCCGCTGCTCCGCTGAGCAGTGTATTTCAGTGGATCTGCCTGTTCTGCTCCCCACTGTCTCTGGTGGATCCTCTCACCTCCCACAATTTGGCCTGTACCCCAGCTCTTTATGCATAAATAAATAAATCTTTAAAAAAAAAAAAAAAAGGGCACACTAGCAGCCTGCAAGGTGAAAGGTGAACCCAGCTGGCAGATATGTTCTGCTGCAGTCTTCTTAAATTGGACTAACAGCATATAAAAATCTAGAAATCTGAGAAAGAAAAAATGTGGATGTCTCACACAAAAATTTAAACTGACTTTTGGGTATCCTTGGACACAGGCATGTAATGCAGCAGTCACTGAAACATGGCTCTCTCTGGTTCACAGGCCCAGATTCGCCACTGTATTATCCTGGACCCAATTTGCTCCTTTAATTTCCTATAAGACCCCAAAAGCATCTTGTGACAGTCTTGGGAATCTGATTCCCAAGTCTGAATACTGTTTATTGAATGTATTAAAAGAATTGTGTCCACAAGGAAGTACTAAGTAGATACAGGTGAGGCAGGAGAGAGAAACAGAAGGAAAGAATCTTTGAGGAATTTCTGTCAGGGATCTAAATCCCATCTCCAATATCCTCATTTTCCCAGGGAGTGTTTTGTTTCCACAGTGCTTTGTGAGAGTGACCCATGCCATGACATACTTAGTGTCAAACCACCAGGGGAAACTAATCCTACTCTAGGTGGCAACTGCTCCAAACAGACCACCCCAGTGTTTCACCTGTGATCAAAAAAGGGCATCCCTCTCACCTTGCAGGTTCTTTGACTGGCTTTTCCACAGGCTCTGGTGCTGGCTGTTTCTCTTCCTTTGCCGTAGCTGAGGCAGCAGATTCAGATTTCAAAGCCTTCTTGGCCATCTGGGGAAGGAAGTCAGTTATCAGAAAGAGAGGAAGCTAGAGAATCTCACTTATCTCTGCTTCTATTACCATGAACAAACTCAATATGCAAACATGTTCACTCACAAATCCAATGTAGAAATAAAGGGAGGGGGATACTACAAGGGGAGAGCTAACAAGATTTATCTCAAATTTCTTCCTTCTCTCCTTCCTCAAAAAATAGTTCACAGTTACCTGTTCTAAAGGAGATGTCAATCTGAGTGGTGCTAACCTTCTTGATATTGCAAAAACTCTTTTATTTAACCTTTGGATAACAAATAATTACATGATGTCACTCCATATCTCCTCATCTGTCTTTTCAATCTCATTGCTAATCTAGTTTTCTGAACCCCGAGTATACCTTTGGCATCATGTACAAAAGTCAAGCTTTTTTTTCAAACTTAGGATAGCTATGTCTTTTAGTTTGTGTACAGAGTTTTTTTATGACTATTTCCACAATTTTCCTCTGACTGAAGTTTTTTACATTTCCAGTCAGTCCACCATCATTTTGTTTCAGCTATGTTTAATCTGTAATAAGTGGTGTCTTTAGAGCTGAGAGCTCTATCTTAACACAGAAACAGTGGCAAGTTATTTTCCAGTTACTTGGAATACAAAGAAAAAAATCCTAAGCCAGGCTCACGTTGTCTTGACACTCCCTGAATATTCCAAACTATTTGCTTTAAAAATAGTTTGGAATTTGCCAACTGACTGCAATGATAATTGACACCCTGTTGTAGGGGCCTGGTAGACCTGTTACAAGGTAGGATACTTTCAACAATCAAAGTAGGATACTTTTGTTTTGAAAACCATCTCATTCAGTTTTCCCTTACCATGGAACATGTAGAACATAATGGATTCTAATTCTTTCATACACTGTTCTAAGCTTCACTGTTTCCATTCTTTATGCTTACCTTTTTGATCTAGTTAAAGACTGCCTTCTTTTGACCTCTTTTGCCTTATACTTCTAGTCACACCTTTGCTCCAGTTATGCCTTCCTCCTGTGTTAACAACCCCATCAAGCCATAACTACCAAACTAATCTTCCTCACAAACTTAACTCAAATTTTATCTCCTTTGGGAACCACCATCATTGTGAATGTTCTCCTACTTTAACAACAACAGATGCATAGAGATAAAAATGGGAGGTGAGGGAGAACATATTCTTATTGGCCTCTATCAGGATCTCTGCTTCTGCATATTTAAGGTACTAACTAAAGAAGGTAATGCATATAATCCAAACTATTTTTCACACATTTACTCTTTTTACTTCTAAAAAGAGTTGTCCTCTTTTAATTGCCTACATAGCCCTCGATGACATGTCATGGTTACAGGAGGCCAAGGCCCACCGTGAGGAGGTAGGGTTCTGCATCATCCAGATGACTCTCTAAGAAGCGCAGCATCTTCTGCTGGAAGGTCTCATAGGAAAAGTTCTGGATAACAGGATGTGCCAAGTTCTTTTCACGGATAATGTTCAGGAGATCATTTCTCAGCTTCTATACAAAGGACCAATATTTGCAACATGAGAAAGGAGAACTCTGGCAAACATTCATGATGAACTGAGACAGAACACTATCAGAACTTTCACTATGCTCTCAATGGAAACCACTGGCACACATGGAAATGGAAGTCTACCACCAAGAATGGAGCGATGCATTATGGATCAGCCATAGTGGGTTACTATACAGCTATAAAAAATACAAATGAAGAACTTAGTATCAAAGGTACCTTTATAGATTAACATGAAAATTTTTGAACATTTCTGAAAAAGGGTAAAACAGCTCCTTATGTGCTAATATAGCATAATCTCCAAGATATACTGTGAAAAAAGCCATTTACAAAATGCTCAAATTATTATGTAGAATATGCTCACATATGTGTATAGGAAGATGGGAAAATGAATATATGTGTTTGTTTGCATGTATATACATCTCCACTCATTTGCTTGCATATGCTTAGATATTTCTGAAAGTATATACAAAAACACTGGTTGCCTCTGAGGAGAGGAACAAATGGCTGAGTCAATGATAAGAAACTCCCTATTAAAATCTTTTGTTGTACATTTTAAATTTTGTACTATGTACATGTATGTATTACTTTTTAAGAGCAAAAATTTCAGTTATTAAAAGAAAAAAGCAGAGTACCAACTGAGCTTTTGACACCAGAAAATAAAGGAGTTAAGTCCCCAATAAGATAGTCTTAAGTACATAAAGGTCAACATTTATGTAAATAAAGTTGGAAATGTTTTAAGTTGTTAGTTTAAAACCTGGTGCTGATTGTTTAAATAAATATTAAGGCACAAACCATGCCAGACTGACATGGCATCTAACAGTCAGTTATCCTGCATATAAAAGATAACATGCAAAGGTGCTGAATATTAAAGATGAGTAGGTAACATTCCTGAAGAATTTTTTCTGTATTTCCCCACAAAACGCAATGAGATGGACAAAGTCAAAAATCCATCAAATTTACCTGAGTCGTAGGGTCCTTGGACATATGTTTTTTCAAAATTTTTGAAGCCTTTTCAAATTCTTTGTTTTTGATACAAATAATGACAGCCTATAAAAGGGGGGAAAACCTTTTTTAAACTGTTGTTAATAATAACAGATGTAATCAGAATATCAGTATCAAAATTAACTCTTCTAGAAAGTAAAACTGAGTATTACCCAAGAACCCTTTCATATTCTGTGAAATTCCTGTATTTAAAAGCTAATTATTGTTCAAGTGTTGTGAACAGCCGTAAGCTCTTAGATTTTCAATACTACATTGGATTGGGGGATGGGAGGGAAGACCAATATAGTAAAATCTGATCCCCTGAATTATATACCTTCCTAGGAAAGGCAGAATGGATTCAATCCAGATCCGTATAATTTCAGGTCCCCAGAACAACTAGTTGTATTACTTTTGAATGCAAAAATCCTCACTTAAGTGGAGGAGGAAAAGAGATGACCACAGAGTTCTGCCAGTTCCCTTCAGGAAAGGCCTGAGGTCAGTTCTGTAGGAGAACCAACATAGCCTCTCACTACCATATACCCCAGCTGGCAGTTCAAACCAGTCAGCCCAGCTTGTCCACAGGCAGAAAGAGGACAAAGTTCCAGATAGGATGAGTTCTCACCAGCCGTAGAAAAAAAGAAGAGTCCTTAGGTAAAGTAACCCCGAGAGAACAGATGCAGAGAAAAAGTAACAGTGACTGGAAATTAAACAGGCTATTTTAAAAACATGTGTACAGGGCCTCCCTGGTGGCACAGTGGGTTAAGCAACGCACTATGAAGCAAACCACAGCCGCTGCAGCATGAGTTTGATCTCTGCCCCCGGCCAGGGAGGGGACCCACATGGTGCAGCAGACCTCTCCTGCTGTGCCCGCTGCTCCCCTCAGCAGTGTACTTCTGTTGATCTGCCTGTGCTGCTCCCTGCTCTCTGTGGTGAATCCTCTCACCCACCCCCCCCCAACACCTCTGGCCTGTACCCCAGTGCTTGTATGCATAAATAAATAAATCTTTAAAAAAAAAAAAAAACCATGTGTACAGTTTTCAGCAATTTTAAAAGCCAGGGGGAAACTGGGAACTCTTGAGATATCTAGTAGGATAAATCCTACTTCAAAGATAGGTATAAGAAACATACACATGAAGGGCAAACTTGTCCATAGACATTTCAGTCTCCACAGGGAAGAATTTAAAAAGATACCAAGAAAAGGAGTAGAGTTCAGCAAGTACTAATCTCAGTGATTGTCTTCCACATGCTGAGCACAGCCATATGGGAAAAGGGAACAGGTCAGATGCTCCTGAACACCAAGCACCACTGTTAATTCTTGGGAAGGTACATCGTCAGCTTACCACTTTAATCAGATGACCATCTTCACTTCCATATTTCCAGCGGGAAAGCTATATTGACTATATTTAATACAAAAGTCTTGCTTTTTATAAAGCATGTAGTCCTCTATTTTTATTTAATTTTTAAGTCCTCTATTTTTAAATTAAAACTGAATTCAGGGTTCTCCCTGGTGGCGCAGTGGGTTAGGCAATGCACTATGAAGCAAACCGTAACCACTGCAGCATGAGTTTGATCTCTGCCCCCGGCCAGGGCGGGGACCCACATGGCTCAGCAGACCTCTCCTGCTGTGCCCGCTGCTCCCCTCAGCAGTGTGTTTCAGTCAGTCTGCCTGTTCTGTTCCCCACTCTGTCTCTTGTGAATTCTCTCACCCCCGCCCCCCGCATCTCTGGCCTGTACCCCAGTACTTATATGCATAAATAAATAAATCTTTTTAAAAAACTGAATACAGTAAAATTGATCTTTCTGGGGTGCACTGTTTAGTTTGAATGTACATACTGACTTCTCTAACCATAACAAGGATAGAAAACCATGTTTCCAAAAAACCTCCCTGCATTGCCCTTTTGCTCTCACCCCATCCCCATTCCTAAACCCTGGTTACCACTCTCTTCACCATTTTCTCATATAAATAGAATCATACAGTATGCATACTTATTTCTTAAAGGATGTAGTCTTCAGACTGTCTTTCATTAAGCCTTTGCGTTTCATGGACAGTGTATATCCGTAGTTCCTTATTGCTGAGAAGCATTCCACTCTATCGATGGACAGATTACTCGTACTCACACTGAAGAATATTTGGGTTGCTTGCAATTTTTGGTGTTTACAAATAGAGATGCTAAAACTTCCATACAGTTTTTGGTGTGAACATAATTTTTCATTTCTCTGCGGTAAATACTCAGCAGTAGGATTTCTGGATCATATGGAAAATGTATGTTATTTTTTTTTATGAGTTTTTTATAAAAATGGTCTGTTTTCTTAAGTAGTTATACCTGTCAGGTCCATATGAATATGAGACGTCCAATTGCTCCACCTCATTAGTACATTAGTGTATCTTTTAATACTGACACATTATAATATGTATGTCTTAATATTCACTGCAGTTTTAATTTGTATCTACCTATTAAATAAATGTCAAGCATCTTTTCATGTGATTACTTGCCATATATATAACTATATATAATTCTCTCTATATATCTTTCTATATATAACTATGGTTATATATATAGTTAGTCATTTATCCATTTTAAAAATAGGGCTGGACCTCCCTGGTGACCTTGGGGTTACCTCAGCACTGTTGCAGCTATGGCATGAGTTTGATCCCCAGTCAGAGAGCTGACCCATATATGGTGCAGGAGACCTCTCCTGTCTGCCCCGCTGCTTCCCTCAGCTGTGTATTTCAGTAGATCCACCTGTTGCTGTTCCCCAATCTGTCTCTGGTGGATCCTCTCACCCCATCCTCTGGCCTACACTCCAGTTCTTCTACATAGAAATAAATAAAAAGAAATACATAAGCTAAAAATAGGGCTATTTTGAGAGCTCTTTACATATTTTGGATGCAAGTCCTTTATCATTTTGCAAATACGTTCTTTCTCCCAGCCTATACCTTATCTTTTTATTGACTTAATGGTGTTTTTCAAACTTTTAAATTTGTATGAAGTCCAGTTTATCAATTTGTCCTCATATTTCCATCATGTTTTTAGTGTCATATCTAAGAACTTTTAAAAGAACATTTACTTATGCATATAAGAACTGGGGTGTAAAGTTGGGGGCAGGGGGAGAGGATTCACCAGACACAGTGGGGAGCAGAACAGACAGACTGACTGAAACACACTGCTGAGGGGCGCCACAGGCAATACAGGGGCGATCTGCTGTACCTTACATGGGTCAGCTCCCTGGGGATAAACTCAGACCAGAGTGGTGATAGTCCTGAGATTTAACCATCCCTGATGAGGGAGGCTCCTTAAGAACTTTTTGCCTAAGTTAAGACATAAAGATTTTCTTTTTCTTCTAAAATTCCAACAGCTTTATAATTTACATTTAGATTATGACCCATTTTGAACTTATTTTTGTGTGTTAGGTTATGTTTTATTTTTGTGGCTGGTCATTTGTTGAAGACTATCCTTTTCCCATTGTATACCTTTCTCCATTGAATTGTATTCATATTTTTGTCAAAAATCAACTAGTCATCTTTGTTTAGGTCTATTTCTGGACTCTCTCTTCTGTTCCACAATGTATGCCTACAGTCATGAACACCATAGCTTTATAATAATTCTTAATTGGGCAGTGTGTACTCCCAATATTGTTCTTTTACAAAATTGTTCGTTATTTTAGTTCTTTTGCCTTTCCAAATATATATATTTTAAAGATTTATTTATTTATACATACAAGAGCTGGGGAACAGGCCAGAGTCCAGGGCGGTGAGAGGATTCACCAGAGACAGAGTGGGGAGCAGAACAGGCAGACTGACTAAAACACACTGCTGAGGGGAGCAGTGGGTGAGGCAGGAGAGGTCTGCTGCACCATGTGGGTTCCCTCCCTGGCCGGAGGCAGGGATCGAACTCGTGCTTCAGTGGCTGCAGTTTGCCTCATAGTGCGTTGCTTAACCCTCTGCGCCACCAGGGAGGCCCCCAAGTATATTTTTAGAATCACCTATATCTACAGAATTCTGTTGATCCTGTGACTGGAATTATATTAAATCTGTAGATCAACTGGAGAAAATTGACATTGTAACTGTATTGTTTTCCAATCCACAAACATGGTCTTTTCAATTGTTAGGTCTTCTTTTGATTAGCATTTGTATTTTTCCTTGGATTCCATACGTGCGTTGCTAGACTACAACCAAGGAACTATTGTAAATGGCACTGTTTCAGTAATTTTATTTTAAATTGTTCATTGCTAATATATGGAAATGACTTTTTGTGTGACCTTGTATCCTACAGTCTTGCATCGTAGTATATATAGCTTTTCTATAGATTCCATGGAATTTTTTTTTAGTTAATAGTGGTTTACGACATTGTATATAATTTGGGGTATAGATTCATACCTCTTCAGATGTATGTGACAACACCTATCCCACCAAAGTACTTCACCATATTCCACTGGATCCCCTCTTCTCCATGCTGCACTTCCTACTTTGCCTCCCCCTTCAACTCTCATAATTTCAGTTATTTTACAGTTAGATTTTTAGAATGTGTTTAAGTTATTCTGTATCTTTGTTTTCTCTGTATTCCATGAGTAAAATCATCTCGTTTTGGTTTTTTTTTAAAAGATTTATTTATTTTAACAGAACAGGCAGATTGATGGAAATATACTGCTGAGGGGAGCAGCGGGCGAGGCAGGAGAGGTCTGCTGCACCATGTGGGTCCCCTTCCTGGCTGGGGATGGAACTCGTGCTGCAGTGGCTGCGGATGCGTCATAGTGCGGTGCTTAACTTCCTGTGCCATCAGGAAGGTTCCTATCTGGTTGTCTTTCTCCTTTGGATTTATTTAATTTGGCATAATCCCTTCCAGTTCTGTACATGTTCTCCCAAGTGGCAAGAATGCATCTTTTTATTTTTTTGTATCCACTTAAAGTTCCATTGTGTACAAATACATCTCTGTAGTTGGTACTTGGGTGGTTTCCATAACTTTGCTATTGTAAATAGTGCTGCAGTGAACATAGAAGTACATGTATCCATTATCCATTCATACTAGTTTTTTGGAATCTTTTCGCTAGATACCTAATAGTGGGATTGCTGGGTCTTATGGTGGATCTAATTTGAAAATTTTCAGAAACCTCCATGCTGTTTTCCATAGGGACTGGCCCAGTCTACATTCTGAGCAAAAAGGTTCCCTTTTCTCCACACCTTTGCTAGTACTTGCTGTTTTGGTCTTTTTGATATAGGTCATTCTCAAGGGTGTGAGGTGGCACTTCATTGTGGTTTTGATTTGTATTTCCCTAATGACAAGTGATGAGCATTTCTGCATGTGCCTGTTGGCCATTCATATATCTTCTTTGAAAAAATGTCTGCTTAGTTCTTCTGCCCACTTTTTAATTGGATTGCTTTCTTTTTGTTGAGTTGTATAAGTTCTTTGTAGTGCTTGAATATTTGCCCTATCAGCCATTCCATGGGATTTTCTATAGACAAGTCACTGCAAATAGGTACAATTTAATTCCTTTCTTTCCAATCTGATGCTTTTTCTTTTTCTATTTTTGTTTTTGTTTTTTTTTTTTCTTGACTTACTGCATTTGTTAGGCCAATATGGTGTAGAATGGAGATGGTATGAACAGACATTCTTGCCTTGTTTTGGATCTTAGGAACAAAGCAGTTTAGCCTTTACCATTAATAGGATGTTGATTGTTGGTTTTCTGTAGGTCCCTTTTATTGGTTTGAGAAAATTCCCTTCAGGTTTGCTGTTTTTATCAACTAATGTTGAATGTTGTCAAATGCTATTTCTTTGTTAACTTACATGACCATTTGTTTTTCCTTTTAGACTAACAGTATGGGTAATGATTAATTTTTCAAGTACTGAACCAGTCTTGTTTTCCTAGGCCTCAGTTTCCCCACTCTATCACACACTAACTACATCTGCATCCAGGACTAAGTGGCAGGATAAACAGTAAAAAAAGCAATGAAATTTGCCCTAAGTCTGGGTTGTCATAGCTTCCCTGCTAGATTAAGGTGCCTGCCCTCTTGGAAATACTTTCACCCCATAATAAAATAATCTCAATAAAAGCAAAATTTAAAGGAGTGTCAAAAGTTCAATATAAAATCGAAGCTGTAGACTTCAACAAAGTCTGAAACCTCTCTTGAAGAATCATCTGTTATCATCAATCATGATTTATTGATGGAAACTTCATTTCAGCAATTTCAGAGTCAGGGGAGACACTTCCATTTTTGCACTACAGGTGTCTTTGGATGAGAGCCTGAAGCCTTCCTGAAGGGTAATTCAGTGCAGAAGATAAGGGAAAAGGGGGGAAAAAAAGACAAAAATGGGATTTCTCCTGCCCTCTCTAACCCTTAGTCCTCTTTCTTATTCCTCAGACCAGAAGGAACCTCTCTTGGGGGTTTTCTTTTCGTACCTGGAGAATGTTTCCAGGTTTCAGTAGCCTTCAAGTCTAGGCCAGGTGATACCAGAGAGTGGAAAAGGAGTGAACTACTCATTACCAGCTTGGTGGACCTTCAAATTTGGCTTTTCACTTGGCTGCTTATTACCGTTTAGAGGTTCCATGCAGTTGGTCCAGGACTAATATTTTTACTAAGAGAAACAAAGAGTACTCTCACTCTAGCTTGCGTGAAACACAGATCCTACTATATTTAATTTGTAAAACAAGAAAGGAAAGGTGAATGCTTCGAAATTCTAGTTTAAAAGTATGTGCTATGGGATTATCTTTTAAAACTGTATTAATTTCTTGTGAAGTGTTTTTCCGCAAAAAACCAAATCATTGTTTTTCCACTTGGCACTTTTCAGAAATAAGTATCATTTCTTCTCTTAGGCACTTGTTAAGGCTCTTAGTGTGTAAGCAATAACAACAGTCTCTTGCTAATTAAAATAAAAAAGAAGCTCCAAGCACAGACCTTCCATTATAGGTGAGATAGGTTTATGTTGGGATAAAGCACAAAGGAAAAGAAAACCAAACTCATAAAGTGAAGACAGGCTAAAGGAGCCAGCTCTGAAAGAAGCCTGCCTGTTCTGAGAAGCCAGAATGCTCAAAAAACTATGACAAAGCTTTTTGTTTCAAGAAATAAAGTTCTAAGACAGCATGTCTAATGCACCAGTCCCGCAAATGGCTAAAGCCCCAGAAGAAAATCAAAGTGCTGCTACAAAAGGTGCAGGGAAGAATGCTGCATAGCAAAAAGCAACAGATGAGCACTTCCGCAAGAACATGCCCTATACATTCTTCTCTGTTCTCTGAAGAAAGCTGAGGGTTTTTTAGTTATGAAGAGAAAACCAAGAAAGTCTCAATATCAGTAACAGCTTACAGAAGCAGTACTCAAAATTCCTTTATACTTTTCAAATGTTAAGGAGACCCCAATGAGCTTTTGTTTATCTGAGTTATATCTGTTGATAGCCACTGTATTAGAAATATAAAACTGAGAAAATTTAATATTTATTAATTCATTAAAAAGTAAACTCATTACAGATTAACACAATAACATCTTTATAAGAATTACTATATATTTTAAGACAAAATTTAATGAGAAGGGTGGCATTGTATTACATTTTTGCAAATCTCCTTAATACCTGTCTTAATAGAAGAAAGGTGGATTCTGGTATCTGCTTCTACATTCATTTTGTTCTGATGTTACTTGAGGAATATTAAAAATCCGGCCTTGTACAGATATAAAGTTGGAAAAGGGAGCAGTATTTTAATAGGCCTCCCAGAAAACTGTGGCTATCTTTTGATTCTACACCAAACTTTGGCAGGTGAACTTTTCATGATATGTTACATTAAATCCTACCAGACGATCTTGCATGTGAACTGGATCTTTTACCTATGATTTTATAATCTCATGCACTGATCTTATGGAAAATATTGTTCCAGTGAGCTATGTAGATTTTCCAAATGTTGACACATTCCTTAAAAATATTGTTTAAATCATAGTCATTAATATCACACACCAATCTTACCAAAAAGTCAAATAAAATATTGGAAGCTACCAACCACATGAGTACAAGTTTTCCAAAATTCTAAATTTCACTTGAAAAGTTGAATTTTCTCACTAGCATCAAATACTGTCAACTGTTTTCCTGATATGACAGGTTCACTTTGTTGTTTCTCAACAAATTATTGTAGCATACCAACATCTGAATAACTATAGTTAGTAAGTTCTGTCAAGTAAAAATGGTATTCCATTAAAAAAAGCAGTTTAATCAGCATGCAAATCAATCACACAAGTGCTTTTCCTGAGGACAGCCATTTCAGTAAGCAGCAGAGATGCTTAGGCAAAGTTTCTATTTTGTCACACAAAATACTGGATAGATGTTTACTCAGAATTCTAGATTTAATGGAATTATTTTTTTTTTACGATTCATCAAAGGCATTCTTAATTGAAACTGGCTTTTTTTTGCCACAAGCACAGGCAGTGAGGCTGCAATGACAACTAGTACAGCTTACCACAGGTCATACATACTAAAGCATCAGCAATTTTACCCATTATTACTTTTGCACCAATGTTTTGGCAACATTATGAAAATAATTTTGACCCCTAAAAGATTCTCAAAACCTGCAGAGACTTCCAAACCATACATGAGAAGTTCTAACTTAACAAATAGCTTACTGATACACTTTAAAAGTAAAATTTTTTAAAACATTTTTGCGATACTTTACAAAGTTTAAAATCATTGAAAAGTCTCATTGAACCTAGGTATCTCATGTATTTTCCCAAGGATGACCATTAACAGGTCTATGATTCTACATGAGAAATTTTTTAAAGTAAATTGAAGAGACAAATGATACAGTATTATTTAATAACTAGGCTATAAGATAACTGTAGCTACCTCTGAAATAGCCCTCAAATATCTCAACTTCCTGCACAGTCCCATTTTACACACTAATCCAGAGTTGGCTTAGTCTGTGTAACCAAGAGCATATGACAGAAGTGATACACTTCCTAGACTGGTTGTAAAAGACTTGTTTCTCTCTTTTCTTCTGTCTGGATTCTTGCTCTCTTGGATCACTTGCCTGAGAGGAAGCAAGCTACCAAACTGTATGCTACCATATGGAAAGGTGACGAGCTGAAGTTTTCAGATAAGAGCCAGCAAGGCAGTGAGTCCTTGGGGTAGTTTATGAAACAACAGTAACAATAATGCCTTGCTAATACATCTTTCTGGTATTTCTCCTCCCATAAACCTTGTCTATACTAGAAAAACATTTTGCTGAAATTATACTAAAAAATATTTTCTTGTAATTATTTTTCTCTGAAACTGAATAATAACATCTAGCACTTTTTGCAAGACCAAAGTAGTTCATACCCAAGATCCTTAACTGGATAAATAAATCTGTATCTCACATACTTTTTTTTTTTTTAATGGTACCTGAGCACCAAGCACACAGCCAAGGACAGAAAGTCTTTCTTGCTAAGAAAGATTTTATCTCCCTACCCCCTCAGCCCAGTTTGAGATCCCATCCTTTTAGAGAGGATGGGATCCCACCTTTTTCTTACCTGTTTCCTTACTTTCCACCAAAGCAATGCTGAGCTATTTTCTTCATACCCCCCCCTCCCCCAGAATCTGCTTCCACACCTCCAATCTCAGTTATCGGAAAAGAAAGTTTTCCTGATTCCCATAGCACTTGTATGTTTTAAATAAATGTAAGTTCTACTACTTGAAGATACCTGAATCATGACACAAATTCCTAGACACTTCACTAATTTTTTTTTCTTGTCAAAAACAATGCCTGTGTCAGCCTGCTATCATTACTGTTTTTCTCATTGGCTGAAAACATCCAGCACCTGACTCTGCTGTTCAAAGGAAATGTTCTCTAAGCTTCTCTTTCTGTAGATAATTGCATGATATAATCCATCCATATCCCACAAGTCCCCAGCTATTCTTAGTTTATTATAAACAAGGGTGACCTGAACCCTAGCCCAGTTACATCTAGCCCTTTCACAGAGAACCTGAATGGTGTAATAACTCATAAAACGTTAGTCTTCAGTGCCACCTCATTCCTACAACTGTGGCCCTCTTGCCAAAATCACAATAGCTGGGTACCTGCCATTAAGGATTCTAAGGCTGAACTGGGAAGAGGTGGCCTGAAGAGTTAACATGTGGGAGTTCACTTGCTTTCTTCATCCATTTTTCCATCACACCACACAAAAAAGTTAAGTGTTGTATCCTGAAAGACTTGATTTTTTGTTACCAAAAAAAATAATAAAGAAAGAAAAATAGAGCCTTACAGCCTCCTTGACCAGTTTTCTACTGGATTGGACCACTGCCTCTGTCAATGTAAATTCCGTTTTAATCATCTCCAGCACATTCATAGCCGATTCCAGTGGTGTGAGTTCAGCCTCCATATCAAAGGAACAGTCTAGGACAAAGAGCACAGTTTTCACTTTAGGCTATTTCCTAAGGAGTGTAAAAGCTATGTGCAAATATGTATATATTTTATCAAAACATGCAAATATAGTAAGATTTGCATTTAAGTAGTGGACTAACTACAGGCTTATCAGCATGTTGAAAATTCAGATTCAAATTAATGAAGTGACCATCTTTTAATATTTTTAAGGCAGGTTAAAAAAACATTTCTTTAACACATGCATTTGAATCTCAAATTTCAGAATACACACATGCCCCTCAGTTACAAGCAGTCAGAAACGAAAGACAGTTTTGCTAAACATCTGTCAAGTCCAATTCAGGGGGGAAAATGCGTAAACTATGAAAAACCACTCTACAATGGGAAAAAGATGTCTACCTTAACTCACTTTATATAGCACCAACGTTGGGGCGAGTAAGAAACAGGTGGTGGTGGTGGGGGGAGACCAACCAAAGAAGCAGCCTAGAAAATCTTAAGTGATGAAAAAAACTAAGGCCAGAGAAAAGACTTATCCTAGAAGGAGAAGACCGCTGTGATAAAAAACATAGATAGTATCGCACCTTGAGATCTGGACCTAAGTTTGAAAACAACATAACCCTAAATAAGTAAGCTCAAAGAAGAACACAAAAATAGCCGTACCTAAATTTTCCCCTTCTTCAATGCGCGACAGACACTGCATAACCCGCAGCAGCCGGGACACGGTATGTTCCTTCCCCAAGGGCCTGACAAGCAAAGCTGGGAAAGAAGACATCATTTGCCCGGCGACACTCGATCCCGACCCCTGCGCCCAAAAGATCCCCTCACAGACAACCCAGCCTCCTTCCCTCGGCCCGGCCCTCACCCTGCATGATGTCCCGGATCTGCCTGAAGTCCTCGTACCGGCTACCCCGAAAGGCCCGCAGCGCCTCGTGGAAGTAGAACTTGAGCACCCAGCGGTTGACCGCCTCTTCCAATCGTGCTTCCCCCGCGCCCCGCTCCGCGGCGCCACCCAGCCCCGGCTCATGGCGCCCCCGCCGAGCACGCCCGCCACTGCGGGACGTCCGCCGGCCTGCCGATCGCCCGCTGCCGTCGCTGCTCCCGCCTCCTCCCGCCATCGCGTCCGATCGCCGCGCGCCCTCCCCGCCCTCCCGGCCCGGCCGCTTCCTCGGCTGTGACGCCGCCGGGTCACGCACGACGCCCGGGCCGGAAGCGGAGCCAGCCGTCCCGGCTCCCGCGGCCATGATACAAACGCGTTGTGAGCCGCCCGCGGGCTTCTGGGAGGGAAAGGACCGTGGCCCCGGCCCCCCTCTCGTTCTCCGTAGTTCCCGGTGAGCCCGTCGCAATGCCTGCTGGGGTTTGAAGTACAGTCCTCCCGGGCGGCTACACTAACAAACCTGGCTGAGTTTGCAATTCAAATGTCAACTTGTCTTCGAAATTATGCAAAACTCTACTAGAGACGCTGGATAATGTATACGGTATTAAAAATAAGTACCTGCAGCTTATTTGACACTTTCTAAATTGTAAAATGTAGCATACATAAAAGAAAGCTTATTAATTTTACTTTTATTTAAATTACGGTCTTTGAGAAAACAAAGACTCGTGTTAACCCAATGGAAGTTAAGAAACAGAATATGTCTGGCACCTCTAGACATCACGTAACTTTTTATTACAAAAACAGCACAATTTGCTGCAGGACAATTAGGAAAAATAAGCAAAAAGATGACATAAATCTTTCATAATCTCATATGAAAAAAATAATTTGGCATTTAGGTTTGTAATCATCCAGTGTCTTTTGTATACCATGTGCTGTGTGTGTGTGTTTTGCTTTTGACAAGGTGCAGGCTCCCTACATGATGTTTAAAGTCTAAAAATTTATTCTGTTTGGGCTCACCAGCAACTTCTGTAATTTTGTTTTCATTTGCTACTCACTTGGCCTGCAGCCTTGGTCTTTTCCATTCCAACCTAAATTTTTCTTGTCGTTCAAGCCTCATTTAAAAAATACTTCAGGACCTCCCTGGTGCTCAAGGAGTTGAGCACCACACTCCACTGCAGAGGTAGTTCGATCCCTGGCCAGGGAGGTGATCCATATGGCACAGCAGGCCTCTCCTGCCTTGCCAGCTGCTCTCCTCAGCAGTGTATTTAGTAGATACCCCTGTTCTGCTCCCCACTCTATCTCTGGAGAAGCTTTTTACCCCCAGCGCTTCTGGCCTGTACCTGGCACCCTGGTGGCACAAGGGGTTAAATTGCAACACTATGATGCTATCTATCAGCAGGAGTTCGATAGGGCCAGGGAGCTGACCCACGTGGCACAGCAGACCACTTCTGTCTCACCTGCTGCTCCTCTCAGCAGTGTATTTAAGGCAGATGTGCATTTGCCTGTTATGTTCCCCACTCTGTCTCTGGTGACTCCTCTCACCCTTGGCATCTCTGGCCTGTGCACCAGTTCTTGTATGCATAAGTAAATAAATAAACATTTAAAAACTATTTCACCCTTTCTTACTTTTATGAGCTGCCACTCCGTCCTTAGGATCTCCTGTTTCACCCTTCTGGAAATATTCTCCACAGCTAGCTCCATTTGGGGAAGGCACCCTGTTTGCTTGTTGATGCTACGCCCCAGATTCTAGCCCAGGGCCTGACACATATCTTGACTTTGTGTTGAATTGAGTAGTCATGTGAGTAAGGCTTTGGATACACATTGAAAAACTGCCTCCAGCAAATTGTATTTACTCTTAAAGTTCCCCATTTCTTACATATTTGTATCGGGATGTTACAGAACAGCTGACTACTTAATTTTATGACTACTCAGGAAAGCTTCTCTGTGTTTTTTTCTCCCTTCCTCTTCTTATAGATAGGACTTGAATGCACTTCAAAAGGAAAGTCATGGTCCCTCTCTTCTTCTCCAGCTACTCTTCTTGTCCAACTCTGGTTCCAAGTCCATATCCAGCTCCCGTCTGCCGGACACATTCTTGAACTTTCTTGGCATTCTATTAGGGGTTTTCCACATAGACCATGAGAGTCTATTCCCCACTACTTCTTTTGGTGCTTTATTGTCTAAACTGCCACAGCAGGGGAGCAAGTAAATGAGGGGCATTTCCAGAGGACGCAGTGGGCCTGAAATGGGTTGTAGAAAACAAGTAGCGGCACATGGTGTGAGTCCCTGTCAGGCACTGATTATGCACTTGGAATTCACCACCCAGTATCTAGTTTGAATAGAGAAATCCTGGTTCTGACAGGTACTCTTCCCTGAGAAACCCAGTAATTGGTTGAGTTTCAAAAGCTATTCAACCAGTCTCATAAAACTGGGACCAACGAAGTTCCAGTTTAGGGTCACTAGAGGATTACACAAAAGGACAAGTGGCAACATCATTGAGTTGATGAAAACACATGTTGGCTCCTTGAATTATACATTAATCTGTGTGGTATCCTAGTCTGGTGAAATCTCAACAGGGTAACCATCCAGAATATGGAAAGAGGCCTCTCAGTCTGACAGAATTTTAGTGACTGGCTGCTTTTTCCTCTCAGCCTGACTGCTTAATGAAGGACCAAATTACCTACCTCAAATCCTGACCGTTCTGCTTGCACTATGAAGCTATCTGCAGTCACTGCAGCATGAGTTCAACTCCTGGCCACTGTGGTGACCCACATGGCACAGCAGACTGGTCCGGTCTTGCCTGCTGTTCCCCTCAGCAGTGTATTTCAGTAGATCTTCCTGTTCTGTTCCCCACTCTGTCTCTGGTGAACTCTCTCAGTGCCCCCTCTCCTCCCATGCCTCTGGCCTGTACCCCAGTTCTTATATGCATAAATAAATAAATCTAAAAAAATTTTAAAAACCTAATTTTGGCAGTTCTGTCCACCAGTGACTGCGTAGGTGCCTCTCTTTTTTATCTATTTTTTCTAGTAAACCTGTTCTTTTAAAATGTAAAAAAACCCACTAATTTTATTTATATTATGAAGTAACATGTAAAGTACATAAGTAGTAAGTGTACAGACTGATGCATTTTCTCCTTATTTTTCAGAGCCTTACCATCATCTGGTTGTCGGAACACCCTACCCTTGGGCACCAGCAGGTGGCAGTGTAGTATAGGAGAAAGACCACAGTGACTGTGGGGGGACCAGCAGGCTTATCCTGACCCAACATTGCTGACTTGGGTAAGAATTTAAACTCTAGTAGCCTCATTTCCCCCATCTGCTTTACTTATTTCTTTTAAAAAAGATTTATTTTATTTATGCATACAAGAACTGGGGTGTAGGACAGAGGAGCAAGGGATGAAAGGATTCACCAGAGACAGAGTGGGGAGCAGAACAGGCAGGTTGACTGAAATACACTGCTGAGGGGAACACTGGGCAGGACAGGAGAGGTCTGCTGTGCCAGGTGGGTCAGCTCTCTGGCCAGGGATCAAACTCTTGCTGCAGATAGCTTCAGAGTGCTGAGACTTAACCCCTTATGCCACCAGGAAGACCCTCCCTCATCTACATTAGGGACAAAACTTTTACTAAATGGACTTCATAGTGTTGTAGTGAATATAAAAGAAATGAGGTTTGTCGGTAATGCCTGACAGGTGTCAATTAAATTAGCAGGCTTTTAAAATATATAATACCCAATGTCAGGGAGCATGTTGTGAAACATTTTCATCCAGTGTTGGTGGGAATACAATCTTTCCAGAGAGCAACTCAAGAAAAAAGCCAACAAGAACCATAAACATTTCAGTTTTTAGAAAGTCACTCTATGGTGATAATCATAAATGAGCACCAAGATTTAAGTATACATATTATCATCACAGTATTACTTATAGTGTACAAAAAATTAAAAGTCAAAAGGTCTTTGCTAGAATAAATCATGTGTGCTCATAGTAAGGAATTTTATTCTGTGGTGAAAGACCCACCCCAATAAAATTAAGCAAGTAAATATGTACCAAAAGATAATTTTATGCTTAAGATATAATAAGAAAAAATTTACAAACATATAATGTGACCACAAATTTATGGAAATGAGAATCACATTTTAAAAATTTGTGACGCTCTTACTACAATATTAATTGCTTACTATACTATCTCTGTTATGTTGCTTAATTGTCACCAAAATCCTACAAAATAGGTGTTACTGTGCCAGTTTTACAGATGAATAAACTGAGGCTTTATGAAGTTACATGAGGGCCTCCCTGGTGGCGCGGTGGGTTGGGCAACGCACTATGAAGCAAACCACAGCCACTGCAGCAGGAGTTCGATCCCTGCTGCCGGCCAGGGAGGGGACCCACATGGTGCAGCAGACCTCTCCTGCTGTGCCCGCTGCTCCCCTCAGCAGTGTACCTCCATTGATCTGCCTGTTCTGCTCCCCACTCTGTGGTGAATCCTCCCACCCCCCCCCACCTCTGCCTGTACCCCAGTGCTTGTGTACATAAATAAATTAAAAAAAAAAAAAGAAGTTACATAACTTGTCCAAGATGTCATAATGAATGTATGTCTGAGGCAGGCTTTAAATCTGAGTAGTTTTATATTAGTTAAAGTAGAATGACGAGAGGTTTCAGTTTTTCTTCCTTTAACTTTTCTATGTTTTCCACAATGCGTGTGTATGGAGGGAAGTCCCCAATGTATGTTATCCTTTGTGAAGACTTAGCATGGTGCTTGATTCATAAAAATGGTTCCGGAGAGTTCCAGAGTCTTAACTTCCTGCATAGGGACAGGCATTTCTGGTCATGTGCTAGTGAGACTATTTTATATGATACACCAACTAACATTTAAAAAATATTGATAATAATGAAAATTTTAAAACATGCACCTGAAATATACACAAAGCATCAAGCCTATAGTTACTTGGATAATATTGCTGAGGACAAAACTTAAGATGGTGTTTAGGTTAAAGAAAATGAGTTATATATAGAAAGGTAAGATGTAAGTTGAGTTGTCTTTGTGGATATACAAAGAACTGTAATGGTGGCACATGAGTGCTGGAAGCGTGAGAAATACCATCCTGATGACTGTGGGCTGGAGAACAGCAACAAGCAACAAAGCCCTGTATGGACTGGGGGTTTTTTCAGTCCTTTCGGTTTAGCACATGGAACATTGTGTCAAACACATACTTGGCTGGTTCCTTCAAAGCCCCCCAAGTGAAAATTCTCTTGTCGTCAGCAATGAGACTTGCAAAAATTTGATAAAGAAGGACTTGGGGTGGGAGTAGAAGGTCATCTAGTTGGCAGACTAAATAAGGAATTTGTCTTGAAATCAAGTGCTGGATGTTAAGTTGAGAAGACATAAGGTCTCCCATCGTGAAGGTTGGAGGAAGGGCACTCCTTGGCATCACTGCTTCAAACCTGGTGCCCTTCTCCAGGCAGGTCAGAGACTCAGAAGTGGACTTTCCTCCAAGGGCACTTGCTCTGCATTTATACAGAGCCTACTTTGTGAGTTGAAGCTCAGCAGGTTTTACAGGCATAAATACAGATAAAACATTAATCTGGTTTTTTAAGATTTATTTTTATTTATTTATGCATACAAGAACTAAGGTACAGGCCAGAGGTGTGGGGGTGAGAGGATTCACCAGAGACAGAGTGGGGAGCAGAACAGGCAGATTGACTGAAACACACTGCTAAGGGGAGCAACAGGTGAGACAGGAGAGGTCTGCTGGGCCATGTGGGTTAGCTCCCTGGCTGGGGATCGAACTTGTGTTGCAATGACTGCAGGATAGCTTCATGGTGCTGCAATTTAACCCCTTGTACCACCGGGGAGGCCTGATAAAACATTAATCTTATCCTTATTTTTATAGATTGATTTATTTATGCATACTAGAACTGGGGTCCAGGCCAGAGGTGTGGGGGGCAGGGAGTGTGAGGATTCACCAGAGACAGAGTGGGGAACAGAACAGGCAGATGGACTGAAGTACACACTGAGGGGAGCAGCGGGCGAGGCAGGAGAGGTCTGCCGCACATGTGGTTCCCCTCCCTGGCGCATCAGTGGCTACGGATTCTTCATAGCGTGGTGCTTAACCCCTTGTGCCACCAGAGAGGGACATTAATCTTATCCTTAAGGACTTCAAAGTCTAGATGGAAAATCAACATATAAAAATAATGACATTATGTTTTAATTTTAAGCAATGAGTAGCTATTACTTCCATAGATCCTCTCCCCCCACACACACTCCACCCAGTGAATAAATAAATATTCCTTAAATGATCATTTCAAGCCAAACTGTTAAGGGACACATTAGAATTATGTGGGGTGGTTGAAAGAATCTAAGCTGGAAAGCTGCCATACCTGGGTTAGAATTCTGTCTTCACATTCTAAACTGGAGGTCTTCATATCCCTGGGCATGAAGCCTTTTCAAGGTGATCAGCCTTCACATAGAATCTTTCTTAAGACTGACCTGCCTGAAAACACACCAGTCCCACTCTTCCTGTCCCAATCACTTTTTTTTTTTAAAAGATCTATTTATTTATGCATACAAGCACTGGGGCATAGACCAGAGGTGTGGGGGGGGGGGGCGAGAGGATTCACCACAGAGAGCGGGGAGCAGAACAGGCAGATAACAGAAGTACACTGCTGAGGGGAGCAGTGGGCACAGCAGGAGAGGTCTGCCGCACCATGTGGGTCCCCCTCCCTGGCCGGCAGCAGGGATCGAACTCATGCTGCAAGTGGCTGCAAGTGGCTGCGGTTTGCTTCATAGTGCGGTTTGCTTCATAGTGCGCTGCTTAACCCACTGCGCCACCAGGGGAGGCCCCCCAATCACTTTTTAACTTTGCAGAAGATAAGGCAGGGCCTCCCTAGTAGCCTAGGGGTTAGGTTTCAGGGCTATCACCACTGTGGTCTGAATTCATCCTGGACCAGGGAGCTAACTCACATGGCACAGCAGACCTCTCCTGTCTTACCAGCTGCTCCCCTTAGTGCTGTCATTTCAATAGATCTGCCTGTTCTGCTCCCCACTTTGTCTCTGGTGAATCCTCCCACCCCTGCCCTTCTGTCTTACACCCCAGTTCTTCTATGCAAAAATAAAAATTAAAAAGCAAAAGATAAGGTATACCTTCTATGTTAGAAACTGACTTTAGATTCAAACAGAAGTACAATTTGAAAGGCTGACTGTTGGTGGGAGTATAAATCAATCAGTCACTATGGAAAACAATGTATAATTCCCCCTAAAAATAGAAATGCCATATGATCCAGCTAACCTACTTCTGGGCATTTATCTAAAGACTATGAAATTACTAATTTGAAGAGGCATATTCACCCCTATGTTCATCCTAATATTACTCACAATAACCAAGATTTGGAAACAACCACAGAGAGATAGATAAAGATGGGGTATATTTTCACAGAGGAGTAAAAGTCAGTTGTCCAAAAAGATGAAATTCTGCCATTCGTAACAACACGATGGGACTAGGGAATATCATAAGTCAGACAGAGAAAAACAAATACCAGGACTTCAGTCATATGTGAAAGATAAAACTAATGAATGAACAAACAAAACAACAACAAACTTTTAGGCACAAGGACAAAATAATAGTTACTAGAAGGATAAAGGGGAAGGGGAGAGTGAGAGAGGTCAGTGGCATGGTGATGGGTGGAAGTTAGTGTTTAGATGGTAAGCATAATGTAGTATACACAATGTCAATTAGTAAAACTGTATGCCTGAAACCTATAGGGTATTGTGAGATGTTACATAAATAAAATAAAAATAGAAAAAAATTAAAGTCTAACTAAGGTTCCATCACCTACTCCCTCTTTTATTTCATTAAGAGATGAATATTCAATGGAAATAATTTCATGCTACTTTGATCAGTATTATTAGTGTATAATTAATAATTATAATTATAACATAAGCCCAAAGAAAGCTGTTGATATTTAGTATTATGGTCACAGTATATTTTAAATATTTTAAATTTTTAAATATATAATTGTATATTTATTGTAGAACAATAGTATGACAAATAAGGGACTTTCAAGCAAAAAATAGGTTGTATTAGAGTAATATTTGGTGGGAGACAGATTTCAAGAAGAAAAAAATTATCTAAAAGATGTGACTGTAAAGGAAGTACTTGTTCATATCTTTTTATTTTTAACTGGGTGAAAATAGCTATCAAATCACTAAGGTATTTATATTTCATTTGGATATATTTATGACAGTGATTTGGCCTTTTTAAAAAATTTTTTTTGGTGCACATTTGGTTTTATTGTAACAAAGCAACTTGTACATTTTTAAAGGCTTTATTTTACTTATTTATGCATACAAGAACTGGGGTACAGGCCAGAGGTGCAGGGGATAAAAAGATTCACCAGAGATAAGAGTGGGGAGCAGAACAGGTGGATCTACTGAAATACACTGCTGAGGGGAGCAGTGGGTGAGACAGGAGAGGTCTGCTATGCCATGTGGGTCACCTCCCTGGCCAGGGATCTAACCCAGTGCTTAAACTTAAGCCCTGGGCCACCAGGGATGCCCCCAATTTGTACACTTTTACCGTTTAAAACTGAGCATCATCTTTCCTTTCCAGTTAAATACAAAGAAAATTTAAAAATAAACAGGAATAAAATTACAATAAAGAATGTCAATTCCAAATAAGATCCTACAGGTTCTATTGATTCTCCCATTGAGTTAGCCACTTTATTCTTAAATGTTAAGATCTGCAATGTGCCAGAAATCACATCTTTTGTGTCTAGTTCAAGCATAGTGAATCACCCCCAGAAAACTCCCTTGGAGAGTCAACTCACTCTCCATCCCCCAACCATGCCTTCTTTTGGTCTGTTCTTGAATTTTTTTAAAAAAGTTTATTTTTTAAAATTTTTGCGTAGAACTTAGATGTAGGCCAGAGGTGCGGGGGTCTGTGTGTGGGGGGGGGGTGAGGATTCACCAGAAACAGAGTAGGGAGCAGAACAGGTGGATCTACTGAAATACACTGCTGAGGGGAGCAGTGGGCAAGGCAGGAGAGGTCTGCTGCGCCATGTGGGTCTGCTCCCTGGAAGGATGAAATCATGCTGCAGTGGCTGGCGATAGCTTGATAGCGCTGAGACTTTAAAAACCCTTTCGCCACCAGGGAGACCTCTGCGCTTGAATTTCACATAAAAAGAATTATATTGTAGTTGCTCTTTATGCCTGACTTCTTTTGCATAATAAGGTTGAAGAGTCATCCATACTATTCCTTTTTATTGCTGAGTAGTATTTCATTGTACAAAACTCTACAGTTTTTCCCTTCTCCAGACATGCTTGTGATATTTCCAGTTCTGAGCAATTATAAATAAGGCTGCTGTGCGCATTCTTGCGCGAGTTTAAAAGATACGTATATTTTTTAGATGTCAAATTTAAAAGGTGCAAGGGGATGCAGATTCTTAGGCTATCATTTCCTTTGTTTTTTTTTTTTTCACTGTGAAATATGACATACATACCAAAGGATGCCAGAGTACCTTACCAAGTATTTGTACCACTTAACACTGCTACCTAAGCCGAACATTGTAACGATCTGATGACAACATAGTTGTATTTGTTGCAAATGTCTTCTCTCACTCTATGGTTTATTTATTATTCTCTTAAGGTGCATATTCATGAATCAAAGTATGTAACTTTAGAGTACCTTTAGCTATCTCCTTTCCTTTATCATGAATGCTGTTCTTGGCTTAACAAACCCTTTCCTATTCATTAGCCATGAAGGTATTTTCCTGTATTAATTTCCCAAAAATTCTTTCCTTTTGCATTTAAATCGTCTATCCATTTGGATTTGATGTTTGTGTGTGGTGTGAAGTTGGATTTAGTTTCATCCACCATGTCCCCCACGCTTCCCTCCTCCCCACTTCCCCAAACAGGGGTATCCAGCTATTCCAGCACCATCTATTAAACAGTTCTTTTCTTACTGGCTGAAGTGCCTCCTTGGTTGTACACTAAGTGGTCATAGACCTGTTTCTAGGGATTCACAAGTTTTCAAAATCTCTTGCTGGGGTATGCAAACGATAACACCAAGAGCAACAAACCATGAAGACCATTCAACTGAACAAATCTCGTGACCTTCAGTTCATGCATTGAACTCCCTGCACAGTTGGGAGAATAAAATGGGGTTACACCATGCAGTGGCTGAATGTTCTAACACAGTACGCCTCAGGAAGCAGTAGTTGCGGTGGTTTTCCTTTCTGTTGTTCTAGTTCAAGTGCCGTGGGATACCTGAAAACAATACCTGCCTGGGACAAGGCTGCCAGGGCTAGAGCCCAGTGGACGTGACATTTGGGTGGGTCATGAATGACAGCGGAATCTGTCATCTCTTTTATGCCTGCAATCTGTTGGCTGTCTTTGGCGCACTCCCTATGTGTGTTTCAGCTGCATTATGTTTTATTTGGCTAGAAAGGCCCAGAGGGAAAGATTGGCGCCCCACCCCAAGCGTTGAATTTTTGAAGATCCCCAGTAGCAGTTGCCTAAGACCTAAACGTTGTACTGGCTCCATGTTTGTTAGACACACTTCCATGTCACAGCCCAGGGCGGGGCTGGGCCTTTTAAAAATTCCTCCTACTGTAGTGTAGCAGGATTCCTGAGTTTCACCCACACACTGCTCCCTCCCCAAATCCAGCCACCAGCCACTGGCCAACACACACCAACACCCACCCACTCGCCCCCAGCACCACCACCCATGGGAAGACTGAAATCTGTACCACACCCATGCTACAATCGTGCCTCTGTGAGGGAGAGCATAGGGTCTTGCACCCAGTAGGCACCTGATAAAGATCAAGTGAATAATACATGAGTAACCACATTAAGATTAGGATATGGTAGTACATTCCCATCTGCTGCAGTGTAGCAAGAAATGAGTAGATTATGTGACTATCACCAGTTCTTGTGCAGTGGAATCACATTGAGAATGGGGGCAGTTAAATGGATTCCCACTCCTCCCCCCAACTACCAAATTAGAATAGAGAGGGGATGTACAGAAAGGAGCTTTTCTTTTTCTTAAAATTTATTTGTGTGTGCCTACAAGAACCTGGGGTACAGGTCAAAGGTGCAGGGATAAGGGGATTCACCAGAGACAGAATGGGGAACAGAACAGGCAGATTGGCTGAAATACACTGCTGAGGAGAGCAGCGGAAGAGACAGGAGAGGTCTGCTGAGCCATGTGGGTCACCTCCCTGGCCGGGGATTGAACTGGTACTGTAGTGACTACGATTTGTTTCATAGTGCATTGCTTAACCCACTGTGCCAACAGGGAGGTCCCCTACTTTGTTTTTTTAAAATATATTTTTAAAAGATTATTTATGCATACAAGAGCTGGGGTGTAGGTCAGAGGTGCGGGGGGGGGGAGGGTGAGAGGATTCACCAGAGACAAGTGTGGAGCAGAACAGGCAAATCTACTGAAATACACTGCTGAGGGGAGCAGTGGGCAAGGCAGGAGAGGTCTGATGTACCATGTGGGTCACCTCCCTGGCTTGGGATCAAACTCATGTTTCAGTGACTGAGTATAATGCTGTGACTTAACCCCTTGTGCCACCAGAGAGGACCCCAATATATGCTACTTTGAAATTATATTGAGGACACACTGCTTCTTTAAAAATGTAGTAGATTTTTGAATGTGTTACCTATTCCAAATTAATAGAAACAAAGACAAAAAGAGGAATGTTATAATACAGTGCCTATAGCATTGTCCTATTTGTGTATAAAAGATTATACATATGCTTGTGTATACACACACACATTTATATATATATATATACACATTGATGTATATCCGTGTGTGTATATCTGTAGTTATTTATACATAAGTAGGAAAATTGTAGAAGAATTGTTAACTAGTTATTCCTGGGGAGTATAATGAAGTGGGGAAGTTTTTGTTTTTTCCCTTATGACTTTTCATGCAGTTTAAATTTTTTAACCTAAGGAAATAACTACTTCATAATTTTCTGACTGAAAAAAAACCCTGTAACCTTTAGCGCTTGGGAGATTTTAAATTTCCAGCAGGGGGCAGCAGTGATTCTCCAATGACTGACGTCAGAGCAACACTGAGGATTAGTCCAGCGATTTACCAGTCCAGGCCCAAATACTGTACTTGCATCACCAGATCATAAAGGAAACAAAAAGCAGCAACCACAGGAAACTTAACTTGCTGAATGAATTGTTGTGACATAACATTTCCTATACACCTTTTTCTCTATTAACTTCTGTCCTTGAGTCTAAACTTCCTTTTCTCTCTCTGCAGCTCAGTTTTTGTCTGTTAAAATCAGTGGGTTTGATGAGATAATTTAAAAAGATTCTTTCAAACTCCGAAATCCTATGGCTTTAAAAATATACATCTGCATCAGGAAAAAATAAGCCCCCGTGCCCTCTGAAATTAATTGACTTATCAAAGAATGTGCTTTATAACCTCTAGTTGAGCAGGATAAATTATTGCTGGTTTATCTTCCATGTAGATCAAAGAATTCCTTTTTTTTTTTTTTTTTTTGGCTTGGGGGAGATGTTGGTATTTATTCAATTCACTGATGAAGGGAAAAGAGAACTCTTTCACTCTATAAATGTTTAGTATGTGTGTAAAGGTCGTAGGTCCGGTGTTTAGAAATTACACACAGGCTTACGAAAGAATCTTCACTGGCTTAGCCAAATTAAACAGCAGGCAGTTGTAGAGAAATAAACACAAGTTAACATTTAACCACAAAGCCGTGTTCTAGCTGCTCTGTCGTTCTCAACAGGAGGAAACTGAGCGGTCAGCAGGCTGGTGGCTGGCTACTCTAGCAAGTCACTGAGATTCTCTGAGAACTCACCCACCTATTGTTCTTATAAAAACATAATATGTATATTCTATTTGAAATATTTCAGATATATATTTGTCAGATATATATTAATATCTGCCTCATAAACTTTTCCAACTCTGTGCTTTAACAGCAATGCTCCTTGAACAGATCACTCTGTAATTTATAAAACTTGCCTTTGTTGTTTTTGTTTTTGTTACATTTTTGACATCTGCCCAAGGTTACTGCTCCTCACTGACTAGGGCATAATTCAGACCTGTAACTGGCTCCCTTGACTGTGGCAGTGTATCAAATGAAAGAGCTTACTTCATTTACTTGTTTTTTTTTTTATTAATATAAAATATTTTAAAATTTACATATACTTGCCATAAATTGTAATCCCCATGTATTCCCCACCACCATCTCACCAGTGCACCATCACCTCAGTCCCTCGTGCTCCCATCTTCCCTCAACCCTCCCCCTCCCCTCCGCAAGAGAACTTGGGTATAAGTACATAGTGAGTGATTATTATGTCCCAAAGCTTGATCTAGCTCACATGTATTAAACACTATGTACTGGTTTCTGTTAGGTGCTGGGTAAGATATCAAAGCTGACTAAGACTTGATCATTGAGTTAAGATACTTCTTGGGGCCTCCCTGGTGGCATAAGTTGTTAAGTTGCAGCACTATGAAGCTACCGACAGCCATTACAGCACAAGTTTGATCATGGGCGAGAGAGCTGACCCACATGGCGCAGTAGGCCTCTCCTGCCTCACCCACTGCTCCCCTCAGCAGTATGTTTCAGTAGATCTGCCTGTTCTGCTCCCTACTGTCTCTGGTCTGTCCTCTCACGCCCACCCCAACACCTCTGGTCTGTACCCCAGTTCTGTATGCATAAATAAATCTTTTTTAAAAATGGCACTACTTAATGTTTTTAGAGGAGTGCAGAGTTGATAAGTAAACAAATACAACATGTGGGGAATAATAGTCTTTGAGACTTATTCTTTCCCCTGACATAGTTTCTTTTGCACCTTTCTAGAATGTCTTTAGGGAAGAATGATGTGGCAGAGCCCGTATGCACCAGAAATGCGGGCCGGACTACAGGGCAAGAGAATGAGACCAAGAATAGAGTTCCTGACAGAAAGTCTAGAGAATCAACCCGGAATGTTTGGGGTTTTTTTGTTGTTGTTTTGGTTTTTTTTTAAAGAGCTGGAGTACAGGCCAGAGTCCAGGGTGGTGAGAGGATTCATCAGAGACAGAGTGGGGAGCAGAACAGGCAGAGACTGAAACACACTGCTGAGGGGAGCAGCGGGCAAGGCAGGAGAGGTCTGCTGCGCCATGTGGGTCTCCACCTTGGACGGCGGCAGGGATCGAACTTTTGCTGCAGTGGCTGCTGTTTGCTTCATAGTGCGTTGCTCAACCCACTGCGCCACCAGGGAGGCCAACCCGTAATGTTTGTTAAAAAATTTCTAGGGGCTTCCCTGGTGGCGCAGTGGGTTAAACAACGCACTATGAAGCAAACTGCAGCCACTGCCACATGAGTTCGATCCCTGCTGCCAGTCAGGGAGGGGACCCACATGGCGTAGCAGATCTCTCCTGACTCTCCTGCCTCGCCCGCTGCTCCCCTCAGCAGTGTGTTTCAGTCAGTCTGCCTGTTCTGCTTCCCACTCTGTCTCTGGTGGATCCTCTCACCACCCCCACCTCTGGCATTTATCCCCACTCTTGTGTACATAAATAAATCTTTTTTTAAAAAAAAAAAGAAAAGAAAATTTCTAGGCCCCTCTCCTCAAAATTTTCTCTCTGCTCCAAATTGAAATTCAATACATATTTTGTGAATGTTTTCATGTAAGTGTAATCATCAGAAGGGTTTGCATGACTTCATCCTGCAATCCAGTCTCTTCCCATTCCTCTTATTTATTGTCTTCTCAACTCACCTCTTTCATCCTCACTCAAGGATTTGCTTTGATATGCTGGAATGGTGGCCCTTCATAGCTTCTGAGTCTTGGCATGAGGGGGGTGTGAGTCCTTTAATTTGAAACCCTCTGCCTTTTGACAGCCACAGGTAACCTAACATTTCCTCTCTAAAGCTGACTAAAAATTTGTCTCTTTCTGGAATTCTTCCTTGCAGAGTTCTTTACTTTTACACTCTGTTCTGTGCCATCGATGCAGTTGGAGTTGTTGGAATGTAACCAGGGATGTATTCTTACATCTTTGTGTGTGCGTAAGTTCTGGTTCTTTCCATGGGGGGCAGCATGAGTTTGTGCACAGAGCTAGGCTTTGGAAATCTGGCAGGAATTCATATAGCAGCACCATTCAGGAGTTCTCAAATTCTTGCTGGCTGTCCTTTGTCACCTTGGGACTGCTGTTTTATTCTCATGCGTTGTTTTCTGCCATCCTGGCTTCTGGAGGCAGCTGTCCCTGGTTTCACTTTACTTCGTTCTCTCCAAGAGTGGACAGAGGCCCTCTTTTAATTTCCCAAAGCACAAATAAAACCATACTACTTTTTCCACCATTTACTGTAGTGTCCTCATCTGCTGAATGATTATAGGCCCTTCCTCACTGAATTCTTATGAGACCAGGCATGTTTACAGAACTTGGCATATAGCAAGTTGTGGCAGATACTGTAGACTGGTTTGCTCAAAATCCATTCCAGTCCTTTTTTAACTTGCTTCCTGAACTGCAGAGGCTAGAAAGCTAAATACTTACTACTTTTTCTCAGCCTGTTCAACTTGGTTCTGTTTGTGATTTAGATTCCATTTGTGTGAGACTTTAGAACTTTGGAGGGAGAGACGGAGTGAAGCATACATTTGCTGCAAAGACAACCTGATCTGGAGCTGGTAGTGGTAGTGGCTGTAGGCTGGTAGGCTTAGTGGCTGTGAAGCTTCTGGGTGATGGCAGAGGCTATGTCTTCTTCAGCCCAGTTCCACAGTATAACTTTGGAAGTCATTCCAGGATGTTTACCCTAGATTCCTGATGATTCTGTGAGTTATCTATTCTCTGTGTTTAAAGTAACAAAAGTGAAGTCTGTTGTCTGCAGCCAAAGAATAGTCCAGTATGTAAGTGTTCAGCTAGCTACACACTAGCTATTAACTACTTATTATTATTACTTTGAGATTTATTTTATTTATGCATATAGGAACTGGTGTCTAGGCCAGAGGTGCAAGAGGAAGGGCGTGGGAAGAGTCACCAAAGACAGAATGGGGAGCAGAACAGGTGGATCTACTGAAATCCACTGCTGAGGGGAACAGTGGGTGAGACAGGAGATACCTGCTGTGCCATGTGGGTTTGCTCCCTAGCTGGGGATCGAACTCAGGCTGCATTGACGGACAGTAGCTTCATAGCACTGAAATTTTAACCCCTGTGCCACCAGGGAGGTCCCACTGTTAACTATTATATTAAAACTTTGTTGAAGGCTTGGCAATAAATCAAAATTTCAAGAAAGAAAATTTAAAAGTATTAGAGAAGATCATGTAAAATCATTCTCAGAGTAGCACTATCCCATAGATTGTAATAATGGAAGTGTTCTGTGTTTGTACCCAGCATGGTAGCCACTAGTTGTTTGAGTTTGTTTAGCACTTGAAGTATGGTTACTATGACTAACGAACTAAATTCTTTAATTGGGCTCATATAATTAAATATTTGAGGCCTCCATGGGTGGCCCCTTTACCTTTCCACAGTATCTTTCTCCCTAGCCTGGAAACTTTTCAATCAGTTCTTCCACAAATCCTAGTCTCAGGCCACATGTGAACAATCTACAGAGGTGCCAAATGCCGGCAATAGTAACGACTTTTATCTGAGTTTAGAGTCTCATTGTTCTCAAACTCCATTCTAGGATTACATATTGACTTTTTATTTGCACATCCCAAAAGTGCATAGAAGTGTTTTTGCTAAAAGGCAATTTAATTTGTCTTGAAAGGCAAATCTCAACCTTCACTTGGAGAAACAATAAAGCACTGATTGTATTTAGGGAAAAACAACAACAGTGTTTTCTGTCCTTTCTGGGTATTGAGTTTCCAAAGATATTGGCATCCTATATCAGTTAGGTAACTGGTTTGCTCACACATAAGCATCATTAGATAAAGTAAAAATACCTGTGCAGCCACTCTAACAAATTAAATTAGAATCTCTGGTGATGATGGAGAGACTTTTTTTTAAAGCTTTCCAGGCAATTACAATGTACAATCAAGTGAGTTGAAGGACTCGCCTACACTTTCTCAAAACAGAAACCTTCTAAACATAATGACCTTTGTTTGTTAAAAATGAGATTGAGGGGCCTCCCTGGTGGCGCAGTGGGTTAAGCAACGCACCATGAAGCAAACCGCAGCCACTGCAGCACGAGTTCGATCCCTGCTGCCGGCCAGAGAGGG
>JAGFMF010011458.1:761919-772619 GCA_019455555.1 Galemys pyrenaicus | reverse complement strand
CCCTGGCCGGCAGCAGGGATCGAACTTGTGCTGCAGTGGCTGCGGTCTGCTTCATAGTGCGTTGCTTAACCCACTGCGCCACCAGGGAGGCCCCTCAAGTTGTCTTTGACAAAGGAACAGTTACAATAAAATGGATCAAATAGTTTTTTCAACAAATGATACTGGAACAACTGAAAAACCATATTAAAAAAAAATCCAGACACAGACCTTACACCTTTCACAAAAATTAGTTCAAAATGAATCATGGACCTAAATGTAAAATGCAAAACTATAAAATTCCTAGAAGATAACTTAGGAGGAAACCTAGTCTAGATGACTTCGTGCAAGGAGACGATAGTTCATGAAAGAATAAGAAAAAGAATTTTCTGTCAAAAGAGAAATAACTAAATACAGTGGAATATTGTACAAAAGCTAAACATTTTAAAAGAATGAATTAACTTATAGTAACCGTGTAAATATGGTTCAGTCTTATTAAGTGCAAAGAGTCAAACTGGGGCCTGCCTCCCTGGTGGTGCAAAGGGTTAAGTACTGCACTGTGAAGCATCCACAGCCACTGCAACATGAGCTGGATCCCCAGCCAGGGAGGTGACCCACATGACACAGCAGACATCTCCTGTCTGACCTGCTGCTCCCCTCAGCAGTGTATTTATGTGGATCTGCCTGTCTGCTCCCCACTCTGTCTCTGGTGAATAGTCTCATCCCCTACACCTCTGGCCTGTATCCAGTTCTTATATGCATAAATAAATAAATCTTTAAAAAAAAAGGAAAAAAATCAAACTACTACAGCACATGTAGTATAATATACTTATAAAAAAATGAGTTAAAAAATTTCTGAGTGTATTTCTATGCATCTGAAAGTATAATAATACAAAGTTAGTAGCTTTAAAATTCCTGATCATATTTGGGGAAGGAAGAAAAAAATTAGCTTTAAAATTCCTGATCATATTTGGGGAAGGAAGAAAAAAATTAGCATTGTAAGACATTAAAAAACCCAGATTTTATCTACAAAACTGTTTTTTTCTTTTTTCAAAAAGGAATGTAGTCCTATACTAATTGGTAATAAAAAGTTAGTCAAATAGAAGAAAAATGATGGTAGGATGTAAAAAGTGGTAGTTTCCTGTGAAATAAGGTGAGCAATTATAAACCTGTAATTTTTAAGATTTATTTATTTATGCATACAAGAGTTGGGGTACAGGCCAGAGGCCACAGGTGGTGAGAGGATTCACCAGAGAGAGTGGGGACCAGAACAGGCAGATTGATGGAAATGCACTGCTGAGGGGAGCAGCGGGCGAGGAAGGAGAGGTCTGCTTCCTGGTGGGGCATAGAACTAGCTGCGCCAAGTAGGTTCCCTTCCTGGCGGGGCATAAAACTAGCGCTGTTGTGCCACGATGCTTCACACTGCCGTGCTCAACCTGGTGCGCCACCAGGGAGGGCCTAAACTTATAATTTATTTATTTGTTTATTTTATTTTTTTAAGATTTATTTATTTATGCATACAAGCACTGGGGCACAGACCAGAGGTGTGGGGGGGGGGCGAGAGGATTCACCACAGAGAGGGGGAGCAGAACAGGCAGATCAACGGAAGTACACTGCTGAGGGGAGCAGCGGGCACAGCAGGAGAGGTCTGCCGCACCATGTGGGTCCCCCTCCCTGGCCGGCAGCAGGGATCGAACTCATGCTGCAAGTGGCTGCAGTTTGCTTCACAGTGCGCTGCCTAACCCACTGCGCCACCAGGGGAGGCCCTATTTTATTTATTTTTTAAAGATTTATTTATTTATGCACACAAGAGCTGGGGTACAGGCCAAAGACCAGGGAGGTGAGAGGAGTCACCAGAGACAGAGTGGGGGGCAGAACAGGCAGACCGGTGAAAGACACTGCTGAGGGGAGCAGCTGGTGAGGCAGGAGAGGCCTCCTTTGCCATGTGAGTCCCCTCCCTGGCCGGTGGCAGGGATCGAACTCGTGCTGCAGTGGCTGCGGGTTTTGCTTAGTAGTGTGTTGCTTAACCCACTGCGCCACCAGGGATCCCTAAACTTGTAATTTAAATCCAAACTTTTTTTTTTTGTCATTTCACTTACTAAAGATCATAAGAGACAGTAATCATAACTAACACCATCCAATAACTTCAGGGGAGCTTCTGGAAAACAAACATTCACAAAGAGTGCAGATTTCAGGGTACTTCACATGCTATATGAATAAACCAAAATAATTAACCAGAAAAGTTTTATGAATCTTCCTTCCCATAACCAAACAAATGTACAGCCCAAGGAAAGCTGGAAGAAAAATAGAAAAGTGTCCAAGTTCAGTGTCAAGATGGTCTCTTTATTATGCTTCCCTTCCAATTCCTTCCCCATAGGCAGATGTTCTGTGTGAATGAACTTAGTTTTATGTAGGTCAGACCAGAATGGGATGGTCCAAAAAAGTTTAAAGAGAGGAACTCACATTTCCCGAAATGATTCTTCCTTGACATTAATTCAATTTAGGAAGGAGCTGCCTAAGCCTTTTATAAATACCCTGTAAATATATGTGACTCAAGACAGAATTTATTTCCTTTTGTCCTCTGGGTGCCTCTTTTATCTTAACAGAGTGATGCCATGACTTGGGTCATGATTACCATGAGTGACAGCTGGGCACTAGCCCTTTCCTCCTGCCCTGATTAAGAAAGAGTAGGGCGTTTCCCACAAATTGAGGGCCCAGGTGCATGGAAATACAGCCAAATACTTCTTCCAACTTAAAAAAAAAATTGTAATTGTGTCCATTTATTCTGCATTAGGTAACATGTTCAAGAATTTTAAAATTCAGAGCTACAAAGAACTTAAAATGTGTCTCCCAGCTTCCTAGTTCCCTTCCCCAGTGCCACCAGATATCTTCTCCAACAGATATTTTATGCATATTTGAAAGAACACATTTACGTTTCTTCTCCCTGTTATTATTTTTTACAGTAATGATAACTCATCATTCAAATTTATTTTTCCTTTGTCTCATTTTTTTCTCCCATCCTACCACTAAAATGGAAGTTACACGAGTGAAGGTTTTTTTTTTTTAATATTTAAAGATTTGTTTATGCATTCAAGAACTAGGGTACAGGCCAGATGTGTTGGGGGTGAGAGGAATAACCAGAGACAAAGTGGGGAAGTAGAACAGGCAGATTGACTGAAATACACTGCTGAGGGGAGCAGCAGGCAAGGCAGGAGAGGTCTACTGCGCCATGTAGATCATCTCCCTAGCTGGGGATTGAGTTTGTGATGCTGTGACTTCAGATAGCTTCATAATATTGTGACTTAACCCCTTGCAGCACCAGGGAGGCCCAGGATTTTATTTTGTATGATGTTGTGTCCCCACCATGTGGAGTGGTATCTGGCATATTGTATTTTTGGAGATCATATCATTTGAGTACATAAGGAGGCTCATTATATTTTTCATAACTATATAGTGTTCCATCACCTAGCTTCACTATGCTTTACTTAGTTATATCCCCACTAATGGACATATATTTTTAATCCTTGGCTATTAAAAATAATCCTGCCATTTATATCTTTGTGCAGTCAATATGTCACACATGTGTGAGTATAACTATCTGTAAGATAAACTTGAAAACGCAAAACGGCTAGATCAAAGGGTTAGGTGTGAAGTATATTTTGCCAACTTTTTGTCATCAGACGTACTTTGCCATGCTCAAGTACAGTCATGTACTACTTAACTATGGTGACATGTCCTGAAAAATACTGTCATTTGGCAATTTCATTGTTATATGATTATCACACTGCAATTACACAAATCTAGATGGTATAGCCTACTACTCACTTTAGCTCTATGGCATAGCTTGTTGGGACCACCATTGTGTTTGTGATCCATCTGAAATGTTGTTGGCCATGACTGTAGCATGACTGGTGTCTATGGCAGTTGACTTAAGCCCATTCCAAGGAAATCTTTCATTAATGAAACTGTGTGATTAGGCAAGAATTTACTACCTTCAAGTACCCCTGTTAATCTAACAGAAAAATACCACGCAGGTTGGAGCTGCTGACAAACACAAATGAATCTCAAAAACATATGTAGAGAGAAAGTCCATCCCCAAACTTGCATATTCTATGATTCCATTTATACACCGGTAAATCAAGAACACACAAATCTATGCTGATAGAAATCAGAACTGCAGCTGCCTGCGATTGAGGGTCATTGACTAGCTAGAGATCTGAGGGTACTGTCTGAGTAGATGGAAAAGTTGTACATCTTGATTCAGTGATGATTTCATATGTTAACTGAAATAACACCGAGAGAAGCAGATTCAAAATTTAGTAAAAGAAATTCTTTAAAGAGGTTTTCAGAGCAAAGTGAGGCCTGTGGCCAGGAGACCAATATCAAATTTCTCTGATCTCCACTTTCAGGAGTTACTGATCTCCACTTTTAGGAATATTGGCCTTGTTTATTTAGGTAAGTTACATGTACAGAAAGAATTCATAGTTGTTTTTTTTTCTTAACAAACAGATATCTAGTTAACTAAAGGAGGTTTTAATAAAATAAAGGAGACTTAGTTCATTGATAAAGAAGAAACACTATTCATTAAAGCAATCCCCTGATCACACAGAGCTAATTTACCTAGAGCTAAATTAGTGTTTGGGAAGAAAGAAAGACCAAAAGGTTTTGTATCTCTGATCCTAAAAGTACCTCAATAAACACAGGGGCCATTATCTCAAGTTGCTTCTTCCTACAGCTCAAAGACAGGACAAGGGCTCTGTCTATGGACATTTCCTTTGTTTCTTAACACAGAGTTCTTCACAAAAAACAAGACCCATTGTTGGAGTCTACTGAGTCCAAACTCTTGGGGCAGTCCTGGCAGGGATAAGTTAGATATTTTCCAGCAGAGCAAATAGCAGAGTTTTCATTTCTTGATCTTCACATGAGTGTTTGCAATTGATAAAACCCACTGACCTGCACATGAAAATGTGACATCTTATTTTATGTAAAATATACCTCAACTTAAAAAACCCGAAAGAACTGGACTGTGATGGTAGAATATGTTAACATAGAAAATGACTGGAATGATGCACATATGTATACATTATGACCTATATAAATTATTTTGAAAAGTTCAGATATAAGAAATTGCACATTCTTAATTTTGGAGAGACTCAAACTTATATGCCAACTCTCCTTCTTCTACCTTCCTACTTGGTGGTGGGTGACACAATTGCAAACATTTTGGGCCACGCTGCTCACTTGACCTCCTGAGATTAGAGAAGCAACTGAGACTTAGGATAATCAGAAAATCTGGAGAAGGGACTTCGGTTCATGTGATGGTCACTGAGATGCTCATTGTTCTGTGTGGTTTGCTCGAAGATGAAATGCTCAGCCTCAGAGTCAAGTTCAATCACCAGGACCTTGTGGAGTGTCCCCACACATCTAGGAGGTGCTTAGGAGAGCTCAGTACTCCTGAGACCACCAGCCACACCCAACCTGCCAGCTTCTGGGGCTTTGTGTGATATCGGGGTCGGAATCTGTCACTCTAAATCTGCTCTTTACTTGTCTGCCCATTGGACTTATACTTAAAAAAAAAAAGTCTCTGGAGAACAGGTGGGAGAAGGCTGGAGAGGACTTAGTAAGTTTGGTAAATCGCAAGGCCAGTCCGTTAACTAGCAAATGTGAACACTGGGGAAGGAGAAATAAATATATATATATATATATATTTTTTTTTTTTTCCAAGCTTCTAAGACTTTTGAAAACAATTGAAGTAATTAAAAGTTCTCAGAAGTAGCCGATGGTGCCCTTTTCACCGAGGGAATGTGGGCCAAGCATGATATATTAAAAGAGAGGGAGCTGCTCTATTGAAGTTAAAAATAATCTTCTGTCACATGGCTAATTTGTTGGAATGCAGCAATTAAAGGGCTGTGGGCAGAGGGAGAGCTGGAAGCAGCTGGGGAGTTAGCAAGCAGAGTGCGTGCTCTGGGGACTATGTTTGCAGAGTGAAAAAACAGTGTCACAGATGACTTAGGGCACCTTATCAGAAAACCCACAAGAGGGGCAGGAAGAAGGAAAAGTGGGGTCAAGTTCAGAGCTGTGACCTTTGGGCTTATCAGACAGTGAAGGGATGGGTCAGAACTTGTCACCTGTGCTCACGGGATGCTGATTCACTCAGCTGATGAATGCTTTTCGGTTCCTCCTTTGAATCCATTTCAAAGGAACACAGAACTCAGAGGAGCCCTTTGATCCTAAATCCATGGGAAAAACCAATCTATACTGTCTTAAGGGGAAAAACTCAGGCCAGGAATACAAATCCTAGTTTGGAGAGTTGGAGAATTTTTAAGTTTTTGATGTTTTTTAATTTCAAAAAATTGGGGGCGGGGGAATTTGTAGCTGGAAGAGATTTTTACAAAAATAGTTGTCTAGCATAACTTTTGAAATGTCCAGGTGAGGCAACAACTCAGAGAGGCTGATTTGCTCAAGCAGCACTTAGATTCAAATCCAGGTCTCTAGCTAGAAAGTGAAGGACAGGTGGTTGGAAAATACAAGATTCAGCGTACCCCATGTGGAATCCTGCACTAGGAGTGTGCAACTCCCTTGGTCTCCATTTTACCACCTGTAAAATGGGAATAACCATAGCACTTATCTTCTAGAATTGTTACAGTGCATAATAGTGTAACATCTACTTTAGAGCAAATGCTTAATAAAACGCTAGTTGTTATCCCATAGTCTTTCTACATTGACCTGCATCAAATTCCTAGTGCCTTTTTTGCAGGCTAACTTGTCCACACATCCTCTGGTTTAGGTGGAATTCTTTCTCTTTCGTTTCCTCCTCCAACTCTCACCCATTATAAAGAAAGTGAGGACATGCACACTCTCTTCTATTATTTCCTGCATTCTGCCCACCCATGTTACTGTTTTTCCTCAAGGTAGGTGCCCTCCAGCTTGTACTTTCAGTATGACTTTCAAGTTCCTGGCAAGCAAAAATGGCGCCAAGTAAGTACTGTGCCCAAAGTGCAATAGCCAGATATAGCAGACTCTTGTAGATGAAGTGATCAATTTTCAATATCACAATGACAACCACCAGCACAAGAGGTCTGATTGTCCAGTGGAATTTGGCGTCAGAGTCTATGCACCCCCGGAAGTGGAAGCCGAGTTTTGTGTCCCTGCGATTACACTGTAGGGAACACAAACCGACCTCTCACTAACTAGAGAAAATAAAAGGTGATTAGTGGTTCATGTAACCACAAGACCAGATTTAATTTATGACTAGACTTCAAGGGTTCGACAATGTCCTCAGGGCACATTTCTGCTTGGTTAGGCTCCATTCTTTAGACTCTTTACACTTGGCAGTTAAACAGCTGCTAAGGAACCCAGATTTATTATTTTTTTTCAGGATAGCATTCTTCAAATAAAGCGCAGTCTCCACCACCACCTTAGTTCTCTTTCTGTGCTCGCCTTAAATGATGTGCCCATCAAAAACTATGGGGGGGAAAAACTTTTCTGATTGGACAGGTTGGACCATATGCTCCACCCCTTTCGTTCAGGGAGGCGGAGCATATTGATTGGCAGCCCTACTGGCTTTATATAAACTAGAAGAAGACCAGTTTGTCCAGGCACAGTGGGGGTACAGAAACCAGAAGAAAGGGCAAGGGGGTGGGGGGTTCGCAGACACAAACCATTACTACCAAAATCCCACAATTAATGTTCACTTTTCTGAGGTAGTGATTTATAACTTGCTTCATCCTCGAAGGGTTTTATAATCCCAGAAATAGTAATTTTTGGAGAGGAACATGCTTTCTCCCGACTCCAGATATTTCCTTCTGCTAGAGAGTCCTTTTCAGGCCTTACACTGGACTCCATGGACAGGAAACCCATAGAAGAAAGTGTGCAGGAGTGGCCCAGTCTCTTTCTCTTCCTGATTTGGGTGGGATTTTCTCTTCTCTTAGATATGGCTGGCATGATGATCCCCTGCTGTCTGGGACTGGGGGAAAGTCTCTTTAACTTAGCTTACAAGGACAACTATTTGGGACACACACTCAGCAATGTTCTCCATCTGCAGCCTTTTTGGAAGAGAATGCTCTCCTGGATGTCCCTTTCCCAACTTGCACTGTCTTAGTAGGAAGGAGGCAAGCTACCTATTCAATCCTTTTCCAAAATACAAGAACCTCAAGGACCTAAGCCAAGAACTCAGAGCTGGGCCTCCCTGGTGGCTGTGTGTGTGTGTAAAGTCTCAGTACTTTCAGGCTATCCCCACCCACTTGCAGCACTGGAGTTTGAGCCCGAGGAATCTCCTCCACATGGCGCAGCAGACCGTTCTGCTTCACCCACTGTTCCCCTCAGTAGATCCTGTTCTGCTCCCCACTCTGTCTGTGGTGAACGCTTTCACCTCTGCACTTCTAGCCTACACCCCAGGTCTTGTATGCATAAATAAATAAAAATAAATCTGTAAAAAGTAAAAGGAAGTCAGGGCTTCAGGCAAATGTGTGGCGATTTTTTTTTTTTTTTAAATGTGTGGCGATTTATTCTCTCCCTCTCCTCCTCTTTTCTGAGTCCCCTTGGGAAGAACTGGTTGCCTTGTGAGTGCACAGAGAATGGAGGCTAGGGGCCTGCTCAGAGAAAGTCACAGAAAGAAAGCAAGGCAAGGAAGTGAGATATTCAAGAGCAGGTGAGAAGCACTGAAATTTCATATGGAGGGGGAAACAACCCAACAGAGAGGTAATTTACTGGGGGCCTTAATTGGTACGGAGGAGGGTGTGGCATCCCTGGTACTTTTCCACAGCCTCACCCTGACCTTGTTGTAGTCACATCTGTCCCCCCACCTCTCCCATCCCATTTGTGTCCTACGCCCACCTCCTGGAAAATAAACTGTTTCACTGCCACAGAGAGGTTCAGGGGGTTGGGACACACAAGTGGACTTAAATAAAATAACATTTTATTATTGTCTCTTTTGTCTCTGTGAAAGGAGTGAAAGATACAGAAAAGTATAGAGCTGGAACCTAAACCCAAACCCACAACCCAAGCTAACTACTGTTAGCATTTGGTCTATTATTGTCCAACCTTTTTATTTTTTTTTAAAAGATTTTATTTATTTATGCATACAAGAGTACAGGGGTACAGGCCAGAGTCCAGGGAGGTGAGAGGATTCACCAGAGACAGTCGGGAACAGAACAGGCAGACTGACTGAAACACACTGCTGAGGGCAGCAGCGGGCGGGCGAGGCAGGAGAGGTCTGCTGCGCCATGTGGGGCCCCTCCCTGGCCGGTGGCAGGGATCGAACTCACGCTGCAGTGGCTGCGGTTTGCTTCATAGTGCGGTGCTTAACCCACTGCGCCACCAGGGAGGCCCTGTCCAACCTTTTTAAAACTAAATTTTTATGTATTTTTTAAAGATTTCTTATTTATGCATGTAAGAGTTGGGGTATAGGCCAGAGGTGCAGGATGGTAAGAAGATTCACCAGAGAGTGGGGAGCATAATAGCTGGATCCATTGAGATACACTGCTGGATCCATAATAGCTGGATCCATTGAGATACACTGCTGAGGGGAGCAGCAGGCCAGACAGGAAAGGTCTGCTGTGCCATGTGGGTTAGCTCCTGGCTAGGGATGGAATTTATGCTAAAGTGGCTGGTGATAGCTTAATCTTTAACCCCTGAGCCACCAGGACAGTCCTTAAAATACATTTTTTAAAATGTATTCTTCATTTTGTTAAAAAAAATTATGAAAATATTTAAAAAAAAATAGTAATATAGAGTCTCCCTGGTGGCACGAGGGGTTAAGCACTGCACTATGAAGCATTTGCAGCCACTGCACCACCAGTTTGATCCCTGGCCAGAGAGCTGAGCCGCAGGGTGCAGCAGACCTCTCCTGTCCTGCCTGCTGCTCCTCTCAGCAGTGTGTTTCAGTGAATCTGCCTGTTCTGTTCCCACTCTGTCACTGGTGAGTTCTTTCACCCCCACACTTCTGGCCTGTACCCCATTCTTATATGTATAATTAAGTAAATCTTTATTTTTATTTTTTTTAAAGATTTATTTATTTTTGCATACAAGAGCTGGGGTGCAGGCCAGAGTCGCGGGAGGTGAGAGGAGTCACCAGAGACAGAGTGGGGAGCAGAACAGGCAGACTGACTAAAACACACTGCTGAGGGGAACAGCGGGCAAGGCAGGAGAGGTCTGCCTGTGCCATGTGGGTCCCCTCCCTGGCCGGCAGCAGGGATTGAACTCGTGCTGCGGTCTGCTTCATAGCATTGCTTAACCCGCTGCGCCACCAGGGAGGCCCCTTTATTTATTTTTAAGAAAAGATTTATTTATTTATGCATACAAGCACTGGGGTACAGGCCAGAGGTGGGGGAGGGTGAGAGGATTCACCAGAGACAGAGCAGGGAGAACAGGCATATCTACTGAAACACACTGCTGAGGGGAGCAGTGGGAGAGGCAGGAGAGGTCTGCTACGCCATGTGGGTCCCCTCCCTGGCTGGCGGCAGGGACTGAACTCACTCGTGCTGCAGTGGCTGTGGTTTGCTTCATAGTGCGTTGCTTAATCTACTGCGCCACCAGGGAAGCCCAATTAAATAAATCTTTAAAGGAAAATAGTGGTATATGGTATAAAAGATGAAAGTGGTATATTCTGCTATTTCTGTTATCTATTATTGTAACAGGGTGGTCCCAGGAAAAGGGGAAGTTCCCAAAATCCTGGTTCCGCCCTAAGTGGGTGGAGCTGAGGATAAGAAGATTTCTGCAGAGAA
>JAGFMF010011458.1:731440-761839 GCA_019455555.1 Galemys pyrenaicus | reverse complement strand
GTTTTGTATGTTTGTCTTAATGCGGCGGATGGCAGAACCCATTCAGAGAGGGCAGGCTTGGGGGTTCTGAGTGCTCCTCTCCCTGCCCTGTAACATTATTATGACCCATGTGTCCACCTAAATTGTGTACTTTTTATTGTTACCACTTCTTTTTCTCTCTGCTGGCTTCTGGAATGGTTGATGTCATTTGAGGGGAAAGTACAGGTATTATGATGCCCATCTTAGAGATGAGAACTGAGGTTCTCAGACCTACCTACAGCCCATCCACCACCTGCTTGTGTGGCCATAAGCCCTGGAGACAAAAACACTTATCTGACATGACAGTTAAGAACTGAAGCAAAAGAAGTGCCTTCCATGGGCTAGGGATCTCAGCCTTCCTTCTCTGTCAGAAACAGCCATCACATCCACCCTTAGTCACGTTGACCTCCCCAGCTCCAACATTTGGATTCTGGGAACATATAGCTGCAAATTAACATAGTCAAGGTTCTTTATCAGTGAGAGAATTATTTCATTCAATGTGTTTCCTTACATGAGTTGGGACAATAAGGGGAAAGAACAAGAAGAAATAAAAGGCCAGTTACTCAGGCCACTTTTAATGAATCACCCACCCCACCCCACCCCACCCCCCCCGTGTCACTACCCATCCCCACTCAGGAAAAGCATGAGTTTTTCCATGCCAAGAAAAACAGAGGGCAGGAAGAAACAAATTACGACTTTGTTTGTGTTTTGTGTCTTAACTATTTGATTTATAGGTCTTGATCCAGTGATTATGGATGAAAGAAAATATCCCAGTGTCCCAAAGCTAACCTGAACTTAACCGGGGGTGGGTCCACTACTCAAAGTAAACACAAAGTTAAAATGCTTTAAGAATAAAGCCTCAGGGTTCAGGGTGGCTGTAGGCATTCTCAACCCAATGGCAAGGTCAAATTCCTTTCCCACATTCCAATTTCAAAAAACTTTGTTTAGAAACTTCCCTCTTCCCCCCAGCCTGCCTCCCCTCATTCCAGAAGTTGGGCATGCATCTAGTCAACAGATAGTTCTTAGGCATCTACAGCCTTGTTACACATCCTGCCAGATACTGGGGATACCGAGGTATGCGTCCATATCAGTCAACACATAAATCAGAAAAGTAGCACGAAACCATAAGATCTGTGGAGAGAAAAAAAATAGATGATGTGTAGTTAAATGGTTAGCTACTTAGGAGGAGGTGGCTCTCCTAGGCCTTACCAGGGAGTAACATTCAACCTGAACTGAGAATGATAACATCTTTTTTATTTTTTCTTACAATGTCTGCCTTCTTTTCTGGGTGTAGTCTCCACAGAATTTCTGCCACCAATTCACCCGTGCACTATCACCATAGTCCCTTGTGCTCTTCCCGTCCCTGCCTTGATCCCAACCCCTCCCTCTTCCCTGCAGAATGTCTCAGTTTTGTAGCTGTCTATTTTCTTTTTGTCTTGTGTTTTTTATTGTTGTTGTTGTTATTTTATTTTTTCCTTGATCCCCTAGATTCCTCCTATAAGGGACATCATCCAGTATTTTTCTTTTTCCTTCTGACTTATTTCACTGAGCATATAATCCCTTCAAGCTCCATGTTTCTGTGAATGTCTCTAGTTTATCTTTTTTGGTTGCTGAATAGTATTCCATTGTGGATATGTATCACATTTTCTTGATCCAGTCATCTATTTTTGGGCATTTGGGTTGATTCCAAGTTTTACCTATTATAAATAATGCTGCGATAAACACAGAAGTGTGTGTATTCTTTTGAACTAATGTTTTGTGTACTTTGGGTAAATCCCTAGGAGTGGACAATACCCAGAGACTGACTGGTAGTGTTACAGGGCAACCCTAATATAAAATGGGTTCCCCACACTGGGTTCTCCACCCGCACACTCAGAAGACTTAAAAAGTCCCAACTCCAGGTACACGTGGCAAAAGTTATTAACACGTTTTATTTTATGAAAGAAGGGGAATAAAATAGTAATAATGCCAAGAGAAAAAGAGAGGGATACAAATCCACAAATACTCTACCAGATCTAAGCAATGGCGCGTTGAGGGCTGGCTCCGAGTTGAATGAATGGCTCCGAAGGAAGGGGGTCTGGCTCCTCCGTAAGAGAGAGAGTGTGCCCAAGGCTCACCTCCGTTTCATAGCCAGCCTGGCTGCTTAACTCCACCCTCAGGTCCCAGTGATCCACTCTTCGATAATCATCTTATCGGATTTGTGGTTCTGGAACACTGATGGTCTGGAGTGGGGGTTGGAGTCCACACACCCATAATCCATTTAGGACTACCTTTCCCCTAACAGTAGCTCTGTTTTCAACAGAGTGAGAAATCTCCATACAGCTTTCCATAGAGGCTGGACCAGTTTGCATTCCCACCAGCAGTGTAGGAGAGTTCCTTTTTTTTTTTAACCACATCCTCACCAACATTTGTTGTTGCTAGATTTTTTTAATATGTGCCATTCTTATTGGTATTAGGTAGTAGAGAATGATAAAATCTTAATGTGAAGTTGGGTGGAAACCGTTCTAGGAAGGGAGAATATCCCTCAAAACAGGCTCATACTTGACACCTAGAAATTAAACCAGCTCAACTCAAAAGAATTTGTTGTCATTTCAGGAGTTGATCTAGGTCTAGAGGGTTGATAAATTCTTTCTGACCCGTAGGTATAGAAGTAGATGTTCAACTGCATGCATGAAAAGAATAATACAAATCAAAACTACAGTGTAATGCAATTTCTTAAAAATGTAAGATTGGGGCTTCCATGGTGGCATAGGAGGTTAAGCCTCAGCACTATGAAGCTATCAGTAGCCACTTCAGCATGAGTTAGATCCCGGCCCAGGGAGCTGACCCACATGGCGCAGCAGACCTCTCCTGTCTCTCCTGTTGCTCCCCTCAGCAGTGTGTTTCAGTCAATCTACGTGTTCTGCTCCCCACTCTGTCTCTGGTGAATCTTCTCACCCCCTCACCTCTGACCTACACCCCAGTTCTTCTATGCATAAGTAAACATAAATCTTTAAAAAGAAGGTATAAGTAAGGAGGCTCCCTATGTCCCCAGGGTAGTAGGTACTGCTCTGTTAACAGTGCTAAGACATCATTCATTAAAAAAAAAAAAAAGGATGTAGAATTGTGGTTTACCACCTTTAATATAAGAGAGTAAAACTATGCATACACATTTATTCTTACTTGCATTTACATAGAGAAACTCAGAAGGATTTGCAAAAAAATTAAGTGATTATGCAGGGTGGATGAGTAGAAGGGGATGGAAAGTGAGTAGAAAAAGGTAGCTGAGAGACTTTTTTTTTTAAAGATTTTATTCATTTATGCATAAAAGAGCTGGGGTACAGGCAGGGGAAGGGGGGTAGGGGTGCCATGGGGGTGAGAGGACCCACCAGAGACAGAGTGGGGAACAGAACAGGCAGAGTGACTGAAACATACAGCTGACGGGAGCAGCGGGCCAGCCAAGAGAGGTCTGCTGCGCCATGTGGGTCACCTCCCTGGCCAGGGTTTGAATTCATGCTGCAGTGGCTGCTCAAGCCCCACAGTGCATTGCTCAACCCCTCCTGCCACCAGAGAGGCCCAAGACTTTTTTTTTTTAAGATTTATTTATTTATGCATACAAGAGCTGGGGTACAGGCCAGGGTCACGGGAGGTGAGAGGATTCACCAGAGTGGGGAGCAGAACAGATGGATTGACTGAAACACACTGCTGAGGGGAGCAGCAAGAGAGACAGGAGAGGTCTGCTGCGCCATGTGGGTCCACACCCCTGGCTGGGGGATCAAACATGTGCTGCCATGCCTGGGATGCTTCACAGTGGGTGCTCAACTTGCTGGACCACCAGAGAGGCCTTTATTAAGACTTTTAATGTTTTTCTTTAGTTTTGAACTGTGAATACATTTTAAAAATCAAACCTAAAAAGTGTTCCCTCTGATATACCTTAATTTATTAACTTATCTTTTTTTTTATTATTATTTATTTATGCATACAAGCACTGGGGTACAGGCCAGAGGTGTAGGGGGGCGAGAGGATCCACCACAGAGAGCGGGGAGCAGGACAGGCAGATCAACAGAAGTACACTGCTGAGGGGAGCAGCGGGCACAGCAGGAGAGGTCTGCCACACCATGTGGGTCCCCCCCCTGGCCGGCAGCAGGGATCGAACTCGTACTGCAGTGGCTGTGATTTGCTTCGTAGTGCATTGCTTAACCCACTGCGCCACCAGGGGAGGCCCTAACTTATCTTTTAACTATTGTCAATTAATATAGTCACATCTCTGAGAAAGTTTCTACTTAATGTGGATGATCTTAATAAAAAGTACACTAGTATGTATATATCTTAGTAAAGCTGATTAAAAAAAAACATATTAGTTAGAGATCCAATCCAATCTAGATTACCAGAATAATCACCAAAGAGTTTTCCATGCTACTCATCCTCAGCCAATTAAATAAAGACTATTGATCAAAGACAACTGGAATATTCTCAGGACAAAACCAGCCTAAACATTTATGGGAACATTATGATTTTTCAAAATGGCCTTTTGCCCAGTTAATTGCAGTAAAAACAGTGGCAATCATCCAGTCTATGTATTAAATTATCTTTATCAAGAAGAATCCTTTATACCATAAAGAATCTGAAAAATTTTTGTGTCTCTTCACCTCTTTCATTGGCTTCACATCTGAGTTTGTAGCCTTTTTCTGTTCTTTTATTCTCTTTTTTTCCACCACGCCATGCCCTTTCCTAACTACTACTCTAGACTTACTCTAACATTTTATCTAAGTTTAATCTGTTTTCAAGAGTTTTATTGAGTGATAACTCATATATCACACAATTCACCTATCAAAAGGGTATAAATTAGGGCCTCCCTGGTGGCGCAGTGGGTTAAGCAACGCACTATGAAGCAAACCGCAGTCACTGCAGCATGAGTTCGATCCCTGCTGCCGGCCAGGGTGGGGACCCACATGGTGCAGCAGACCTCTCCTGCTGTGCCCGCTGCTCCCCTCAGCAGTGTACTTCCGTTGATCTGCCTGTTCTGCTCTTCGCTCTCTGTGGTGAATCCTCTCACCCCCCACACCTCTGGCCTGTACCCCAGTGCTTGTATGCATAAATAAATAAATCTTTAAAAAAAAAAGGGTATAAATTAATGTTTTCCAGTATAGTCACAGAACTGTGCAGCTGTCATCATAAGCTAATTTTACAATATTTTCACCCTTTTGAAAGAAACTTCACCCCCTTAGTAGTCACTCACCATTACCCCTAATCCTCTCAGCCCTAGGCAACCACTAAATCGACTTTCTGTCTCTAGAGCTGTGCCTCTTCTGGAAATTTCACATAAATGAAATATTTATGTGGCTTAGCGTGACTGACTTAACATGTTTTCAAGGAATATCATGTTATAGCTTGTTTTTTATTTTCTGTTGAATAATATTGCATTGTAAGGACATACCATATTTTATTCATCCATCAGTACATAGACATTTAGGTTGTTTCTACTTTTGGGCCCTTATGCATAATGCAGCTTAGGGCAATTTATTTTTAAAGATTTATTTTTATTTGTTTATGCATACAAGAACTGGGTTATTAGGCCAGAGGTGGGGACAGTGAGAGGATTCACCAGAGACAGAGTGGGGAGCAGAACAGGTGGACTGACTGAAATACACTGCTGAGGGGAGCAGCAGGCAAGACAGGAGAGGTCTGTTGCGCCATGTGCGTCAGCTCCTTGGCCTGTAATCAAACTCATCCTGCAGTGGCTGCCGATGGCTTGATTGCATTAAGACTTAACCCCTTGTACCACCAGGGAGGCATCTATGGACATTTGTTAACAGTGTTTTATGTGAACACATCTTTTCAGTTATCTTGGGTAGATACCTGGAAGTAGGATTGGTGGGTTATGTAACTCCATGTTAAACTTTGTGAGGAACTGCCAAACATTTCTATAATGTCTGCTCCATTTTACATTCCCTCTAGCAATTGGTTCCAGTTTCTCTGCATACTCACCAACTCTTATTATTGTATGTTTCACTTATTGTGTGAGATGCAATATGGTGGGTTTGAGTTGCATTTTCTTTTTTTTTTTTTTTTTGTCTTGAAAAGAAAAGTTTATTTAGGAAAGAAAAGAGATAAAGACTCCCAGGTAGATGGTACCTAGGAGTGGCAGAGAGAGCCGAGGTTGAATTGCATTTTCTTAATGTTTGGTGATGTTAGGCATCTTTTCACGTATTTACTGGTCGTTTGTATATCTTCTTTAATGAAATGTCTGCACAGATCCTTCGAGCATTTAAGCATTAGGTTATTTATCTTTTATTATCGAGTTGTAAGTGTTCTTTAGATATTCTGAATACAACACTTTGTCAGATGATTTTCTTGTGAGAGAAAATTTCAGTCTTAATGATATTGTTTGTAGCATAAATCTTAAACTTTGATGAAGTTTATCTAATTTTTTGGTGCTTTTGTTGTATTTTTATATTTAATTTTAGCTTTTGTTGTATTTTTGTATCCATTTTTAGCTTTGAAAAGTTAGAACATACTCTTTTTTTCATTTAGTTAGCTTAAATCTTTGATCAGTCTCCTGGCATATGGATTTGTAGCCAAATCATTTTTTTCCAGAAAAAAAATTTTCAAAAAACATAGTTATTTTTGTTTCAAAACTATCAAAGATCCCCTTTTTCTTATTAATTTAAGATAAAAATCTCATTCCATTTTCTACTCTACACTGTGTGTTTAATGACCTTTTTCTTTTTTTTATTTCATTGGTTTATCTATTGATCACAAACATTGTTTTCAAGACTTGATGAAAGGAGACATCCTTACACATGGCAGGTGGGTAAATCAATATTATAGGAAGGGCAATTTGGTGATTTTGTTACCTAGAAAGTTTACAAACAAACTTGCTTATCAAAGACTTAGAGCTATTTGAAACTGTTTAGCTAAGGTCCTGACGTCACAGACAAGTCACTGGATGACCTAGTTTACCTGTTAACATCCACTTACGTAATATCATCCCCCCTCAGTGGGGATGAGGCCACCATTTTCCGAACACGTGGTCCAGTTTGGGTCATGATCTGGTCAGGAAACTACAAGACACCTGCACAACTAAGATCCCACCCTGTCCCCGTCCCTCCCCCCATACTATAACACTGTAAAAATCCTAACTCCCTTTAGGAAGGAGAAAGTGCTTTGAGAGTGAACTCTGCCTCTTGGATTGAAGTAATTAAAACTCCCTGCCACGAGTTTTAATTGACACAGTTAATTAATTGGCTGACTCAGCCAAGCAATGAACCCTTCACATTTGGTAGCAATATCAACCACAATTATAAACACATACTTTTGGTCTAGCTACTCCCACTTTAATTTAATTTTATTAATTTTTTAAAAAAGATTTATTTATGCATACAAGAGCTGGGGTACAGGCCAGAGTCGCGGGAGGTGAGAGGATTCACCAGAGACAGAGTGGGGAGCAGAACAGGCAAAGCTACTGAAATCCACTGCTGAGGGGCGCAGTGGGTGAGGCAGGAGAGGTCTCCTGTGCCATGTGTGTACCCTCCTGGCCGGGGATCGAACTGGCATTACTATGCCTGGGATGCTTCACATTGCAGCACTCAACCTGCTGTGCCATCAGGGAGGCCCTATTTTATTTTATTTATTTTTTTTAAAGATTTATTTATTTATGTATCAAGCACTGGGGTACAGGCCAGAGGTGTGGGGGGTGAGAGGATTCACCACAGACAGAGCGGGAAGCAGAACAGGCAGATCAACGGAAGTACACTGCTGAGGGGAGCAGCGGGCACAGCAGTAGAGGTCTGCTGCACCATGTGGGTCCCCTCCCTGGCCGGCAGCAGGGATTGAACTCGTGCTGCAGTGGCTGCGGTTTGCTTCATAGTGCATTGCTTAACCCACTGCGCCACCGGGGAGGCCCTCCTATTTTATTTTTTAAAAAGATTTTATTTTTGTGTAGAACTGGGGTGTAGGCCAGAAGTGTGGGGGGTGAGAGGGTTCACCGGAGACAGAGTGGGAAACAGAACAGGCAGATGGACTGAAATACACTGCTGAGGGGAGCAGTGGGTGGGACAAGAGAGGTCAGCTGCGCCATGTGGGTCAGCTCCCTGGGCAGGGATTAAACTCAAGCCATGTTGTGGGCCTTTAGGGCGGTAGCGCTGAGACTTAACCCCTAGGCCACAAGGGAGGTCCCTACTCACTCACTTTGAGAAATATATCTTACAGTTGAAATTGTGCACGAGCAAAATGACAAACATATTTATTGAACCATTGGAGATAATGACAAAAGACTGGAAATAACCCAAATACACTATTAAAAGATAAACTGAGGCATGTTAAAAATTTTAAGTTTGTTTCATCAGAAATTGATACCAGTCATGCAGTACCCAACTTACAAGTGGTTAGGAGGTCTCCACAGACAGGGACACTGGGAGACATATTTTTTAAAAAGGCAGAAGCAAAATAAGGAAATGATTGATTGGCTACAGCTTTATTTATTTTTTTTAAAGATTTATTTATTTATGCATACAAGCACTGGGGTACAGGCCAGAGGTTTGGGGGGTGAGAGGATTCACCACAGAGAGCGAAGAGCAGAACAGGCAGATCAATGGAAGTACACTGCTGAGGGGAGCAGCGGGCACAGCAGGAGAGGTCTGCTGCACCATGTGGGTCCCCTCCCTGGCCGGCAGCAGGGATCGAACTCGTGCTGCAGTGGCTGTGGTTTGCTTCATAGTGCGTTTCTTAACCCACTGCGCCACCAGGGAGGCCCTGGCTACAGCTTTAAAACCTTGTTGTTTCCAACTGGTTGTCCTTGGTGTTTTGATTTTGTAACCCTGAGGCATTTATACACTCAGATTTTGGTTTGCTTTCATAGCATGAAAATCACCTCAGTCCAGTGGCCTCTTTGTTTTGTTTTTTTTTTTAAAGATTTATTTATTTATGCATACAAGCACTACGGTACAGGCCAGAGGTATGGGGGGGGTAGGGGTGAGAGGATTCACCACAGAGAGCGGGGAGCAGAACAGGCAAATCAACTGAAGTACACTGCTGAGGGGAGCAGCGGGCACAACAGGAGAGGTCTGCCGCACCATGTGGGTCCCCTCCCTGGCCAGCAGCAGGGATTGAACTCATGGTGCAGTGACTGCGGCCTGCTTCATAGTGCGTTGCTTAACCCACTGTGCCACCAGGGAGGCCCCAGTGGGCTCTTTGTTTAGTTAACACTGTATTAGTAGTAGACTAATCAAATAAACTAAGTTATAACCAAAAACAGAATATGTGGCTGTAAAAAGAATGAAAAATCTCTCTCTAAACTGATATGGAGTGATCTCAGAGAAATTAAGTAACTAAAACAACATGTTCAAAATGTGTGTACTAAACTACCTTTGTATAAAAAGGGAGGGGCTATTGAGAATGTAAGAAAATCAAAGTGACTAGGTGGTGGGAACTGCATATACATATATATACACACATATACATGTACTTATGTAATGAGAGACATGCACAAATATTTATTCACACATATTTTCCTTTCTAAGTGTGACTGTATTTATTACCTGTTAAAAACAAACTAACAAACACTGGAAGAGAGAAAAGTCAGTGTTCTGAAGCCAGGAAAACCAACTCAGGGTATTAATCATCCTGGTCAATGGCTGTTTGTACAGCTGTAGTTTCTTTTACCTTTAGAAACTGGACGGTTTGGTGAGGGTTGGGTGGGCCCCATTGGCACAAGACTCAACAGGATGGTCGGGGAAAACTCCAGATGAGGCCACTCAACAGGCTAGGGTAGTCTGGCTGACCTGGGAGTTGGAACAACTCTAAGATACTTGCAACCAAACTCCCCCTGAAGACATATCCTGGAGGATATGGGCTCCTAACTTTACATCCACTTCCTGAAACCTCCCTGATACTGGCTGGCTCAGATCTGGCCCTGGGAAGGGGAGTGTGGGACTCTGATGGCTTTAAAAGTTTCCCTTCCCACAGGCAGGGGAAGAGATTATGTTGCCAGGGCACATAATACCTTGAGAAGGGGATTAACAGATTGGAGGGCCACCCTTTTGTATTCCAATCCTAGAACAGGAAAGGGGAACCCCTCCACACCCCACTCACCAGTATGAGTACACAGAAGGTGGGTTTTAAAAACATCAAAACCACTGCAAAAAATGGGATGGAATCCTTGTTCCTTGCCTTTTGCAGAGCATGAACAGTTATCCTTGCCATTTTCTTACTCCAGTTCCACTGTTTATACAAAAGCAAAACAAGCTTTCAAGGTAAATTAACAACTTCCCTTGAGCAGCATTTTACACACTAAGGCTACTTTATCTGAAATAATTTATAAAGAATACACCTGTAAGGCAATAGGAGAAGATTGCCTAATATGTAAAAATTGCAAAAGTAAGATGTTAATGTTAAAAATGTTTTGTGTGCTGTGTCATCTTCCTCTTGGGAAGATGTGAAGTTTGGTCTCAATATAGTGTCATCAAATAATATTCCAACACAGCTAGCATTTATTGAGGACTCTCTGTGGCAGGGACTGTGTTAAGAGTTTTTCTTAATTCTCTCATTACACAGTACTTAGCTATGGACACTTAGAAGATATTTGTCAAGGAACTTGAAAAAAATACATCAAACATTGAAGAAGAGAAAATTATAAAATATGTCTCATGAACATAGATGCAAAGTTTCTTTAATAATAGTAGCAAATTGATTTTAACAATATGAAAGACTAACATAACCAGGAATGAAAGACGGATTAAGTCTTGAAAACCATTCATATAATTCACAATATTAACAAAATAAAGGAGAAAAAGCATACAATCATTCCAACAGATGCAGAAAAAAAAATCTGACAGGATCCAGCCTGTACTAGAAATCATAACAACCACTAAAACCATATGTGAATTTGGTAAAGTGAGAGGCTACCAAGTCAATGTACAAAATCAGTTCTATTTTTCTACTTTAGTTGAAAACAATTCGAAAATGAAATAATTCCACTAATAGCATACTTAGAAACATTTAACAAAAGTGCAGACCTCTGTTGCTGGAAACTATAAGTACAAAGAAAGATTTAAATCAGTGGCAATACAGATGCCATATTTGTGGACTGCAAAATTCAAGGTTAGTAAAATGTCCACTCTCTAAAACTCATCTACAAACTCTGTATATTAACAGGCTGATTTAAAAAAAGTAATTCTTTTTCTGAATAGTTTTACAGAAAAGTTGCAAAAATACCAAAATACTACGGAGAGTTCCTATATGTTCTCATCCAGTTTCCCATAATGGTAACAAATTATACTACTGTGGTACATTTACTAAAAATAAGAAATCAACGCTAGTACATTACTGTCACTTTATTTGTACTTCACTGGTATTTCCCTCAACTCCTTTTTCTGTTCTAGGATCCAACCCAGAATACCACACTGCATTTAGTTGTCTCCTTAGTCTAGTCACATCTGTGACAATTTCTCAGTGTTTTTTCCCCCCTGAGTTTGACAGTTTTGTGGACTACTGTTAAGATTTTGTAGAATGTCCCTCAATTTGGGTTGGTCTAATGTTTTCCTCATGCTTAGCCTGGGATTATGGGTATGGGGGAAGGGTGCCATGGCGGTAAAATGCCCTCCTCATCACACACCAGAGGGTGGTTGTTGTCAACATGAGTAATCACTGGTGATGTTAACTCCGATCACAGTTCAACAAGCTGATTTTAAAATTTATGTGGAAATGCAAAGGACATAGAATTGTTACAGGGCAGGGAGAGGAGCACTTAGAATTTTTAAGCCTGTTTTTTTTGAATGGGTTTTGCTATTTGTCGTATTAAGACAAACATACAAAACTTTTAATAGAAAGGAACTTTAATACAACTAGGGTATAATAAAGAAAGAATAAAGAATATAGTTATTAAGTTAAGCATTTAAAGTTACTTATTTTTTTGAGGGTAAAAGTTTAGCCAAATAGGATTGGCTCAAAGCAAGGCCTAAAAACCTGGCACACATTTAAAGGACTTTTTAGTAGAGACCCATAGAAAAGGGTTAGAAAGAGTTAGATAAATTTGGGAGGAAAAGAGCAAAATTAAAATTAAGATGAAAGTTGTTATTGCTAACCTCCCCACGGGCCTCTCACCTACATTTGTTCCAACCAGTCCAAGACTAAAAAGTAAGTACAGTTTTTTTATATGTTTTTTTGCTTTACGTGCCCCATCCAGGTCTCCTTGTTGTTTTTTATTTTTTCTTTTTCCCTTCTCTCTTCTTTGCAGAAATTTTTTTATTTTTAGCTTCACCCACTTAGGGTAAAACCAAAATTTTAAAAACTTCCCCTTTTCTTAAAACCACCCTGTTACAGAATAGCAAAAACATTCTAGAAAATAAGAGCAAAGCTGAAGGACTTACAGTACCTGACTTTAAGCATTACTGCAAAGCTGTAATAATCAAGACAATGTGGGCCTCCCTGGTGGCGCAGTGGGTTAAGCAACACACTATGAAGCAAACCACAGCCACTGCAGCACGAGTTCGATCCCTGTTGCCTGCCAGTGGGGGGACCCACATGGTGCGGCAGACCTCTCCTGCTGTGCTTGCTGCTCCCCTCAGCAGTGTACTTCCATTGATCTGCCTGTTCTGCTCCCTGCTCTGTCTCTGGTGAATCCTCTCACCCCCTCTGACCTGTAACCCGGTGCTTGTATGCATAAATAAATAAATCTTTAAAAAAAATAATCAAGACAACGTGGAGTTGGCATAGGATAGACAAAACAATGGAACAGAGTGGAACTTTTGGAAAAAAATACATACTCTTCTCTGTTAAGAAAATTTTCAACAAAAACATGAAAGCAATTCAAAGGGGATTTGTATTTTCATCAAATGGTGTTGGAACAACTGGGTATCCACCTTGGCAAAAGAAAAAAAAAAGAGAAAGAGATTAAGAAGGCTGCCTAAGGAGACCTCTGCTCCCGTCAGCAGTGTGTTTCAGTCAGTTTGCCTGTTCTGTTCCTGGCTCTGTCTCTGGTGAATCCTCTCACCTCTCTGGACTCTGGCCTGTACCCCAGCTATTGTATGCATAAATGAATAAAATCTTTAAAAAAAAAAAAAAGAAGGCTACCTGAGGTTACCACGTTTATGAGACAGGGACAGGGCCTCCAAGTTTCCCAGAGTTAGACTATCTCACTAACATGTGATATAAATTGTGAATAGGAATTCACAATTAACATATTTGGTCACAATATTTTTCTGAATCATTCAATTTGGTAAATTTGATTTTTATAAATGTCACTGTCATGAAGGAAAAAGAAAACTGAAGAAATGTACTTGATTAAAATAAACTAGTAAGACATAATTAATGCAAGACATGACTCTGGATTGCATCCTGGATCACAGTAACTCACCAAAATTCCACAAATGGAAAATAATACGAACAATGTGTTAGGTAATAGCTTGGCATATCAATGTGAAATCCCTTGAAGTTGAAACTCACATTGGAGTTATATAAGTGTGTGTCCTTATTCTTCGAAGACACATGCTGAACTCTTTGGAAGTAAAGTATCATGATGTTCTGCAATTTATTCTAAATTGAATCATAATGTTAACTCACATATATGTGAGAAATCAACATGGAGAAATAGTAAAAACTGGTGAATCTGAAAGTATATGGGATTTTGCTGTATTGTGCTTTCTTTTTTTTTTTTTTTAAGATTTATTTATTTATGCATACAAGCACTGGGGCACAGGCCAGAGGTGTGGGGGTGGGGTGAGAAGATTCACCACAGAAAGCGGGGAGCAGAACAGGCAGATCAACAGAGGTACGCTGCTGAGGGGAGCAGCGGGCACAGCAGGAGAGGTCTGCCATGCCATATGGGTCCCCTCCCTGGCCGGCAGCAGGGATCGAACTCGTGCCACAGTGGCTGTGGTTTGCTTCATAGTGTGTTGCTTAACCCACTGTGCCACCAGGGAGGCCCTGTATTGTGCTTTCAACTCACCTGTTTGAAATGCTAAAACAGAAATTTTAATTAAAAAATACTTTAATGTGATCCTTATTCTTCTTGGTATGATAGTGACAAACTCAGTCTCAGTCATTTATGGGAGTTGATCTTCTTCCAGGAGTTTTATAGGGTGGAAAACATTCAAGAAGAGCCCTTTAGTCTTCAGTTCACATTCTTAGGTATCCTGAGACTCCATGCAGAGGTGACAGTCTTCACACTGGGGCCTATGTGTCTGGGTGTCCTGACTCTAGGTCTTATCACCTGGCCAGATCCTTTTGAGGAAGCTTGTAGGATCACTGCTACTGAAAAACCCTTTTACCTTTGCTGAGAAGTTCTTCCATGCTATTCTTTTTTTTTTTTTTAAAGATTTATTTATTTATGCATACAAGCACTGGGGTACAGGCCAGAGGTGTAGGGGGGTGAGAGGATTCACCACAGAGAGCGGGGAGCAGAACAGGCAGATCAGCGGAAGTACACTGCTGAGGGGAGCAGCGGGCACAGCAGGAGAGGTCTGCCACACCATGTGGGTCCCCACCCTGGCCGGCAGCAGGGATCGAACTCGTACTGCAGTGGCTGCGATTTGCTTCGTAGTGCGTTGCTTAACCCACTGCGCCACCAGGGGAGGCCTCTTTTTTTTTTTTTTTTTTTTAAGATTTATTTATTTATGCATACAAGCACTGGGGTACAGTGCTAGAGGTGTGGGGGGTGAGAGAACCCACCAGATAGAGCGGGGAACAGAACAGGCAGCGGTCTAGGCAGAAGAGTTCTGACTGAACTATGTGGGTTATCTCCCCAGCCCGGGGCAGGGATTGAACTTGTGCTGCAGTGGCCATGGTTTGCTTCATAGTGCGTTGCTTAACCCACTGTGCCAGCAGGGGGGGGCCCTTCCATGATATTCTTGTAGCATCTTTAAAAACACTATGGGACTCAATTTCCTAGAGATAGAGGAGGAAAAAGAAATGTTGAATAATTTTACTAATTTACTGTATGAGAGATAAGGATATATTTAATGTTTCCAAGAAAGTTTAGTGTTTCCCAAAGTTACCCACAGATCATCTGTATCACTGTTACCCAAATACTTCCTAAAAATGTTGATTTCTGGTTCTCTACCTATACCCATTAGACCTGAATCTACATTTTTAAGTTTCCTTAAGTGATTCACACACTCTAAGTGTGTGATTATTCATTTATATTAAGTGTGAAATAATTACACTTATTGGTAATAATCCACACTGGAGGATCTGGTGAAGAGAGGGCGGGATTTGGAATTGAATCTCTCTTTTCATTGGTGAAAAGAAAAAGAACCAAGAACTATTCATTTAACAAATATGTTTTGAAAACTGTGTGCCACTGCATTTGGTGCAAATCTCTAACAAATAGACAAACACACACACAAATATATATATATATACTATGCATATACATACAGATGTTTTTGTTTCTTTCAGAGGGTTTAATTTTTATGTTCATTTTTTGTCCAAAGGGCCTATCACCTTACTTGTGATACCATAACTATTCAGTAAATATTTCTGAAATGAATGCAAACATCTAGAATTTGTGGAACATCCTAAGAATTATATGGGCATGTTCTAATAGTTTCAGTCTAGTTAGAGAGGTAAGATATGGAAAGTCAAAATTTACAAATACAGGGAGTTTCTTGAAGTAATAATACACTTAGGCACTATACTAACAGGGATGGAACACCTGGAGCTCAAAATGGTGGGAGAACTTGTGAAAGGGAAAAAATGGAGGAGGAAATTGAAAGGTCAGTAGACACTGGCAGGCAGAGGATATTTAAAGTAGATGGGCCTGGAATGACTACAGAGTTTAAAACGGGCAGAGTCAGTGTCTGGTGGGAAGTATTACAGTAAGAGGGTGGGAGTGTGACATGAGAAAAATGACACTACATCATGATCAATCTGTCAGTGATAGTGGCAGTTAAAAATGAGGAGCCCAGGGATCTCCTTGATGGCTCAGGAGTTAAAGTCTCAGCACTATCAAGCTATAGCCAGCCACGGCTGCATAAGTTCCCAGGCAGCAAGTTGACCCACATGGCACAACAAACCTCTCCTGTCTGACCCGCTGCTCCCCTCAGCAGTGTATTTCAGTAGATCCACCTGTTCTCCTCCAAACTTTGTCTCTGGTGAATCATCTCACTTCCCCCCTCTCCCACCACAAGCCTACATTCCATTCCTGTATGCATAAAGTAAATCTTAAAAAAAAAAAAGAGAGAAGCCCATGACACTGCACGTTAACCAAAATGCTGGGATCGTCAATGGGGGACAGTTGAAGTGAATGCTATTTTAGAGCATATACAAACTAAAATAGTGTAGATCATGTCCTCATTACCAAAAAAATCCCTTTAGAAATCATATTGCTCCCCTCCCGCCTCTAGCTTTATTGTAACATAACCAACAGATAACAAAATCAGTCTTACTATTTGCAGAAACCTTCTACACCCAATTACTAGCCTAAGGTCGCAGGCTTCGTCACTCTGCCTTTTCTAACACTTGTATCCGTTTATTGCTATGAGCCAAGTGCTCTTGCAGATACGATCTCTCTCATCTCATCAGCCAAACTTCTCTGTAAGATAGAGGTTATCATGCCCATTGTCCTGGTGGAGAGATTCGCCAGAGTACAGCCTGAAGGGGGCAAAGCAGAGATAAATCAAAGACTGGCCTCGGAGGAGATGGGGTGGGGAACGCGCCCTTCGAGATTCAGGAGAGATCTACGGCGAAGCCCAGGCAAATGGGGACTCTAGCAGGTCTCGGCAGGCCCGCATTCAGAGTGAAGGGGAAACCTATCTTGGTGCAATACCTGTCAACACACTTCTAAGCGCTTTTCCAAAATCACGGTGTCTGATTGGAGAGATTGCAGGACATGGACGGTCCTGGTTGGTGAGTTGGACCTCGAACCAGGCCTACGCCCGAAGAGCTGGCGAGGAGTGGGCGGGACTTGGAATTGAATCCCTCCTTTCATTGGTGAAAAGAAAACGAACCAGCCTCTATTCGGAAGCATGATTGGCTTTTGCCAGGAACCTTCCTCGGCCTTCGGTTCCTAATTACGGAAACCGGGAAGGGCTGAGCGCATCGTTTGCCTCAAGGAAGTTAACGACGGAAACCCGGATAGCTGTGCAGAAGAGATACCTCAGGCCCAATGGCGTCTGTGGAAGCTAGCGGCAGCGGTGGGAAAGGGCAAGGGGTCGAGAAACCCGTCACTTATTATCGTTTGGAGGAGGTGGCGAAGCACAACTCCTCGAAGGAGATATGGCTGGTGATTCACGGGCGAGTCTACGATATCACTCGCTTCCTTAACGAGGTGGGGCCCCGGGAGTCGGCGGCCCTGGGGAGGTGCAGGGGTGAGGGGTGGCAGTTGGTGTGTGTGTGTGTGTGTGTGTGTGTGTGTGTGTGTGTGTGTGTGAGAGAGAGAGAGAGAGAGAGAGAGAGAGAGAGAGAGAGAGAGAGAGAGAGAAATGACTGGCTGAGGACCACGAGGCATACGAAGGGTCGCGACACCTTCCACCCCCAGAGGGAAAGTGTGGAACCTAGGACTGCATGGATTTCCCGCCTGCGCTAGGTTCTGTTACCTTCAATTATATGTGTTACTTAACGTGTATTGAGCGCTTACTGTCCGCTAGAGGAAACTCTAAGCCATCATTATCCCCATTTTACAGTGAGAGAAACTGAGCCTCAGCGAGATCGAGGACTCTCAAGGTCACACACTTAAGCCTACGTGTGAAGAGCTCCAAACCTCTCCTTTCACTTTGCCATCGGAAGTAGTACCATTTTTGGGTTTTTATCTTGGGAAGAAGCTGAGATCACCTCTACCCCAAATATGCTGCCTCCCCTCACTCCCCCTTTCCAGTTTGAGTTGATCTTGAGGCCAAAGTGTCGTGAGTTGACTGTTTTGTTTTGCAATATTGAGTCAACTTTTGTTATCTTAAATCTTCAAGGCAGTTGTATTTGAGCTCATTACAGAATTTCTGGAGACCTTTGTATTACCGGTTTGTTGTTTACTTTATGGAAAACGACAGGCATTTGATTTGTTCAGACTGTATTGATGAGTTTTGACAAAAAAAAGAAATAAGAGCATTTCCATCCGTCTAAAAGTACCCTTTTGATCCTTTGAAATTGTTCCCCCACCCCAATCTCTGATGTACCACATAGATATAAATTACCTATATTTTTTTTGTGATGAGAAACATATTTTGAGAATTAAATTGATAGTTATTGCTTAGTACTCTTTCACGCTATAGCCTTTCTGTAACTGAGAAAACAGTTTTTTTTAATACTCTAAAGCACAAGCTCTCTGCTTCTGCTGCCTCCTGTTTTGATTATTTTGCAGCCTACCTTCTTGAAGTGTAGACTACAGTCATATTCCTATTTGGTTATCTCTGGATTCCTGTTCTCCCCATCCACACATGTAATATCCCCTTCCAAAATTCTCCAAAGAGTTCTAGGTGGACAAATCAAAGTACCCAAACGCCGTCTGAATGTTACTGAACCAGTAACATTCCTGTTTTCACATGTTCTCCTTTCTCCATGTCTTAGCAGCCAGTGCTGCCCTCCTTTCTACCACATTACTTTTTAGTCTCTTCTAAGTTGGTACTTGATCAACCTCCTAAATGTCTGCCGACCTCTGGTTTGTGTCCTCACTCTGTACACAATCCTCAGGTGACTATATTGCTGCTCAGAGCTTTTACCCATATGATTCTTTTCATCTGCATTCTCATGTGCAGATAGCTTTTCCCATTACCTGGTCTACAGCTGTCCCTAGCAATTTCATATGCCAAGACTTGTGGGACCTCTCTACTCAGATGTCCTGCAAGCCCTGTAAACCTGCAGGTGACTCCAACCTATGGTCCCTGTTTCATGGATGGGCACAGCCATCCTCCCAATTCCTTAAATCAAAATCATGGGGTGCATGTAGGTATACTTAACATCACCCTGTGATTTCCCTGGACCTACTCTCAAAAAGGCTAAATCATGATCTCCATGTAACTACAGGTGTGCATAAAGTCCCTTATGCTGCTGGTTCATAACAGAGACTGTGAACATGTCCTGAGCAGATGTGTATGCCCTGGTTTGGATTGGCTTTCAGGGAAACTGCAGGAGAAGATGGGGGTGGGGGAACACGGTTCTGTTCTTTCTCTGAAAAAACATTTTCTATTAATTTGGAGGCTGGGGAAGAAATCGCTTCATCCTGACTCATGAATCTGTAGAAAAAGGTTCCTCAGATTATTTTTGATATTCCAGGGACCATAAGTTAACATCCTTAGAATTAGTAATTTCTTGGCATTCGTGTGGTATGTGCATTTAATGCTTTTAAACATGCTTTCTCCAGTATTCATCCTTGAGATAACTAGTTGAGAGTGGCTTGGAAAATAGGGACCCTTATTTTGACCAGGGTGTAAGAAACAGGTTCAGAGAGATTTTGGTCATTAAGTTGATAAAGAGCAGAGATTGATTTAGATAAATCCCTGGTTTTCTCTTGTCTACACAGCATTACAGATTTCCCCCACTATCTGAAGGTAGAATGTTCCTGTTTGGTATGATTTGGTAGGTTATTTTTTGGGCCCAGGTACGCTAAAAGATTTTTCCACATAAATTAATGAGAACGGCTTTCCCAGGCCTATAGAATAACCTGCTAAATAGGAACATTCTACTTTTGGATAATGGGAGAAATTAGTACTTCAGAATTCTGGCTTTAACTATGTCCTTTCGTATTCCCTCCGTAATAAGTTTTAGTTACAGTTTGTAGCATAGTTTATATTGGGTAGGCAATCATTTTTCAGTTGTGACTTCATTTCCCCCCAAATTTCTTCTTGATTGATTCAGAATAGAGGATAACTTGCAGGAAACGCTCCCTACTCAGGATATTTAGGTTCCAGTAGTGATTTGCTCACCTGGTTCACGTGCTGACAAAGCCAGAGATACTTGTTGTATCAAGGCTGCCCTTAACGCTTGAGCTTCAGCTCTATCTGCAGTTAGTCATTCTTACCTCTTCTGAAATCTGTTTTCTTTTCTTTTTTTAAAGATTTATTCATTTATGCATGCAAGCACTGGGGTACAGGCCAGAGTCTCGGGAGCTGAGGGGAGCAGCGGGCGAGGCAGGAGAGGTCTGCTGCGCCATTTGGGTCCCCTCCCTGGCCAGGATGCTTTACAGTACGGCACTCAACCCACTGCACCACCAGGGAGGCCCTTCTGAAATCTGTTATCTTACTCATTCCAGAGCCATTCATTAGCTTACTTTTTCACAGATTTGTTAGGTGCATATTGTGTGCCAGATTCTATTGTAGGGGTTGGGCAGTGGATGTTATAAACATGCCCTCATGGAGATTACGTAAATAGCTAAAAAGCAAAAAAGTTCTCTTAGTGGTAAGTGCTAACAAGAAAAAGTAGAGGACTAAGGCCTGTATGAAGTGAAGGTATGATGATGGGGGTATGATGATGGCTTTTATTAAGCTGGCTAAAGACCAGAGGAAACAGGGGGAGCAAGCCATGTGGATATCTGCAGGAAGAGCACTCCAGGCAGAGGGAAGCACTCCAGTTCAGAGGCCTTACAGTGGGCGTATATCTGGTATGCTGAGGAAGAGGGAGGAAGGCCTCGAGGCTACAGAGTAGTAAATGAAGTCATCATGATCCAGGAAGGGCAGGTCACATGTAGCTTTGCAGGTTTTAGGAAGGATGTTGGTTTTTGTTCTGCAGGGAAATCATTGGAGCAGGGGAGTGACAGGTGACCTAATAATTTAATAGAATCATCTGACTGCACTGTTCAGAAGAGCCTGAAGAGGGCAAGGGCAGAATTGAGCTCAATTACAAGTTGTAGTAATTTGGGCAAGAGGTGGTAGCTTGGACTAGGGTGCTGGCAGTAGGATTAGTGACAGGTATAAAATTTGGGATGTAGGGCCTCCCTGGTGGCACAGTGGGTTAAGTAACGCACTATGAAGAAAACTATAGCCTCTGCAGCACAAGTTCAATTTCTGCCGCCGGCCAGGGAGGGGACCCACATGGCATAGCAGACCTGTCTTACCTTGCCTGCTGCTCCCCTTAGCAGTGTGTTTCAGTCAGTCTGCCTGTTCTGCTCCCCACTTTGTCACTGGTGACTCCTCTCACCTCCCTGCACTCTGGCCTGTATCCCAGCTCTTATATGCATGAATAAATAAAGTCTCTAAAAAAATTTTGGGGATATATTGTGATGGTAGAGCCAACAGAATTTAATAATGCTTTGGATTGGGGAGTGAGAGAAGTCAAGGATGATACCAAAGTTTTTGATCTCTGTGTCTGAAAGAATAGAGCTACTGTTAGATGAGAGGGGGAAGATTTAGAGAAAGTTTTCATTTTCCTATTTCTGATCTAAAGTGGTTTTGGGTTCCTCCTTAGAGAGGGGTTCCTAATATGAATACCTTGCACTGGATATTGATATTTTGGTTTTATTTCCTTAATGGATATAGTTAGAGTGTGATCCTGGAGTTTGGATTTATTTATTTTTTTAAAGATTATTTTTTATATATACAAGAACTGGGGTACAGGCCAGTGGTGGGGGGGGTGAAGGGATTCACCAGAGACAGAGTGGGGAGCAGAACAGGCAAGTCTACTAAAGTACACTGCTGAGGGGAGGGGAGTAGCAGGCAAGGCAGGAGAGGTCTGTGGCACCATGTGCGTCAGCTCCCTGGCCGGGGATTGAACTCATGCTACAGTGGCTACAGATGCTTCATAGTGTGGTGCTTAATCCCTTGGGTCACCAGGGAGACCCCATAAATGTGGTAATTTAGACTTGGTAATATAATTGAATTATCTTTCCCCTAAAAGGTTAAATTTACATTTTTTAGTCAATTTGGCTTAATTTATGAAATTATGAGTGAAAAATTAGAATCTTGTAGTAGTAGACATTGGTTTTTCAACTATTTAGTAGTTTAGTTTTTTATTTTATTATTAAAAAAGATTTATTTATTTATGCATACAGGAGCTGGAGTACAGGCCAGAGTCGCGGGAGGTGAGGATTCACTAGAGAGAGTGGGGAGTAGAAAGGCAGACTGACTGAACCATTGCTTAACCCACTGTGCCACCAGGGAGGCTCTATTTAGTAGTTTAGAAAAATCACATTAAAATGCTAGACCAGGGCCCTCCCTGGTGGCACAATGGGTTAAGCAACGCAAAATGAAGCAAACTGCAGCTACTGCAATACAAGTTCGATCCCTGCCCCTGGCCACGGAGGTGACCCACATGCACAGCAGACCTCACCTACCTCCGCCACTGCTCCCCTCAGCAGTGTATTTCTGTTGATCTGCCTTTTCTGCTCCCCACTCTGTCTCTGGTGGATCCTCTCACCACCCGCATCTCTAGCCTGTACCCCAGTGCTTGTATACATAAATAAATAAAATCTCTAAAAAAATAAAAATAAAATGCTACACCATACCTTATGACATGGATTAGAAAATGTCAAAGTGTATCTTCCTTAGCAAGTGAATCTTTGTTTCAGTTAGTATTTGTTCTCACTCTGAATAAAAAGTAACAAGTTTGAGAACCTCTGACATAGTGGGTAAATAACCATTCTGAGAGGATTAACTTAAAATAACACTTTGTGATTTTAAAACTTTTTATATATTTTTTAGTGACTTGTTGGTGTAAGTGGGACTATTACTTTAGTACCTGCCACATACATTGGGTAGCATTTTTTTCATTAACAAATATTTGGTTTTTTTTTTTTTAAAGATTTATTTATTTATGCACACAAGAGCTGGGGTACAGGCCAGAGTTGTGGGAGGTGAGAGGATTCACCAGAGACAGTGGGGAGCAGAACAGGCAGACTGACTGAAACACATTGCTGAGGGGAGCAGCGGGCAAGGCAGGAGAGGTCTGCTGCACCATGTGGGTTCTCTCCCTGATTGGGGTGGAACTAACGCTGCTATGAGTTCCTTAACTGAATTATAGTATATTTTAATTGATTTTGTTTAGTTGTAATAATATGGTATTTATTGGGTGTTTAAGTGTTTTTCATTAAAAGTTTTCCACTTTTAATTAACCATTCCAACAACCTATTTTAGAGATGGTTAGGGCAACAGAGAGGTAATAAAATTCAGTGGGCTGGGGGTTGAATTAAGGTAGTTCTACCCAATAGCCTGTGCCTATAATATTGGGGTTTATCTCAGGTTTTTTCTTGGTTGCAAAGTATGTAATTAGGTATATTTTATAGCCACTTTCTTTTGCATTTATATATAATTTGAAAGACTGGGAATATGACATAGGAGAGTTATTTACTTTTTCATTTTTTGAATAGGTTATCCAGTTATACCTTCAAACGCCTCCTCCTTTTTTCCTAGTTCTACCATCTCCTAAAATTAGCTATAATTTATGTATTCTCCACAATTTTGTTTTGCATATATAAGCCAGAGTGAATACAGTCCCTCTCACTTTTTTAAAAAAAATTTATGTGTGTATACAAGAACTGGGGTACAGGCCAGAGATGTGGAGGGGTGAGAGGACTCACCAGAGACAGAGTGAGGAGCAGAACAGGCAGATCTACTAAAATATACTGCTGAGGGGAGCAGTGGGCAAGACAGGAGAGGTTCTGTGCCATGTGAGTCAACTCGGTGACTGGGAATCGAACTTGTGCTGCAGTGATTATGAATAGCTTCATAGTGCTGTGATAAAACCCTTTGCGCCACCAGGGAGGCCCCCTCCTGCTCTTTTTTTTTTTTTATATGAAAGGTGGCATACTATACACACTGACCTTTGCCTTGCTTTTTTCTATTTGTTTATCTCAGTCATCTTTGCATATCTATACCTGGAACAGTATAGAATTTTTTTTTTGTTTTTGTTTTTTAAAGATTTATTTATTTGTGCATACAAGCACTGGGGTACAGACCAGAGGTATGGGGAGGTGAGAGGATTCACCATGGACAGAGCGGGGAGCAGAACAGGCAGATCAATGGAAATACACTGCTGAGGGGAGCAGCGGGCACAGCAGGAGAGGTCTGCTGCACCATGTGGGTCCCCTCCCTGGCCGGCAGCAGGGATCGAACTCGTGCTGCAGTGGCTGCAGTTTGCTCCATAGTGTGTTGCTTAACCCACTGCGCCACCAGGGAGGCCCCTAGAATTTTTTTGATGGGCCATAATTATCTCTCCTTAAGGTAAAACTTTGGATTGTTGGTAATATTTTGCTATCTGAGTTTGTTATTGATTTTTTTAAACCGCTTAAGTCAACTCTATCCACATCTAATGTACATAGAAAAAAATATACAGACTTTATGTGTAGAGTTTTGACAAATGTCTTGCCTTTGTAATGACCATCACATTTAATATATAGAACATTTCATCACTTCTTACCTTGGGCCATGATTTGATTTCTAGCACTAGAACAGTGAGCACTCTTTGTGACCAACTTATTTCACCTATCAGTTAGAATCACCTATTTTCCATGTATCAGCTGTTTGTTCCTTTTGATTTCTTTTTTTTTTTTAAAGATTTTATTTATTTATGCATACAAGAGCTGGGGTACAGGCCAGAGTCCAGGGAGGTGAGAGGATTCACAAGACAGAGCCGGGAACAGAACAGGCAGACTGACCGAAATACACTGCTGAGGGCAGCAGCGGGCAAGGCAGGAGAGGTCCGCTACGCCATGTGGGTCCCCTCCCTGGCCGGCAGCAGGGATCGAACTCGTGCTGCAGTGGCTGAGGTTTGCTTCATGGTGCGTTGCTTAATCCACTGCGCCACCAGGGAGGCCCTGTTCCTTTTGATTTCACTTTATTTATGAATATAGAAAATATTATGTATTCACTTGTTTGACATTTGGGTTTTTATTTTGGTTTTTTTTTTTGGTCTGTGGTGACAAAAACTGCTGTGAACTTTGATGGGCAAATCTTTGTGTAGGCATGTTTACATTTCTCTTGGGTCAGTAACCATAAGTGAGATTGCTGGGTCATACAGTTTTGTTTTACTTTTAAAGCAGCTGTCAGAGTTTTCCCCAAAGTGTTCACATCATTTTACGTTCCTACCAGCAATGCACAAATCTTCTAGTTTACTTGTACAACCTCATTGCCAAGTGATATTTGTTCATCATTTTACTTTTAGCTGGTCTAATGGGTGTGTATTGGTGTATAATTATGGTCTTAACGTGCTTCTCTCTGATGGCTAGTGATATTGAGTATCTACATGGGCTTATTGGCCATTTGTCTGTCTTTTTGTAAAGTGTCCATTTTTTTCATTGGATTGTTGGTTTTTTTTGTGTTGTTGTTATTGAGTTGAAAGCCCTCTTTATATATTCTGAATGCAAATCTTTTCAGATGTAAATATTGAAGCTATTTTCACTCATTCCACATTTTGCCATTTCATTTTCTTAGTGTCTTTTGAAGAGAATTTTGGTGTACTCTTACACACATGAAATAAAATTCTAATGGCTGGGTACTGGTTTGGCATGTCTAGTTAAGTATTTTTACTTGACCACTTAATAGTTACTTAACTTTGGACAAATTAGCTCTGTAAAGGTCTTTACCTTTGTAAAATGGAGATAGTAGTACCTCCACCAGAGTTGTTTTTTGACAGTTAATTTTTCTTTTTCTTTATATATATATATATATTTATATATATTTGACATCAATTGTGGTCCCCATGGATTTCCCACCACCTTTTCACCAGGGCACCATCACCTCAGTCCCTTGTGCTTTCTGCCCTCAACCCATTCCCTCCTCCCTCCCCACAAAGTGTGACAGTTAATTTAGATAATACTTATAAATACTTGCCATGGACCTGGCATAAAGGGCTCAGTAAACGTTAGCTGTTGTTTTTATTAAAGTAAGAAATTAAATTATATTGTTTTCTCTCTATCTTTTAAGTGCTTAATAAGTGGCAGGTGCTCTGAAGATAAATGTGAAAATGAATGACGTGACAAAGATGAATGACGTGCCTTGGACTTGCAGAGAGAATGAGATCTTTGTAGGAATTGTTGTGCAAGGTAGAGTTGGTCTTGCTTTAGGACTGAAAATGCAGGCTTTATTTGGTGCATCCAAAGCTCNTGACTGAAAATGCAGGCTTTATTTGGTGCATCCAAAGCTCCCCCCCCCCCCCCCAAAAGCTTTAGTTTGACTGGTAATTCTTAGTGAATTTCTCCAAGACTAGTCAAGAAAGTGTGATTTGCTCATTGCCTAGCTTGTGGAATTCACAAATCTATAAACAGTGCTTTTTTTCCCTTGAGCAGTCTCAAGTGGTTAGTCCTAGGGAAAACTAGAAATAAAATGAAGTTTAACCTCCAGCACTGTTCAGGTGAGATATCTTTAACAACAAATTGACTTTTACTTATCTTTTCATTTTGCATGTGGCCTGGGTGCCTCACACATACCTACAAGGGAGAGAGGAAAAGGGAGAGAGGGCAGGAGGAGTGTTCCCTGGATATGATTGAGTTCCAGGTATCATGCTATATTCTGGAACACAGCCTTGAATAAAATTATCATGGTCCCTATTGTTACGGAGCTTATAGTCTGTGGGGGAAGAAACATTTGCAGTCATGATAAGTAATTACCATGACAGTGCCTAAGGAATTGTGAGAATATGTAACAGTGATACCTCATCCAGTGGGGATAAGGGTGTTAAGTTATGTTTGGACCTACAGAACTTCAGACACTACAGTGGTCACTTTTACCAAGGTTACACCCTGTCTGGCAGCCATTAAGTTAGCTTCTTCTTGGTGACAGTCCTGTTTAACTGGGTTCATTCTAATCCAAATGCAAATATCCATGGGCCTGCACCATTTCCTCCTGTTCACCACCCAGGTCTGTTATCTTTCTTTGGTCAGTCAGGCTGTTTTTTAGGAAGTAGTTTTTATCCTCCCCTAAATACTAACCTTCGTGTATTATTTTGACGAGGTATTCTCATGATCTTTTTGGCTAGTGGTTCCTCTTTCCATCACCCAGCCTAATTTTGTAGCTTCCGCAATCCAACTTAACATTTTCCAAGTTAGATGGTCTTTAGCATATTCCTATTGTTAAATTTTTATTGCATCAGTATGGAATTTCCACCCACAAAGAACTTGTAATTTTTTCCTAACAAGATTTTTACTCTGTAACTGCTTGCCATTCTTCACATTCTCCACTTTTCTGTCATTCTGTCCCTTTCCTTACCAAAGAATTAATATTTGGGAAGCATTATTTTCTATTAGTAATTTGTCATCTTTCTTTTTTGTATTGAAGCATAGATTTTCTTCCTCTTTCCAGTAGTACTTAAGCAAAGCCAAGACATTCTTTTTTTAATATGCATACAAGAGCTGGGGTGCAGGCCAGAGGTGCGGGGTTAACCAGAAACAGAGTGGGGAGCATAATAGACAGATAGTTGAAACATACTGCTGAGGGGAGCAGTGGATGGAACAGGAGCGGTCTGCTGTGCCATATGGGTCACCTCCCTGGCTAGGGATAGAACTCATGCTGCAGTAGCTGTGGATTGCTGCAGGGAAGCCCAATTTGTCTTTTAACTAAAGAGAAAGCAGGATTGTTTACTTAGTAGCATCTAGAGACATTTGTTCTGATTAAGTTACTCAACACACAAATTGTATCTGCCTCTGATATAGAAATGGCACCTTGCCACTTCCCTGGAACTTTTAATCCAGACAAAATTATTCCTGGGCATCCTTCATCTGTGTATCTGCCGTCAATTACCCTCTCTCCTGTCTTATAATGATATGTAAACTCTCTTACTCAGAATAACTGGGTCTTAAGTTCAGTTGAGTGGCCATAAATAATACAGAATCATTAAATTTTTTTCCCTAGTCATTTTGATTGTTCCAAATTTAACCCGTTTTTGGTCATTCCAAAGGTACTTGAAAATCCAGCAGTGTCTCACATTCACCACTTTCCTCTAAAGAATATAGTAAGAGACATAGAAGCTTTGTTAGGTCTATCCTGGTCCTGTGTATTCACTCTGAAAAAGACTTTATTTAAATAAAATGTTAACTACTTCTCTCTTTATGTCATTCTACAGAGATTCAAAATGAATAATAGAAGGATATGTTTTGTTCACCCCTAATTTTCAAGTTTTTGGTATTGAAAAGTATTTTGTGGCCCTCTCTGGTGGCACAATTGGTTGAGTCTCAGCACTGTGAAGCTTTTGGCAGAGTTCTGTCCCCCCACAAAGGAGTTAATCCACATGGCACACTAGACCTCTCCTTTCTCACCTGCTGCTCCCCTCAGCAGTGTATTTCAGTCAGTCCTCCTGTTCTGCTCACCACTGTCTCTAGTGAATCCTCTCACCCCCACCCCTATCCCCACACTTTTAGCCTGCACCCCTGCTCTTGTGTGCATAAATAAATAAATCTTGGGGAAAAAAGTATTTTGCAAAGAAAGTTATAAAATGCTGGTGCATACATTTAAAGTAAACATGCTGGGAGTTTGGATCCCAAGAAAACAGGCATTTCCTTTGGTTAGAATCAGGCTGATTGAGTGCACATGATAATTAGATACAATTGCAGTGTTTCTTTCAAAGATTGAATTTTTGCTAAATTTTTATGTTGTTGCCAACTTGATTTTTCCCCTTTCTCTCTTTCAGTTCTACAGTCACCAGAAGAAAATTTTAAAATGTTTTTAAAAAGTAGCTCTTTCCTTATAAGTCTCCCAGTACCCAGTCCTCATTTTTCTGTAGTTTCATACTAAGGGGAACCTGGTTCTGATAAGACTGATCCTTGCTGCACATCCATCAACTCAGAAATTCTCCTTTGTATTCTGAGAAACTCCGGATTAAGTGAAAATTACAAGGTTAAGGGTTACTTTGAGACCCTGTCACAGCTTATCCCTGCCTGGTCTTCCAAAAAATACAGGTCTCTAATTTTTCAACATGCCTTCAAAGTGAAAGTCTTTGACTGTGAGCTCCTCTTTGTGCCATCAGCTAGTGTCTACTGATGATGCTAGCTCCAGAACTTTCCACTTGGTCTTGAAAGCTCTGTTGTATCTTTGGGTGTGGCCATGACTACAGCAGTCATCTGCCCCCTGCATCATTTCTGATTGGTCATTGGCATTGCCTTGGCCAAGAATCAGAGTAAGTGCTCTGAAAACCCAAATACATGAAGGAAGTGCCAGGAGGCAGAATTCACCAAGAGGATGTAAGTAATGTTAATAGCTCAATTCCTGCTGTAATCTAGGCTTAAAACAGGATTGTTGGGAATAGGACTTTGGTTGTAACAGCATGAGAACGTCATGTTGATTCATTCCCCCAGTAAGAATCAAACAGAGGCTGTTATGTTCCCCTTTGTCGTGTCTGTGAGTGTAGTGGAATCAGTCATAGGAGAAGGTGCTACTGTTTACTCTTGGTTTTTTTAAATGCTTCCTCTGGGTTTTGAAGTAATATTTTCATGTCAAGGACTATTAGGGAGTATAATTAATTTCCGTTTTCCCTGAAGACTGTGCTTCATATTGGGAGTTAACTGTCAGATACCTGTTCCTTAGTGTGCGTCTTGTCACTCTTCAACAGGATGGATAAGTAGTTGGGATGGAGCCTGCAAAGAAGGTAATGCTCAAGATGGGTAGGACTATCCAGAGACTGAGGTTGGAGCTGAACAACAGTTTCTGCCCTTAGCCTGGGCATTATCTTGGCTTAGGACTGACCGACCAGACTCTACCTCAGTCTCAGAGCCAGTGCACTGCCTCCACCTGAGGTGCCACTTGACTTTCATATTGTCTGTGGCCTCCCTGCTGGCCCAGCGGCTTGAGCACCACACTGTGAAGCATCTGCAGCACAGTAGCACGAGTTCAATCCCCAGTCAGGGAGTGGACCCACATGGCCCAGCAGACCTCTCCTGCCTTGCCCGCTGCTCCCCTCAGTGGTGTACTTCAGTGCATCTGCCTGTTCTGCTCCCTGCTGTCTCTAGTGAATCCTCTCACCTCCCACAATTCTGGCCTATACCCCAGTTCTTATATGCATAAATAAATAAATAATATTGTCTAAAGTTTATAGATTTCTAAAATAGAAGGAAGGTAGGAGTTCCCAGAAACTTCTTTGCTTGTTCTGAATTATCTGTTTTAAGATCACATTTTTTAAAAAAAATATTTATTTATACATACAAGCACTGGGGTACAGGCCAGAGGTGTGGGGAGGTGAGAGAGTCCGCCAGACAGAGCAGGGGGCAGAACAGGCAGATGGACTAAAACACACTGCTGAGGGGAGCAGCGGGTCAGGCAGGAGAGGTCTGCCTGTGCCATGTGGGTCACCTCCCCAGTCGGCAGCAGGGATTGAACTCATGCTGCAGTGGCTACAATTTGCTTCATAGTGCATTGCTTAATGCAATGCATCACCAGGGAGGACCCAAGACCACATTTTTTTTTCTTTTTCTTTCTCTCTATATTTTTTACATCATTGTTCATTTTTATACATTTGCTTTCTCCTCTCAGGTATAGTTCCCATAAAATTCCTACCACCAAGTTACCCATGAACCATCACCACAGTTTCTTGAGGTGGGGGGGGGGGGGCGGGAGGATT
>JAGFMF010011458.1:717440-731422 GCA_019455555.1 Galemys pyrenaicus | reverse complement strand
TTGAGGTGGGGGGGGGGGGGCGAGAGGATTCACCACAGAGAGCAGGGAGCAGACCAGGCAGATAACAGAAGTACACTGCTGAGGGGAGCAGCGGGCACAGCAGGAGAGGTCTGCAGCGCCATGTGGGTCCCCCGCCATGTGGGTCCCCCTCCCTGGCTGGCAGCAGGGATCGAACTCATGCTGCAAGTGGCTGCGGTTTGCTTCATAGTGCGCTGCTTAACCCACTGCGCCACCAGGGGAGGCCCTCTCACCCCTGTTTTAATTGCTCTCCCTCCCTCCCTGCTGCATGTCTCTCATTTATACTTGCCAGCTTGTTTTGTAAGACCACATTTCTGAGTGAGAGTTACTAAACATAGGCTTTTTGGATCACTGATGTTCCTTGCCTCAGTGAGGGCGGGGCGGGGGGGGGTGGGGGAGGACAAGGACCATAAAGATATACTGTATGAATTTACTTTTGTAAAAATGTATTTATCACTGTCTAGTACACAAAGTAGTAAGTAATGTAGTAAATAGTTTTAGTAGTAGTAATTGCAGTGAAAAACAATGGAATAGAATACATCAAAATGTCAACAGTATTTATTTTTGTTATGGGATTGTAGTTGATTCTTTACTGTCTTTTCCAAATATGCCACAATGAAAAATTTTTTAGGTATTCTGCTTTCTCTTTTTACTTATTTGTGGTGAGAGATTGGTGACAGTGAAAGTAATTTGTAGTTGTAGAGAGAGCTTGTTGAAAGTCATAAATTTAGTCATTCCCCTCACATTCTTCCTGCTGCTAAGGTTATCCTTTCACTCTCTGAAAGGCAACATAATAGTTAGGATATGTTATGGAAAAAAATGCCTTCTATAGTTTGGCTGCATAGAGCAATTTGGCACTTAATTCCAAAACAAATAATTTAGCACAGCAAAGAGGTTTCAAATGTAGAAAGAAATGAGTGGTGGCTTCCTTATTCTTGCTTTAAAACCAATGCTTAAGTATTCGGGAGAGAGACTCACTCCCTGGGTAGAAACCTTTTAGGAGACACCAGCATATTATCCTTAGATTCAGGGAGCTTATAGGCAAGTGACTGTCACTGGAGATTACACATTGAATTTTTGCGCTTCGCTTGAATTTGTCTTTCAAAGGAGGTGAGCACGTTATTTATGCTTTTTTTCCCTTGGAAAAAAACAAAAAGGTTGTTACAGAAAGTCATTGTTGGGGCCTCCCTGGTGATGCAAGGGTTAAGCACTGCATTATGAAGCATAGGCAGCCTCTATAGCATGAGGTTAATATCCGGTCAGGGAGGTGACCCACATGGTGAGGCAGACTTATGTCTGTCACGCCTACTGCTCCCTTCAACAGTGTATTTCGGTGGATCTGCCTGTTCTGCTCCCACTCTGTCTCTGGTGAATCCTCTCACCCTCCACATCTCTGGCCAGTACACCAGTTCTTGTATGCATAAATAAAATCTTTTAAAAAAAAGAGTCACTATTACAAAAAGCATTACTTGCTATTTCAAAAATAATAAATGTAAATATGTCCAATAATGTAAATTCTAAATTTGCTCTTTGTGTAAGTAAATATTGAGTGTTTAAGTCAAGGTCTGCTAAAAATAACTCCTCCTCTTCTTTTTTTAAAGATTTATTTATGTGTACAAGAACTGGGATGTAGGTATGAGGCATGGGGTAAGAGGACTCACCAGAGACAGAGTGGGGAGCAACAGGCAGAGATCTGCTGAAGGGAACAGTCAATGGGACAGAAGAGTTCTGCTGCTCCATGTGGGTCAGCTCCCTGGCCCATGGAACCTGGGCCACAGTGGCTGCTGCTAGCCTCACAGTGCTGCAATCCCAACCCCTGTGCCAGGTCCAACATCTCAGTTTCTTAATTACTTTTCCAGGTTCATATAGCTTGTAAGTTACTTATAGACTCTACTTCCTAGGTGTAGAGGCAGTTTTGGTACTACTTCTTTAGGCAACTTTTTATTTTGAAACTATTTCAAATTTACAGAAAAGTTACAAGAATGGAATAAAGAGTTCCATAAACGCTTTGTCCTTATTGAGTTTCTGCAGCTGTCTCAATAATGTTGGGGAAAAGAATCAACCCTTTGTTGTTGTATCTCTTTAGCCTCCTTCAATCAGGAACAGTTCTTCAGTCTTTGACTTTTATGACCTTGATATTTTTGGAGATCTCAGGCCTGTTTTAGAGAATATCTTTAAATTTGCAATTGGCCTAGGTATGCTCACAGTTATACCTGTGTGGTGCCTTTTTTTGTCCAGAATGTCACAGAAGTTATGCTGTAGTCTTTACATGTCATACAATCAGGTGACATACATGTTTTATTCTGTTAATCCCATTAAAGGGGGAAAAAAAGAGAAAGGGTGGGGAGTGAAAATAGCTTACTGGTTTGTTCTTCAGAGAGCCCTCTGTTCAGTAAATACCTCTTTTCCTTGTAGCATCCTGGTGGAGAGGAGGTTCTGCTGGAACAAGCTGGCGCAGATGCAAGTGAAAGCTTTGAAGATGTAGGCCACTCCACTGATGCCAGAGAAATGCTCAAGCAGTACTATATTGGTGATGTGCATCCGGTAAGACTCACTGAACTAGGAATGCTTATGGAGAGGAAACTGCTGAGTAGCCACACAGCACAATGAGGGAATAAATTAATAAAAGGGAAATTCACTCAGCCAAGCTATCAGGCTATGTTTTCTCTAAAACCATTTAGCTTTATTGTGCTAAGATACTGCTTCTTGTTTGTAGAGTAGCACATGTACCTCTGAAAAGCTAAGGGACCTCATTTTGGATTATTGATTGATTGGTCTTTGTATTAGAATGAGTAATATTTCTATATAGATGGTGGTTTGGTGGTTCTTGCAAATTCCTCTTAAGGTGGCTAGATAGGCTTTTTAAACCAACTGTTCTAGCAAGGGATCCTGTTGATCAAGAGTCTGGAATGGAGATCATGGGCATTACCCTTCCACACACCCTAATATCTGCTGGGGAGTTCATTGCCACTGTAATGTAGTGCTATGCTTCAAGGTTTGGAAGGAGCACACAGTGAAGGTTCATTTGGGAAGGTTTTAAAAATATTATTTGTTTTCCTCTTTTAACAGAATGACCTGAAACCGCAACGTGGTAGCAAGGTAAGAAATCACTTGTTTATTTTGTGTTTCAATGTTGTTTCTATTTCCTCAAATAGAATTGTTTTGTTTTCAATTAACAAGAGAAGTTTTTGCTTTTTTCCCAAGCAAAAATCCTATTTTTCAGGAATTTGGACTCAGTGTCATCTCAGGAAAAAAGAATAGCTGAGTTTTGACAGTAGGAAACATTTTGTTGATGCTTCTATTTGCTTTTTTTTTTTTTTTTTTTTTAAATTGAAACCCTAAAGTCATACCCTATATGGTTTTGAAAGAAATTAGTTTATGGGTTCAGTTGTAGAAAAGCATTTCTTATTCTTAACATTAAATAATCCAGGTGATAATAATTCCTAAAAAAGAATTGCAAAGTTGATTTTTCTCTTAAAACTTTTGGAAGGAATTGTAGAGTGACATAATTGACTAGAATAGGCCTTTCTGTTTGTTTTCCAAATTCAGTTCTTTTGTCATGTAGACCAAAACAGGCCCACACCCTATTTGTTTACTCAGTGATACAGCAAAGACAAAAGATTGTGTGTGAAACCTTAATGTACCCTGTATTATTCACTGCCCTCTGACTTACAGAGACAGCACTTTTATTGCTATCTAGAACATCATGAAGGTGGGGCTGGTTCCCCTATTCCTCCTTCTAGTTTCTTTTCTTTTCTCATTGAACCAAAATTGCTAAGCAGGTTTGACACAATTAAAGTTGGCCTATACCCAAGAATTCTTTCAGTTCAAGAGATTGCTTGACAATGTCTGCCATCTGTTGCTCTGCCATCCAGGGTGTTTGTATAAATTAATCTTATGTCTTTTTTACACTCTGCTACTCTGAACAGCTGAATTGTTTATGAAGAGGGGGGTGACATGGTTTTCTAAATGTTTTGTGAACACTGTGGGTTTGTTTTTCCTTTCCCTCTAACTCACATATAGACGCACCTGAGAGATAGTGTGGCTTTTATCCTAAACAATAAATAAGAGTCACAAAGGTTTTTAGTTTTCCTAATGCACATAAAATTATGCTTATACTACATGTAGTCTTATTAAGAGTGCAATAGCATCATGTCTATATTAAAATCTACTTCATTGCTAAAAAATTCTATCATCTGAGCCTTCAGTGAGTCGTCATCTTTTGGTGGTGGAGAATGTTACCTCAATGTTGATGGCTGCTGACTGATCAAGGTGGTAGTTGCTGAAGGTTTCAGTGGCTTTTTGCCATTTCTTAAAATAAAACAATGTAATTTGTACTATTGATTGGCTCTTCCTTTCATAAAAAAAACTCTGTAGTATGTAATGCTTTTTTTTTTCTTATACTGTTAATTTTTGGACAGTATTTGATTTCTCCCCTCAGATATAGTCCCCGTAATTCTCCCTTCACTGTAGCACCTGTGATCCATCACCGTAGTCCCTTGTGCTCTTTCCTCTCCTGTTTTGCCCCTTTTTCTCCCCTTCCTCTGCTCTAAGCCACAGATCTATGGTCAACTTACAAGTTTTCTTTTTTCCTGAGCCTCTGTTTGGTTTTTCTATATTCCATATGTAAGTGAAACCATCTGATACTTACTGTTTTCCTTCTGATTTATTTCAATTACGTGGTTCATTGCGCCCCCCCTCAAAACAAATACAGTAGTAAAAGGTCATTGATCATAGATCACAATAACATATAATAATGAATACGTTTGAAATATTTTAAGAACTACCAAATGTGACTCAGATGCATAGGAAGCACTTGCTGTTGGTAAAATGGCACCTATCTATGCAGGCTTGCCAAGGTATCTGGAGCACACAGTGAAACAAGGTGTCCATCCATGTAGTAGCCATTCTTGACTTCTTACTGTATAACTAAGGTAACATTTGAACTAAGCATGGCCTTGTTTAGCCTATTGATTGTGTCTGGAAAACATTGCACTCAGAGGTCAACATATGATTCAAGGGATATTCCTGTTTGTCCAAGAGTTGCACCTTGTATCTAGGGGCCACAGTCTGGTTCTGCACAGCAGCTGTGAGAGAGCCCTTTATATTAAAGCATTAGAGAAAAACAGTTTTGGAATTATAATGTCTAGAAGTCTGCAGTTGCTGTAGACTTCTGTAATGTCTAGACGTCTTGTTGTTTTTCTTCCTTGGTTGCACAGTCAGTAGTTAGGACCATTCCTCAGATGGAACAGTGGTGTTTTCCTAATTCTGTTTCTTATGCAACCTATCTTGGAATCTTTTGGCATGTTTTCTGAAATATTTGTTCCCTGGACTTTCAATAATACTGATTGATAATCTCTGGAGGTGGGAAAGTTGAGAGTTTGCATTTCAAGTAACTCTAGTATCCAAGCAACAGACTTTTTGCTGAATATACCTGTTTTTTAAAACTTAGGGGACTTGACTGACTTCTCTTCTGTGGAAAGCACTGTCTGCCTTCTATAGGGCAAAAAATTGATTAGAGGTGTCTCAGCTAAGCTAAAGCTGTTGTGCCTTGGGCTTTTTGAAGAAATACCCAAAAAAAAGAAACCCTTTGTTACAGGGCAGGGAGAGGAGCATTTAGAATTTTTAAGCTTGCTCTCTTTGAATGGGTTTTGTTATTTGCTGCATTAAGACAAATATATAAAATTTTTAATGGAAAGGAATTTTAATACAACTAGGGTACAATAAAGAAAGAACAAAGAATATAGTTACTAAGTTAAGCATTTAAAGTTACTTATTTTTTTGAGGGTAAAAGTTTAGCTAAATAGGATTGGCTTAAAGCAAGGTTTAAAAACTTGCCATACATTTAAAGGACTTTTTAGTAGAGACTTATAGAAAAGGGTTATAAAGAGTTAGACAAATTTGGGAGGAAAAGAGCAAAATTAAAATTAAGATGAAAGTTGCTATGGTTAACTTTTTTACGGGTTTTTTATTTATATTTGTTTTAATTAGTTTGAGACTAAAAAGTAAGTACAGTTTTCATAGTAATCTAGAAGTGACCACATACAGCTTTGTCTATGCTTTGGTTAAGCAATAATTAAAGGCTGTTTTCCTCATATCCATTGTACCCAAAGGACAGTCTCTATTAAGTAGAGAGTTTGGCTACTGAGTGTTTTCAGTCACATGCTGTACTTCGAGCAGATCAGGCAAGGAAAGCCTTTTGGAAAATTTTCAACGGCCCCTACGTAGGTTGTCATAGAGCTGGGTCCAACCTGATTTCAGTTCCAGGAAGAAATTCTTGACCTCAGATTTATTTCTTATGGAGGGTTAAAATAGGCATGTTTGTGGCTAGGATGTAGGTCTCTTAATTTTTCTGTCACTGGTTTAAACATTCACCATGAAAAAAAACGGATGTGAAGTTCATTTTATTAATTACTTTCTGTTCTTTGGTTAATGGTTTCTGAACGTCTAAAAAAAAATGATTTGTAAGCCTCTTTTTTTTTAATGTGTGTTTTCTGCCTTTTAGGTTAGAGTTTTTCTTTTTTATCTTACTTCCTTTATTTTTCTACTTCTCTATGCCTATTTCTTACCTGCCTAGAACCTAACCACCTTCCAACTCCATCCCTACCCATCTACAACTCTCCCCAAAGAAAATCCAGAACATTGCTATTCCAGAGTATAAATTAGCAACCACTTCCCAGTTTTTTCCAAACTACTTTTCAGATTACTTTTTCAGATTACTTTTGCTGTAACATGGGTAAATAATTGATAGTCACCTTTGTTTTTTGGTAATAACTGAGTTCAAGGCATGAAATACTTAAAAGCTTAAAACTGGGCCTCCCTGGTGGCGCAGTGGGTTAAGCAACGCACTATAAAGTGAACTGCAGCCACTGCAGCACGAGTTCAATCCCTGCTGCCAGCCAGGGAGGGGTCCCATATGGCACAGTGGACCTCTCCTGCTGTGCCCACTGCTCCCCTCAGCAGTGTACTTCCATTGATCTACCTGTTCTGCTCCCTGCTCTCTGTGGTGAATCCTCTCACCACCCCCCCACCTCTGGCCTGTACCCCAGTGCTTGTATACATAAATAAATAAATCTTTAAAAAAAAAAAAGAATATATATACATATTCCCTGTGCTTTATTGAGGGAGGGAGGAAGGGTTGACAGAGAGACAAATGAACAGAGCAACCAGTCCTCCCTTAAAAAAAAATAGTCACATTGTTGTACACCTTGCTTCTTTTAAATTATATCTTAGTGATTATTCCTTATCAGTTCATAAATATGTTCCTCATTCTTTCAAGTAGATATTTAGAAGTCAGTAGACAAAGTTTGAATGAGATGACCTTTGCTCTAACAGGAGTTGATCTGTGGTTTTGTTTCTTTTAATAAATAAGATTGTTTCCATAAAGGTTTAGCATATTTTTAAAACTTCATTTTTTATCTAAGAAGTTTAACTTCTAAAATCCAGTAAAATCCAAGTATATTAGAAGTAATCTGTAAGTTGCATTTAAGTTTCATGTAAGTTGATATATTTTTTCCTCCATTAAGCTACTGTTTTATACATAGTTTTCTATTATATATGCATACTGTATTATATATATATATATATATATAACATTCAATCCACCTACTCTTTTATAGGAGAGATTAAAAAGAACATCACTATGTAGTTAGTTGCACTATACTAAAACTTTCCTTTTAAGGACTTTCAAAAATTGTTTAGTATTTTGGGCCTCCTTGGTGGCACAGAAGGTTAAGTCTCAGCACTATGAAGCTATCGGCAGCCACTGCAGCATGAGTTCGATTCTGGGCCCTGGAGCTGACCCACAAGTTGCTGGAGACCTCTCCTGTCTCACACAGTGCTCCCCTCAGTATATTTTAGTGGATCCATCTGTCCTGCTCTGGTGAATCCTCTCACCCCCGTACCTCTGGCCTACACCCTAGGTCTTAATGCATAAATTAATAAAGTAAATCTTTAAAAAAAATTGTTTAGTATTCTTACCATACCTGCAACCTAATTTATTAAAGTTTGGATGAGGACACAGATGACCTTTAAAATGAATAGTGATTGCTATTTATCAAAGAATTTTATTTGGTTGTTCCCTGCGTTTATCTAATATTTGTATTTTGTAACATAATCTTTTGAAATAAAGCATAGACTGTAATGGCAAAATCACTCTTGAAAGACAAAATACCTTTTGTTTAGGGATCTCAAGGATTAATGCTTTTTCTTCTTAAAGGTTTATTTTAAAATGATGTGTAATTTTGCAAAACAGTGTGTCATAAGTACAAGGTTGTAGCCCTTTCAAGTCAGCCCTTCATTGTTACAACAAGTTTTTCACTTTTTAGGTCTCTGCAGGATCATTTTGTTTTGAATATTTTTCCTTTGGTGTTGTCTTGTATAACTTAGCACAATAGGTTCTTGAGAGAGTCGTATAGAAATTTGTTTTAAAGGATGTTTTCCTCTTTTAATTTTGCTCTTATCTGCAGGGAAATATTTTTTGCATGAGTTGGACTCTAGAGACATATGCTTTACAAGACAATAATTACTAAACTGTATTTTCATCCAAAAAGTTAGTTTAGAACATTGGAGCTTCATAAGGACACCATCCTCCAGATCCAAGACTACAAAATGTAGATCCAAGACTACAAAATGTAGATCCAAGACTACAAAATGTTGAAATCATGTTCTCTCAATACTCAAATTTTAGGTTGTGAGGAGAATGTGGTACTAAAATTCATGTAACCATAGCACATGCTATATAGTTCATTTTTTACAGGGAGGGGACATTCTTTCCACTGGTATTTGAAGTCAAGTTCCCAAGTTTTTCATAAGTTTGGCCATATAGATACCAAAGTATTCTAAATAAAAAGCTGCAATAACTACTAAAACCACCCAAAAACTGTTTCAGTTTGCTGAAAGGTTTCCTGTAGGCTAAAATCCACTTCTAGTTTAAAATCTATTTATTCTCATTTAAATGCTTGGAATCCTCTTGGATTGGATTGGATAGCAAACATCCAATTTGGGAATTAAAGCTTAAACTTCTTATATACTTTATATTTCCCTTTTATGTAAATTTTCAAAAGTCTAAATATAAACTAGGGTGAAGTAACACTTATAATTTCACTGTCTGTATATTTTAAGGCATCACAATCATAATTCTGCACAATGTTCCTATGTTTATCCTGGTACAAAGTCCATTATTCCCAAGGCATTAGTTTTCCCATGTTTCTCATAAATAGGATTCATAGGGAAATACCTCCCCCCTCATCTCACCCCACAAATCACTTAATGACTTCCAATTATGTTTCTTTGTCATCTTTTAAACATAACAAAGTGGATCGGTACTTATGGTACAGTTCCTGTTCAGAATATCTGGAAGAACTTTCCTTTATGTACCTAGTGTAAGACAGGAAAAGGTAGAAGAGGTAGTGCTCTTTCATTCTTCCTAGACTTGGAGAATGGTATTTCCCATCTGACCTTTAGAAGGCTACTCTTAAAGGTTTTGCTAAAATGCTTGTGGCTCAAAATAATTCTGTCAGATTAACTGAGTATAAGTTTAGAATTCAGGTTCTTCTCATCTACATCTTTAACTTTTATAAATCAGGAAGCTGAGTTTGCATTGAATTTGAAGATATTAGATGTAACTTTAGATATGAGCAGCTTTATAAAAATACTAAATCTCTTTTTTATGTTTGTATATATTTACTTCATGGGGAATTAAAAATTTAATGAACTTTAAACTTTAAAAACCAATTTTATTTAAATAGTTACTTTGAACTAAAATCAGAGTTGACTTAAAGCAGTTTTACTGTTTGAAAGTATATTCCAAACTCCTTGGAGAATAAAGAAACATGCATTTAATTACTTGGTAAGGCTTTTGTTGGAAGAACTCTAGATTTGATCTGCTGCTCTCTTGTAGCTAAAATCATGTAGTATTGCAATTACTACTTTCCATGCCAAAGATTGAGAGCAGTCACTGTTTTCCAGACCAAAAATCTTGTATGTAAATTAAAATGTGGGCAAGAATATAATCAACCAGATATACTTGCACACCCAAAGAGATAAGTTAAATCAGTCATAAAGAGTAAGAATTTCGGGGCCTCCCTGGTGGCGCAATGGGTTAAGCAACGCACTGTGAAGCAGACCGCAGCCACTGCAGCACGAGTTCGATCCCTGCTGCCGGCCAGTGAGGGGAACCACATGGTACAGCAGACCTCTCCTGCTGTGCCCGCTGCTCCCCTCAGCAGTGTACTTCTGTTGATCTGCCTATTCTGCTCCCCGCTCTGTCTGTGGTGAATCCTCTCACCCCCACACCTCTGGCCTGTACCCCAGTGCTTGTATGCATAAATAAATAAATCTTTAAAAAAAAAAAAAAGAGTAAGAATTTCACTTTATGCTTTACCCCAGAAGTTTGGAGTGAAAGTGAGAATTGGGGGACTGTGCATAGGACTGAAGGTTGGAGGGGAGATGAAGAAGGGTTTTATGTTAATAGAATCGTTTTCTTTCATTTTATAAAATTAAAATTCTTTGACTTCTTTCCAAATTTCACTGATGTACTTTCCTACTGAGAGCAGTGCCTTAAACAGCTTTTTCATTATAGTTGATTAAAAGTGTAGTCACTGTAGTTTGGCATTTACTTGACTGTTAGTATCCTAGAGAAAAGATAGGCTTCTTTCTCTTCCCTTTCCACCAGTGTTAGGCGGTCTCTTTGCTTCCACTGATAGATTACTATTAATCTAGAAGATTTGGTGCCATTTTAAAAAAATGTATTTTTATTACTTATTGTTAGAAACTATTACAGTTTCACTGTATTATAGTCTTGATTCTCTCTCTTGTCTCTCTCAGTTGTTTCTATATTGTCTAAGGCTCACTTTAGTTAGCACACATCCAGGATTTTGTTTATTTTCAAAGAAGCTAAAAGCTTTAAAATCTAGGGAATCTATTTCTGTGAACTATCTGGTTTTTTAATGTAATCACAGATTAAACATCATAATACATATATTATTACTCCATTTTGCTTTCATATAGAGGGTTCAAATTTTCCCAGGGTTTGTTGTGGTTTTTTTGGTTTTTTGTTTTTTTTTTTACTGACTATACAGGCCTCCCTGGTGGCCCACGGGTTAAAGTCTCAGTGCTTTCAGAATATCACCAGCCATTGCAGCATGAGCTCGATCCCCAGCCAGGGAGCTAACATCTGTGCAGCAGATGTCTCCTGTCTCACCCACTGCTCCGCTCAGCAGTGTATTTCAGTAGATCTTACTCTTCTGATCCCAACTCTGTCTCAGATGAATCCTCTCAAACCTTTCCCCACCATCTCTGGCCTACAGCCCAATACTGTATGTAGAAATAAATAAAAATAAACTTTTTTTAAAGTATACTTTTTTTTTTTTGCTTTATAAGGCATTGGCATATATATGGATGGGTAAAATGTAAAAGACTATATATATTTTCTTTTTTAAAAAAGATTTATTTATGCATACAAGAGCTGAAGTGTAGGCCAGAGGTGTGGGGGAGTGAAAGGATTCACAAGAGACAGAATGGGGAGCAGAGCAAGTAGATCCACTGAAATACACTTCTGAGGGGAGCGCTAGGCGAGACAGGAGAGGTCTGCTGCGCCATGTGGGTCAGCTCCCTGCCTGGGTATCGAACTTGTGCTACAGTGGCTGCCCATAACTTCATAGTGCTGAGACATAACCCCTTGCAGCACCAGCGAGGTCCCATATATATTTCTTGATGGAGTTTAGTTATTTCTTGGATACTATAGTGGAATACTTTACAAAGCAACATTATGAATAAAGTTGATCTACACCCTACCATCGCTACCACTGTTACTTCCCAATCTGTAAAATATTTGTTGTGTTTCTCAAGATTGGTCTATAACACTTTTTAATTAGCCTGATTCATACTATTCTGCCAGTAATGTCAGAGATAGCAGTAATAATAAGGTCTTAAAGAAGTTTAGTAGATGTTAATACAGTCAGTAACCTTTTATTAGAAGATTTACTTGCCTATAGGCTAATTTCTTTCAGATTTGGGGCATGTATTCATTTGCATGACAATATTTTGGATAAATAAAATTAGAACTCATTTCACGGTATGCTCTAAAGTATCTAGGCCAGTATGTGGGGTTTCTGGAAACTCTTGTATGTTATGGAAAATTGTGATTAAACAGTGTTAATACTCTGTGCTCATAGCCTGGCATACTTCTACATATTGGCAAAGATGATACTTTAGGCAGCAGTAACCTGCGCTAATGGGTCAGTTGTCCTCTGGCAGTAAGTTAGCAGATTTTTTTGTTCTGCATAGCTAATTAATGGAATAAATAACTTCATTTGATGTTTTCTTAAATTGGGTAAAAACTATTTTATTAAGATATATTCACATACCATCGAGTTCACCTTATATAAGATTTTAAAGTCAAGGGTTTTTACTATATAAGCTGTGCAACCAGCATCACCATTAATCTTGCTCCTCCCCCCCATCTCTTAGAAATCACTCATCTAACTTTCTGCTTCTATAGGTTTACCCATTCTGACTGTTTCATAAGTGAGCTTATTTGTATTTTTGTATCTGACTTCTTTTACTTAGCATGATTTTTCAAGGTTCATCTATGTTGTGGCATATATCAGTATTTCATTACTTTTATTACCAAAATTTTATTTTCAAGATTGTTTTGGTATTTCCCTACTCTTTTTGTCTTTTTCATTGCGAAGTCTGCCCTGAGGTCTCTAATCTTAATTACTGTGATTTCAGAGAATAAACCAGTTTGTTTTTATTTTCCACAAAGCAGTTACTTATGCTATTTTAGAGTATATAACAGTTGATCTGTATGTTATGAATTTTAATTTTTTTACTCCTTTTTAGAAAATATAATCTTAGCTACTGCCAGTGACAAGCCCACTTGAACCAGTTATATCATTGTGACTGCAAATCAGTTCATTTCAATACAGTTTGTATCAGTAACATTTTTATATATCTAGAAAAGTTTGGGTCTTTTCTCTGTGCTTTCATTAAATGTAGCTCTTCTCTAGGGAAAATCAGTATATGGCCAGAAATGGAATCCCCAATCCATCCACTGCATATAGATTTGCAAACATCAAAATGCATGAAAGATTAAGTTGTTAGTAGCTACAGAGTTCTCATAGTCAAGATTTATATATTTTGTGTTAATCTTCTTTCCTTTTGTTTGTTATTTTTGAATATGCATCTTCTTCAGGATCCTTCGAAAAGTAACGAGTGCAAAAGGTTAGTATCCCCCTTATTGGACTTACTTAATGGGCAACTTAATGTCTGGCAAGTTTCTCCTGCATATATACATGTATAACATAACTTAAGTGTACATCTGACAGCTATTTTTGTACGTGTGGCCAAAATTATTACAAATTTAATCGATCCTTAGCACTAGCAAAATTTATGTTTTATTTCAACCATTTTGAATAATTGCCAAAGTCTTATCTTGAGTAATTTTAACATATTTTTGTGATATATATTGTAATCACACTCAGAGGCAGGTAGTCATGAATTAGTAACTACTGGTAAGTCAAGTCTATAGACTCTATAATTCAACCCAGTTTGCTGCTTCCACTTAAAACTCAATCTCATTTAATCCTCACAACAGTTCCTTAAAGTAGGTGCTTTTATTACATCTTTATAGAGAAAAATATATTTATTGCAGTCATATTAGGAATTTGTGTTTTCTTAAAGGTTTACTTGTGATATATATCCCTTGCAGTAATATTATTATATAGTAGTATTAGCTTTAAAAGTTATACATTGCTATTCTTTAAAAGTTTCTACTTGAGATTACTGTGGAATCCTTGAATTGTAGAACAGTCTTTTTTTTTTTTTTTTTTAAAGATTTATTTATTTATGCATACAAGCACTGGGGTACAGGCCAGAGTGTGGGGGGGTGAGAGGATTCACCACAGAGAGTGGGTTGCAGAACAGGCAGATCAACGGAAGTACACTGCTGAGGGGAGCAG
>JAGFMF010011458.1:670926-716057 GCA_019455555.1 Galemys pyrenaicus | reverse complement strand
CTTAACCCCCTGCGCCACCAGGGAGGCCCTTTTTTTTTTTTTTTTTTTTTTTTTTAAAAAAAAGAGTGGATCACTAAAATTCTCTCCTGGGAACTATAAATGGATACTTTATATTGGAAAACAATTTGACATTATCTTATAAATTTGAAAATATGAATAACCTGACCCATTTCTAGGGATAGTCTCAAGAGGAATGTATGCACAAGTATACCAATAGAAGAATATGCACGGCTTTATAATTCAAGATGTTCAAGTATGGGAAGTGACCAAATTAATAAAGCGAATGAATTCATTTTGGTACAGTCACACAGTGGAATACTACAACGCAATAAAAATAAATGAATCACAACTTGCATGCCACAACCTGAATGAATCTCTGAGAAGGGAGTTCTGTCTTTGGGCCAGGAAGTTATTGTTGAATCTAAATTTCCTTTGGTGCCGTATGAATGCATTTCCTCTGGTTCTATCCTCAGGGATAGGTTAAGTATTATGAAAGATTATAAGAGGATCGATGGTCAATCATTCTCAGCCTTTGTACTGAAGAATTTCTCTTATTCAGTGTTTTTTCAAAGATCCTGCTTTTAACTTCTTTGTCTTTTGTGGTTGCTCTCCATGATAACTGAATTCATTACTCTTAGGAGTAGATTACTTCAAAGTTCCCATGTGTCATATTGCTGTTTACATGCCAACTTGCTTGTTTTTTTAAACAAAGCTACCTGGCTGATACTCTAAACTTGTCCACTGCAGCTTTCTGCCATTCATAAATGTACAAAAAAATGTTAGCCATGTTAAGGCAAAGAGAATAATTTTTAGTCTTGAAGCCCCTTGGCTTTTAAAACTTTTTAATGTCTTAGATGAGGAGCAGCCAGTTAATATGGATTATTGAAGAATTACACCTTAAATCTAGCAGTGCTGATAAGCTCCATTAAAGGAGAGTGAGGACTGTCCTGAAACTCCTAAGTCTTTCCAAGCCGACTACTGTTTCCTTTAGTAAAACTATTGATGTGTTCCCTGTGTTTGTATTTCCATCTTAATGTCCAAACTTAACTCGAGATAAAAAGAATAGTTTTGGAATCAGCCTACCTAATTCACTTAGTTTTGTAATTCCACATACAAGACCTCTATTTCCTATGTATAAAATGAGAATGATAATAGTAGTACCTATTTTATAGGATTGTTGTGAGTATTAAATTTTTTAAATGTATGTTATGTTAGCTGTGTTTTCTGTTAAAATTTTAGTGTATAATACGTGAAAAATAAAGTACAAAGAAGAAAAAGCAAACTACCCACAATCAGGAAATAACCCATATCATTTATAAAAAAACATGCAAACGTGTATGGTATCATACTATAATTGTCTAATTTTTAACAAACTATTGTTAAATTTTGCCACTCCAAGATAATTTTTTGCTACTACAATGTGATAAAAGCAGTTAAATTTTGTAAAGCAAAACAAAACTTTTTGTCCATAAAAATATTAAAATGTGACTGTTGAAGGATGGCAAATGTTTGGTCTAAAATGTTCATGTCTTTATTGCTTTCTCCCTCACTTCTAGTTGCTGGTCATATTGGATTTTCCCCATCATAGGCGCTGTTCTCTTAGGTTTCCTGTATCGTTATTACACGTCGGAAAGCAGATCCTCCTGAGGAGACCATGTTGAAATCTGGAAAGCGTACCACTTGGGAGTGAAAACTAGAGACTTGTTTGGAGGCTGCAATGGTGCCCTCTTTCAGAATCCTGCCAGTCGTATTCTTCCCCATCGGAGCTCAAATGGTTGGCCAGACACCCACCTCAGATCAGAGGCGTTGGTCTTCATTTCTTGGAGCCTTACTCCGAAAGCACCTGCTCATTCTTCTCGGTCCTTGCCAGCTTTCTCTCTCTTTTGCCTGCTTTCTTCAGTACCTTCACATTTTCAAACTTTCTTTTATAATTGCAGTCCATATGTCCTAGTGCATTGCTCTTGGGTAAAGACGCTTTCCAGTCTTTGAGTGCACATTAGACATTCTTAACAGGGCAACACACTCTGGTTTTGATGCTTTTCTTATTCTATTTTTCCTTTAAACAAATATTAAATTCTGACTTAGTTCAATTATATTTCACAATGGGTTTTATTCATGAAGTTGCTTACCTGTAACTTAAGACACAGCTGCCAAATGATCATCTTCCTTGTTTCTATTTGTTAAGGCTGCAAAAGGCATCCCTGCTACCACCCCAGCTGCAGTAGCAGGTAGATTTTGCATCCCCCTTAGACCATGCTATTTTATTCCCAAGTTTGTGTTGGATAAACCTATGCTTCCTTTTTATTTCTTGGGGGAAAAAAAAGATGATGAATTGGGGTGACAAGGTGAATTCATAGTCATCTTTTCCTCCCCCCACCCACCACCATCTTTTATTGGTAAAATAATAAGTTTATAATTATTTCTATAGAGCTTTGCTAGAGCATTTTGCTGCCATTTGGTTTATTAGCAAAATTTTTATTCCCCTTTTTACAAAAGAGGCTCTAAATTGATCCAAGATACAGCTTTTAACTTGTTTGCCCCTGTAAAGTAACTCCCATAGTAAAATGGCATTTGAAAGCAGGAGATTGTGATGAGAGCATTTTCCATTTCACCTCTATTTCATCTGGCTCCAACCTGTGGTTTTGTTCTGCTTTCCCACCGAGAATAAAAAACTGGTAGTTTTTTTCTTGGATGAGTGTTTCATTGAGGAATAGGTCATTATTTAGAACTATGTTGCTGTTTCTCAGTTCATGAATTTCCCTGGCATATTTTGACTTTTTTCATGTGGAAACTCCTGAGGAGACAGCAACTGGACGATTATTGCCAGCAACTGTTTGTGGTTTTCCCCCATTCTTTAAGGATGGCAGATCTGCCTCTGACCATTGTCATGTGGTGAGAATAGTTTGGTTAAAGAAGGACCACAGGTACACTGTTCAGTCTCCTCCTGCTGCTAGCTAGCTAGGGACTTGAGAAGATAGGAAACTACCCAGCATAGCAGTACCTGCCCATGCAAACTATTTGAGAAAAAGTTCAACCCAGGTCTTGTATACTGTGACTTAGCAGTTGAATGAATTCAGAATTTATCAAAATAATATTAACCTTATACTCGCACACTTGGATATAACATTTGGAGTAATTTTAAAGAGAATTTTGGTCTTTTATATACCAGAGATAATGGGCATAGATAAACTTTAGAAAATGTTTTGTATGCATTATAAGATGCCACTTAAAGACAAGTTATTGGGAAAAAAAATCTTTGGATATTGTGTAACATAAGCTTGGTGAGTGGTGACTCTTGATGCTCCACCATTTGAAGGCAAGGAAAGTTTGCCCTGAATAAGAATTGGTATGTAATTTCTATAATAGTTAAGTTGTGTGATCACGTGAGGCAGAAATAAAGAATAAAGAAGCATTGAGGAGCTGGAAAAGGAACATTCAAGCTAACACTAAGCCAGAAGATAATTTAGATCAATTAGAAGTATGTTGGCAGTCTCTAGTATTGAATGAAAATCATCTGTTTTTCAGAAACATTAAAGAATTAGAGTCTTAAGTAAAATCGGTGTTTTTTATATTTTTAGAGTAAACACCAATGCACAGGTATGTTTTTCTATTTTGCATTGATTGTCTTTCCCTGTTTATATCTAGACTTGTTCTTACTCGGTCAGAGGGAAAGATTTTCAAACTTTGTCTCTACCACCCATGAAATATTTCCAGTATCTAGGGCTTCTTTTGAACTACTGCTAATGTGATGTCACTTTATATTACTGAAAACCACTTTTGGGTCTAGTCACAGTTACTCTGTTGCCTACATAAACAGCCAGGTGAAATGCAGAACTTGCATGAGAGTTTGTGGAGGTTTTTCTAAACAATAAAGTAATACAGTGTATGAGCCAAATCCATCAGAAAGGACTTTTGTTTGAAGAGGTAGACTTAATTTCTCACAACAGTCTCTACACTGGTAGGTCAGAAACCTCTCTGGAGAGCAAGTGGAGTCAGTCACTTTTGCCTGACCATCGCCCCTGGAGCTGGTCTCTAGGGTATTTACTTGTTTATTCCTGAGGCAGACTAGCTGCTGCTGCACCTCATACTGTACACATAATGTCTGGAGGTCACAGGAGGAGGTAAGGGAAAATTTATGCCAACAAGATAGGGGTATAAATACTAGATCTCCAAAACTTCTTGACCCCTGTCTCTTTAATAAGTACTTTTGGATTTCAAATGATTTCTACATTTGTAGAGACTAGAAAGTAGTGGAGACAAAGTTTATATTGTATTTAGTTCTTATGGGACTGCTTAAGCAGAAACAAAAGTCCATTGGAACCTATAATTTGAGCCTGTGAAGTTCTTTTAGCAATTGTCATAAATGCATCTGTTGTGAAATAAAGCATTGTTGAGTTTATACACATTTAGTTGCGTTGTAGAGCAATGAAAAAATGCTTTCAGGTTAGGTATATCATTATTTATGTTATCTCATGCTTGAAATCTCAAGTGATAACTATCTGATTAAATTCCATTTTAGGAGATTGAAATGCAGAATATTAATGTTCATTGCTTCCTTTCCCAGGAGAAATGGATTCAGACATGTTTCAGCAAGAAATTGATTTTTTTTTTGAACCATCTCATCCCATTGCCAAATATCACAAAAGTAGTAGGAAGTTTAGTCACATTTGGCTGTTGTACTCTGAAAGAGCCCAGTTTGGAATTTGTGGGGGTGACCTCAGAGGGAGTTTCCAAGAAGCAGAGAGGTACTTGTCAAGTGACCCACCCTCCTCTAGTATCTCAGTTGTGAGCTTTAGGAGCTGCCCTTTGCCTGTACCTATATTTTGCACTTACTATTTGGGCAGAACATTATTTACTTCCTTTCTTTTTACTTCACCCTCCACTGTGGACAAGTTGATATTAGCATTCCTTTTGTGTATTCAATAATGGCATTTGTTTACCTATTTTATTTCAGCATATTTTGAACAAAGATCTTTGTCTCTTTCTGCTGGAATGTGCACACAGTGAATATTTGTTAGAACTACACACAATAAAGATACTGTTGTCCTTTTCTTGCCCTGACTACAGTTTGTTTTGTTTTATTTTGTTTTTTAATTTTTTTTTTTAAAGTAGAAGTGTTGACTTTGTAATTCTCAGGTATTTCTGAAGAAAAGAAATTGGGAAGTGTGAAAGGCACATGTGTCAGTGCTGACACTGTGCTTAGTGTAACTTGCTGGGAGTTTGGCAATTCCTCGGGATTCTTGCTGCAGCCTTTTCCTTGAAGTGAGTTGCTTGTTGAAAATAATAAGATGCAAAAATCAAGGCTATGGTTGTATTCGTGGATATGAAGTGAGAACCAGGTAGATGGCCTGGGAATTCTGTTTTTACTGAAACTGTATGGTGGAAAAGCCAGTAAAAAGTAATAATATTTTATCTGTGCTGCCATTCTTCAAATGGTTGTTTTTCTTGGAAGTAGCTAAACTGTTGAGGAAAATTAAGCACTGAGATTGAAGGTCTGGTGACTCTGTTAATAAAACAAGGGAAATAAACCACTTTTATAATTACCTTTAAAACATACTGATAGCCTTCTAACATTTCTAATGAGACATCCTTCATTAGGGCTTGGTCATTTCACTATCGTCTGTTGAGGGTTACTAACAGGAAAGGATTGTCTCATTCTTATTACTAACATTTGAATGTAATGTTTAATCTTGAATCCTGATAGTTCAGACATATCACTGTGCTCTTCCTGATGTTGAGTGTTTGACAGGTGCTTCATAAATACTGATTGAGTCATGAAAGCCTGAGTTAGGAGATTCCAGTTTTGTAAAGCTAAGGTAAGAAATAACCACACTGTCTACTAAATCATTAGTAATTATAGGTAATGGTGATGACCTAACATTAATTCATTTAATAGATAGCTATAACTCTGTATTTTGAGGACCATTAGATTAATTGCATATATCACCATTTTAAAAGTTATTTTTTTAATGAAGCATTCAGGAGAGACTAGAGTTGTTATAATACTGCATCATTTTGTGCTACACCAACTATGTGCCATGCCAAATCTTTGATATAGACATCTACTTTACATGGTAGCTGAGGATATCTAAATTTTACCAGTGGCTCAGAGGCTCATTTGGCGTGTCTAAGGTCCTACAAGTAAAAAGAGAGCTAGAAGGTAAGCCTAAATCTAGCCCTAAAGCATTCAGTTTCTACTGTTTGTGGTTTCCATGTAAAGACTAAGTAGCTATACCAAAATAAGTATGTCCATTATATTTACTATTGATTGTCATGTATAGATGTTTCTGTGTATGATCAATAAAGTAAAATCAGTAATAATGTAATCACCTTGGCCTCCCTGGTGGTGCAGTGGGTTAAGCAATGCACTATGAAGCAAAACTCAACCACTGCAGCACCAGTTCAATCCCTGCTGCCTGCCAGGGCAGGGACCCACATGGCGCAGCAGACCTCTCCTGCCTCGCCTGTTGCTCCCCTCAGCAGTGTATTTCAGTCAGTCTGCCTGTTCTGCTCCCCACTCTGTCTCTGGTGGATCCTCTCACCACTCACACCTCTGGCCTGTACCCCAGCTCTTATGTGCATAAATAAATAAAAGCTGTAAAAAAGAAAAAAAGGTAAAACTCTACTATAAAAGAAAATAATAATAATGTAATCACCTTCATGAATAGATACCAAAAATAGCAACTGTCTTAGGGGTTGATGAAGTGGTTGTTGAAGAGACTCATTTCAATACAAACAACTCAGAATTACTCTTATAAAATAGTTAAGCTAGTAAATGAGAATTTAGACTGTTATTGGAAACAACTTTGGATGAAAGATAACCTATAAAGGGATAGAGTGGAGGAAAATTGATTTCCTCAAGCAGCACTGGTGAGAAGTTCTTGAATAACTTCCCTGATTCTGACTCAATGTAGGCTTCTACATAAAGTTTAACATGCAACCATATATATGTTGTTTTTTAAGAAGTTAATTGCTAATTGCTTGAAGTTAATTGCTTGATTTTTCCAGAACCTGTCTGTGTAAATCATGGAGAGCTGATAAGTGGAAACCTGCTTTGTGCCATGTAGCATAAGATTTAGAAACACTCATTTCCAGCTTTCAAAATTGTGTTATTGTGAAAGATGACTCAAGTTCATTGGAGAAGGCTCAACATAATGTAAATACAAATGCTGTTGTTACAAGTATGACCGATAAGATCTTTTGACCCATCTTTTTTTTTTTAAAGGATCTATTTATTTATGCATACAAGCACTGGGGTATAGGCCAGAGGTGTAGGGGGTGAGAGAATCCACCAGAGACAAGAGTGGGGAACAGAACAGGCAGATTAACTGAAACACACTGCTGAGGGGAGTAGTGGGTAGGGTAGGAGAGCTCTGCCATACCATGTGGGTCACCTCCCTGGCCAGCAGCAGGGATCTGGAACTCATGCTGCAGTGGTTGTGGTTTGCTTCATAATGTGTTGCTTAACCCACTGCGCCACCAGGGAGGCCTCCATCAGTGCCAGTTTTAAGGCAGTTTCCTATTATTTGCTCCTGGTCACAATATCCATGACTGAAACATGCTAACATTGGAACCATGTGAGCCTGGAAAGAGAAAAAAACTCAGTTACTCAAATTTCATTTTCTCTTACAAAAACTTATTTTGGGGATTATTTTTTTCTAGTTACCTCATTTAAGTTTTTTCAGAAATGGCAATGACATTACCTTAGAACAATAGGATGATGTCCCCCAAAAAACAGTCTTCTCACATATCCTCCCACTTTGATTTAATTACCCAAGAAGTCAAAAAATGTTCCAAATAATCTATGTCCTAGTAAACATTGGCAGTAATAAAGATGTGTTTCTAATCTGGACCAACCATGTAAACTAGTGCAGTTCTGTTTGAACATCTTTGTTTAAAATGTTCAAATATTAACCTTTGTTTATGGCTAAATTCTACCTCTGGACCTTTTGTGGAGGGTCAACAAATTTACCTTTCCTTTTAATCTACTATTCACATACCCTGACTACTATGGCCCCTGCAACTTATCTGTCCTTAGAATGACTGCCTTTGATAAGTCCTTGAAAGAGTTCTGCCTCTCCACGTATACCTAAGCTCCCCTAAGGTAGAAATTATTTGTTCTGTGCCAAGTCTAGGTGTCTTTAGAAAGAAGAAATACTCCTCATTTTAAGAAAGTATACATATTTATTGTCATAGAATAAGATATAGAAATCTAAGCTGAAGTAGGTAAAAGGGGAATTATTTGTTATGAATCAATTATAAATGAGTATCTGATGGAACTTAAGGGTAGAAAGTACAGCTCCCTCTTGTGAGCTCCTAGGACTAGGAGTCAGAAGACCAATAGGAATCAATGTGGCTACATTAGTTTTCAATCCAAACACCTAATAGAAGTTAATTCCTAGAAGTGAGAATGTGGCCAGGTAGTATCAGCATGTCCATTTGGTCTCATCAAGGCCATTCCTCAGGTTTGAATGGGGAGGAAGTCAAAGGAAGCAGTTATGCAGGGTAGATACTAATACATACTTTACCTATGTGTATATTTTATTTAAGTATCTTTATTAATAGACTGTGACTGCTGAAGGAAGGGTCACTACATTAAGCATAGGAAGGGCTAAGTACTGAATAGATTCAGTATGAATTATCATGCTGTGTTGGAATAAACAACCATAGCTAAATTTGTTCAAGAACTATTTATGACTCCCAATTAGAACTTTGAAATGAATCCCACAGTTGTCCACATTACTTATTACCACTACCGCATTCACTCCTGCATACCCACAAACCAACCCTGTTTTCTCTGTAAATAAGGTTCAAGCTGCCAGCATTTAATGGTTTCATAAAAATATTTTAGACTGTTGTTTAGGGTAAATGCACAGAAAAATTGTGAAGATAATATGGAGAGTTCCCACGAACTCACTTTCCCACTATTAACCTCTTAGATTAATATGGTATGTTGGTTGAAATTAATTAACCAATGTTAATATGTTATTATTAAAGCCCATACTATATTCATATTTCCTTAGTTTTCACCTGATGTCTTTTTTTCTGTCCCAGGATCTCATCCAGGACACCACATTGCAGTTAGTCATCATGTTTCCGTAGGCTCCTCTTAACTGTGAGTTTCTCAGGCTCTCTTTTGATGACCTTGACAACTTTGAGGAATGTTGGTCAGCTACATTGTGCGATGCCCTCTATAGCAATTTGAGCTTTTTCTCATGATCAGGCTGCCCTTTGGGTTCGATGGAGGAAGACTACACAGGTAAATTGCCATTTTATGTAGCAAGTATACATATTATTAACATGATGATGATTGCTGATGATCTTTCTCACCTGACTGTAATGTTGATCAGGACAATAAAGTTACTCTTTGGCAGGAACTTACCATAGTGTTACGTTTTGGAGGGAGTTATTTACACTTAAGGAATGGGAATTTAAGCTCCTCCTTCTTATTTGGAATTCTCCCACGTAGGAGACTGGTTCACAGAATTTTATACTTGATTGGTATTGGATTTTTTTTGTTTTTCAAATTAACAATAAAGTATTTCTGATTAAACATAGTAGTTTGAATAAACTTGTCTAAATGTTCTCTTCCAAAAGCCACACAATGATAAGACTCAGGAATAAAAATGTTTTTAATCCACAAAGACAGTTAATACAAGAGTACACACTGAAGAGAGATCTCAAACTAGGAAGGTGGAAAACATTTAAATTTCTCCAAAATGAAAGCTACATCATAAATCCCTGAAAACTCATAAATAAAAAACCCATTTACTTCTGAGGGTAGAGGTTGCATAGCAGCCTTGAAAACAGTGAGTTAGACAGTGAGTTGGGCCTCCTCCCCCATCCTATCTCCATTGTGAGTCCTGTCCTACATAGCTAGGCAATGGTCCCTCTCCTTGGAGGTCAAAGAGGATGTTGATGTGACATCAACAAGACAAAGAGGATTTTGATGTGAAATCAAGGCAAAGTCAAGGAGCACTGTTGAGTATGGAGCTGAGAGTAGGGGTTAATTGGAAGTTCATGCTAAGTTGCCACCAGCTCCCATCTCTGGGCTCAGAAATTATCCAAAATTACACTGAGATTATACCCAAGATCCCCCCCCTGCAAGCTAGGGTTGGGAGGATGCCTCTGGAGAAGCTCAGCAGTCCAAGTGAAAAGATCTATAGTTGCTGACTTTGGACAACTTTCATGATGTCTCAACTGTGAAATCCTTCAGTCACTGATCTCTGCTAATGCAAAATATCCCAAACGGTTTTTAGTGCCTTGTCTAACAATTGAATATGAGTGGATAGCCAAAGACTATCAGCCATTTTTAGAAACCTGAATATGAAAGAAGCCAGAGCAAACAGGAAAAATGTCAAGGAAGACATGATACTTAAGGCCAAGAAAACTTGGATAATTTCAGAGGGTTGATATTGTATTAGTTAATTAGTTTGATTAGATTAATACAGACAGGATGCCATTTAAAAATACGGAGAATGTGAAGTTCAGAAACTACAAATATGAGGCTACTGATGATTGGTAAAATTAGCAGGCAAAATAAGAAACAGGATATTTACATAACCTGCATTTACTAATAACCAAGAGAGCAATCATTTTACAGTGGAGAAAGCTGGCAGACCTCACCTTAACTAAGTGATGGAGTTTCATAGCACTAGTAATATCTCCTTGAAGAAATGCATTGAGAAGGGTACATCACCTCTGATGTATTCCGCCAATTCATAACTTTAGTTCTCAGATGTCAAGTCGACCTGAATTAATGGATATTTTACAAAACAACTGACCAAAATTTGTTAAAAATGTCAGAGTTATGAAAGACTGATTTAAGAACAGCCACAGGTTGGAGGAGTCTAAGGAGACCAGACAGATAAATGTAATGTGGATTCCTGCAACAGGAAGGTATGTCTATGGAAAAACTAGTGACATTCAAATAAAGTCTGTAGTCAATAGCATTGCTCCAGTGTACTTTAGTTATGTAAAATGTTTGTTTCTTTTTAAAAATTTATTTATTTATGCTTACAAGAGCTAAGGTACAGGCCAGAGTCGCAGGAGGTGAGAGGATTCACCAGAGACAGTGGGGAGCAGAACAGGCAAGACCCACTGAAATACACTGCTGGGGCAAGCAGTGGGCGAGGCAGGAGAGATCTGCTGCACCATGTGGGTCCCCTCCCTGTTCCGGGATCAAACTCGCACTGCTGTGCCACAGATGCTTCACAATGTGGTGCTCAACCCACTGTGCCCCATCTTTGCAAGTATTTGCAAATGTAAAAGTTTTTTTAAAATAAAAGTTATTTTAAAATGAGAACCAAAAAAAAAAGATGGGTTTGGAAAATAAAAAATTTCCCATAGGGTATAACAAATGGAAAACTGAAAAAGGAGAATTTCATGCAAGGAGATACCCTACCTTAATAGATCTGAAGTGAAGAGTGAGTAAAGTATCACAGAAATAATACATGCAAGCATTCCAGAACTAGTGATTTTTGAGATTCTCAAAGGACTGATTTCCCAGCACGATCATGAAGAATGACTCACATAGAAGCATACCATGGTGGAGTTTAGGAATGGAAGGGCTAAGGTGAAAATCTAGAATCATCAACCATGGCCACACCTTGGATCACCTTGAAGTCACCTTGAAATAACAAATACCAGTATCTAGTCCTACTTCAGATCAACTGAAACAACCCCTGTTTCAGGGGAATATGATGCATGGTGAGGGTCAAGAACTATCCTGAAAAGTGCCAAAGAGAAAAAAATACAAAGAATCAGGAAATATCAAACTTAGCAGCAGCACTATAAACACGAACACAGCGGGACAGTGCCTTCTACCCTAGAATTCAGGTTACTTAAGAAACCCTTTGTTTAACAGAATAAAAATTACCACTCTTAAGTCTATCCAGTGGTCCAACATTTTATACATGAGATTTTTTTTAAATGGGTGTACTCAGTAATTTTCTGTATTTGCACTACATTATCCTTCCAAGCTGTTCTTAAACACATTCTTTATTCAAAACTGCCTGATTGTCAATATTCTTTATGATTGGATTTAATACTACCAATTGGACTTTAGTATTTAATCTGCTGTCAGCCACTCTTCCTGTTGTCTTCTGCTTCCACCTTGCACTTTGCTACCTCTTGTACCCTAGAGAGTTCTTTCCCTTGAGCTAGACTATCCAACACCCACACCCACACCACCCCTAATAGTTTTGAGCATGTGTTTTTGATTCCTGTGGACTGGTCTTCTAGGTTGGTTGTCTGTAGTACTGAGCAGTATCTGCCACAAGCATGGAGGGTGGCAGGAGACAGGCCACATCCTTACCATGTAGGCTTGGCTGAATCAATACCCAGACTGTAAAGTCCAACCAAAGCCTGATTTTTCCCCAGGAAACCTCATTTACTCCAATCTGCTAGTCGCTCATGACTATTTTCATTCTTTGCCCCCAGACTAGTGTTTAAATCAATCTTCCCAAATAAACTGGAGCTTCTTCGAGAGCAGGGATTAGTCAGTATGCAGTAAATTCTGACTCATCAGCAATAAATTTCATGGAAACTTTAAGCTCAGTAATGAAAACAGGCCCTCGAATAATAGTAGTTTGGTATAATGTCTGGATTTTATTTTCCTCACCAAAGTTTTAATGAAACTATGTTGAAGAAAATGACATTGGAGGACCTGCTGTACTTCTTTAGTGTTCCTTCACTGAGCCTAGTGCAATGCTATACACAGAGCAGATGCTCAGAATATGTTTGGTTGGGTTGGAATATTTATAGTGAAGTGGAAAATGTGCCCTCTGCTGGTATGGTACAAAATCTCTACAACCTTGGTTTGACCTCTACAGAGCAAATAAACAAATGACATGTAGGGCCCTCACCAGAAAATCCTTGACTATAGTGGGTCTTATTATGAAATAGTCAACTTCTTTCTAAAAGGCCTCAAAGAGGCAAATTGAAGTGAATAATACTGGAGTACAAATAAAAGATACATTCCCAAGGTACAGAATGAATAGTGAATTATATGCACCTCATATGTTATTACTGAGAAAGAATTGGAATTCTAACAAAAGAAACATTCACACATCTAGCAGATATTAAATAGCTTTCAAAAGCAACTAAAATGCTTGATAGTTACAGGGTATTGGTTTCCACTTAATAAAAAAGCAATCTATTTTCTGAAAGTTGGGAAGGTTTAGGCCAAGTATGTTGAGATCAAGTGGTGTTACTGATGTACTTTCTCAGAACCATTCATTATTGTAAAATTTGTGCTGATCTGTTGCCTTATATAGTAGCAATTAGAAACATTTGTGAGGAAATTTTCCTCAAACTTAATTTTATAGCAAATATTTCTCTGAAGGATAACTAAGGATTTTTACTCTTCAATTGGAATTCCCCTTGGATTCCTCCTTTCTGGAGCTGTTGAATCTGAAAAGAGTACTAGTATTTATCCACTATGAATGATAATTTAGAGATTTTTTTTAAAATAAACTATAAAATTATTGACCCACATACACTTACATGTGTAAAAGATTTATACATGTACAGTGTGCTGCCACTGAAGCCTATCTATTGTCCTATTATCCATGGACATACACATTTTACTACTAAAGACAAAAAAAAAAACCAACCCAGTGTAATGTTGTGATGTGTTCTTATTGATGAGTATGGCTTCATTACCCAGATCTTTGATGTCTTCCAACAGGTATTACCGGTGTTCTAATATGTGAGTCACTCATGGGTCATAGAGGTGTAATCATACTACATTCCCAACTACCTTGAGCAAATGAATATTAACACATCTATGTATGTCTTATTTGTGATATTATTTAAGATTGAAATTTTAATGTGGAGAATATTCAAATATCTAAGGGAACTGAATGGCTGTTGGGTATTATCAAGATAACTGAAGGAACTGGAGTCCTCTAAGGAGCTGTGACTCATAAACCACGTAGCATTTAAATGACGTGCCCTGTATGTGCTGCATGCCATCATGTGATTTATAAAAAAGGTAGGATTTTACCCAAGTATATACTGAAACATTATGTCCTGTGCTTAACTAGTAACAGATTCTATCCCAGTATCTTAAAAAAACAAAAAGAAAGAAATAGGTTTATGATTCAGTGCCCAAATAGGCAATTCAGAAAGGAAGGATCATTGACGTTCAGAGGAAAGAGAGAGAGCAAGAACTGCTGTGTTTATTTTGCCACGGTCAATTTATTCTTTCCTCACAGAGAATTACTTACCTCTAACCTTGAATTTCCAGCAGCGTGTTCAGCCACAAATCTCTCTTGTTTATAATCTTTGTTACTATTTAGTAATACAATGCATGCATGTTTATAAATGACTTGAACTAGACATTTTCCATTTTTTATTGCATGGCTTTCTGTAGGAAGCATTGCAGTGGGCTTCTCAACATCTATCCCAGCCCAAATGATAAGTTTAGGACAACTGGGGCAATTCCATCCCCATAGTCTGATTGGTTACACATGTGACCCACTTAATAATGGAATGAGACCTCTGGAAGAAGTTTCCTCTCCAAAGAGAGAGTCACAGAAGTAACTGCTCTGGCCTCCCCTGCTCTCAGCCTGAGAATGAAGCAAACACCAAGATGGAGTGGAGAAATGGAAAAGACATGGGGCTTTGTTGATTCAAGCTGCTGGTTCAGTTAACCCTAAAATTCACCCTACAGCGGGACTCCCATTTATATGGAAATTATAAATTTTCTTATTGCTTAAGCCATTTGAGCTAGGTTTCTATTACTTGTAGCCTCGTCACTGATAAACTATTCTTAAAAAGGAATGACTCATGGGGAAACAATCCTCCCAGCTTCTGATGAACTCTGGCCTCCAGAGAGAATGATCTGGGCATTCAGATACATAAAAAATATGGAAGTCATAAGATTAAAATGACAGTGGTGACATTTAGGGTGAGGGTGGGTCTAGTGACTAGGAGGGGCTGACAGGTGCTTCTGGAATGCTAGTAATTTCTTGATCTGGGTGGTGATTCTATTGGGTGTATTTACTTTGGGGTAAATTCACTCAACTGCATACTTAAGATCTTTGTGCATTTTTGCAGGTAAGTTATACTTCAATAAAAAAGCTTACTAAAAATAATTGTAACCAGACCTCCACAAACTGTATCTTGACTGGCAGGACACAAAAGGCATATTGTGTGTGTGTGTGTTTGTTTGTTAGGCAGCCAAATTAAGCTGCTGCAGGGATATACTTTTTTTTTTTCCACAAGCTTCTAGAAGCTCATTGTAAAGACCCCTGTCACCAGCATGTGGCCAGTTCACTCTGCTTGAAACTTCTAGTTCACGGAGGAAGAAATGTAATGTGCTTAGCAGTTGTTTGTAGACTATATGGGATTTGGGACCAAATTATCAGGACACAGACCTGACCTCCTTAAAGGAAAACCAGCTAAGGAAAATATCCTAAATTTTAGCTTAGGGAATGAAGTTGGACATATAGTAGCCAGAACCTGGGAATACCAGTGTTCATGAGGGAGAGCATTTAGAGAGTAATCACATCATGAAACTAAATGGAGAATAAGGATGGTGGGTGACCACGCCCAGGGAATTTAAATTCCTAGAGATGTAGCATTCTATCTTATTACTGATCCATAAAGCTTAGAAACTATATGTGGAGACATAATTTATGAGTATGGAATACAATATATTCCACCCACTTTTCAAGATGCTTTCCCATTCATTGTATGTTCATTATAAACAATGAAGTGAGTAAACTCAGTGTGATCATAAGGGAGACTAAGAGACTAGACATACCTGAGTCTGAATCCTGGTTCTGACTTACTAGTGGAATGTTGTCGTGGAGTTTACTTAGCCCATGTTGGTGCCAGATCTCCAGGGGACATTTGGCAACATACAGGAACATCTTTGGTTGTCACAACTGAAGATGTAATTGGCATCTAGGGTGCTGCCAACCATCCTATAGGGCAGAGTGTCCACAATCTTGCTGCTGTTGAGAAACCCTAGGTCTTTACAGATTCTCAGCCTCTTCGCCTGTAAGATAGGGGTACTGACATTACTTCCTGGGTTATTAGAGAGATTATATTGATCTTGGTTTATCTGTTCATCCACTCTTCCCACCCCTCATCTAGGAGCTGCCACAGTACTGTACATCTCTACAGAGATTTCCATGGGCTGACTGCCAACCACCCAGAGTCCCCATTTAGTTTCACGTTTGTCCCTAGCAGGGATTTTGCAAGGTGTAACTTTGCTCCTTTGCCATAGTTGTTTGGATCAAGGGTGGGCGTAGGATCTTAGTAGAGTAGTAAAAATGATTTCCCTAAGGAATTTTGTACCTTGCACTGAGAAATTCCAGGCTCTCTCTAGTTAGCATCTTGAGTGGAGAATATATACACTTGGGAGTTGTGGGTCGCCACTTGCTCACATGTGGACCAGGATGCAAAGACATCCTGTTCATAGCAAAACAAAACAAAAGAAGAGTTAAGGAGGAAAAAGCATCAATAAGAGTCCCTAGTGCCTGTTACGTGACTTCACCCTATCTGATGTTCTGAAGGTCATTTGTGCATCCTTGCAATACTTTTTGCTTCAACTGGCATCAGCTACATGTCTCCTGTGTAAAAGCAGTTAGCAAGTACCTCAGAATAATAAGCCTGAATAAGTGGCAGATATTATCATCCCCATTTCAGAGAGAAGAAATTGAGGCAAAAAGATTAAATAGTCTTGTAATCTCAGTAGTTTCCCCACTATGTGAAGGGGGAACATTCCTATTTGTTATGATCTGGTGGAGTTTGTTGTTGTTGTTGTTTATTTGTTTGTTTTTAGGGAGGAGAGGTGTCTGAGAATGCCTTTAGTTTATATAGGAAATGTAAAAGAAAAACCTTTCAAAATAACCTACCAAATCATACCAGATAAAACATTCTACTTTCAGATAGAGGGGAAACCTGTAAATCTGATCCAGATTTTGATACCTAGAACTGAATTCTCTTCTATTTTTTGAATTGTGAAATATAAAAAAATTTCAGAATAGTGCATGAGCAGGTAGGTACCTCGATGAGTTAAAAATAATTCACTGTGGGCCTCCCTGGTAGCAAAGGGGTTAAAGTCTCAGCACTACCAAGCTAACTCCAACCACTGCGGCATGAGTTTGATCCCAGGCCAGGGAGGTGACCCACATGCAGAACTCTCCTATCTCACCTGCTGCTCCTCTCAGCAGTATATTTCAGTAGATTTGCCTATTCTGCTCCCCACTCTGTGGTGATTCTTCTTACCCCCTGCACTTCTGGCCTATACCCTGGTCCTTCTGTACATAAATAAATTTTAAAAATATAATAATAATTCAATGTATTCATCACCCAGGACAAGAACTAGAAAATTGGCAGCAGCTCAGAAGACCTTGCTGTTTCCCTCCCTGGCACATCTCTCCATTCCCACCAGAGGTAACCAATATCCTGTTTTTCACTGAAATAGTTTTTAAAAGTTTTCCTGCTTATATGTGCATTCCTAAACCACATGTCTAGTTTTAACTTGTTTTGGAACTTCATACATATGAAATTGTGCTACACAGATTGTGTGGCTTTCATGATTTGGTCCTTTCAACACTTTTTAAAGGTTCATCCATGGTGTTATGTGTAGTAGTGTAGTTTGTTTATCTTCTTTGATGGATGTATGATCTGCAATGTATTCACCCAAGCTACTATTAGTGGGTATTAGGGTTATTTATGATTTAGCCAACAAGTTAGGAGGATCCTTGTCTGTATATTGTGGTGCATAGGTGAAAGAATGTGCTCTGGGTGTTACCTAGTTGTGGACTTGCAAGGTTTGACACTTCCTTTGCTTCACATCCTTGTCAGTTGGGTTCCATACAGGTGTCAATACCTGGGGCCACAATATAAAGTACAATATAGTGCTGTGGGATGTACAAACACAATAGCCTTCCTTTAAAAAGTAAGCATAGTTACCAGCAGTTCCACTCCAATGTATCTACATGAGAGAATCAAAAACATATGTTCAAATAAAAACTTGGACACAAATGTTCATAACAGTATTAGTCGTAATAGTCAAGTGATAAAAATAACCCTAGTACCCACAAACTGATGAATGAATAAATAAAAGATGAAGTACCCATACAGTAGGATATTGTGCAGCGTAAAAAGGAATGAGATGTTGATGTATGCTGTAGCATTGCACTCATGAAAGAAGCCAGACACAGTCAACCACATATTATATATAATTTCACTGACATGGAATGTTCAGAATAGGCAAATTCATAGAGACAGAAAGCAGATTATCAGTCTCCAGGGGCAGGGGGAAGGGAGAAATGGGAATGACTGCTGATGAGTCCATGGTTACTTTTGGAGGTGATGAAAATTCCAGGAATTAGATAGTGGAGATGGTCTCACAAGTTTGTGAATATACTAAAAACATTGACTTGCATGCCTTTGAATGGTAAGTTGTATGGTATGTCAATTACATCTTCATGATGTCAGTAAAATCACAGTGTCTTTATCATGCATTCATTTTTTTCCCTCAAAAACACATATTAAGTCCCTAAGACATGCTGGACATTCCTTAGCACACCATTGGGGAAATAGTGGACAGTGAGTTTATATGTGGCCCCTGTATTGGTCAGAACATTGTTAGGTAAAAAATGGCACATTTGGGGCCTCCCTGGTGGCGCAAGGGGTTAAAGTCTCAGAACTATGAAGCTATCAGCAGCCACTGCAGCATGAGATCAAACCCCCCAGCCAGGGAGGGAACCCACATGGCGCAGCAGACCTCTCCTGCCTCGCCCTGCTGCTCCCCTCAGCAGCGTATTTCAGTTGATCTGCCTGTTCTGCTTCCCGCTCTGTCTCTGGTGAATGCTCTCTCCCCCTTGACCCACCCCCACCCCACGCATCTCCAGCCTGCACCCCAGCTCTTATATGCATAAATAAACAAAACAAATCTTAAAAAAGAAAAAGAAATGGCACTTTCAAGAGGGGTTCATTGAGGAGAGCTCAATGATGGGACTGTTTGCAGATGTGCAGGCAGGATGAAGCGATCCTTGGTGAAGGGATGGTGAAGCACTTCAGGGCTGGCAACTGTTGGCAGCCATCACCACTGGGTCTGGGAGGGAAAGGGAAAACGTGGCTACTATAGCCAAGCCAGAGCTGCAGGAGAAAGCTGTGAATAGGAGCTGCAGCGGGATGGGCCACCTTGCCTACCTTTGCCTCCCATTAACAGACACAGGAGGGGCCATGGGGATAAAGGCTGAGGCAAGAGTACCCATCTGTCAGCTTCTTGGAGTCTAAAGGAGAGGGGAGAAGGCTGGAAAGTGCCTCTGGTGAAGCAGATGGAGATTATATAGAAGTCTCTATCCTCTTGGACCTTTCATTTTGAATGAGAGGTGCACAGAAAAGCAGAATAATTATAGAATGTGATTCACAAACACGCTGAAAGAGGGACTCTTGGTGTATGGCAAGGCCTTTCCAGGGAGGAGGTGCTATTTAAGTTGGGACCTGGAAGATGAGCCTCAAGGTAATGAAGGTGCCGTTGATTGAGAAGGGGAAGCTTTGAGGGGAATCAGATTTGAGACAGAGCTCAAGAATCCCCTTTGGGATACATTAAATATAGAACATATACAAACATCGAAGGATTACAACCCAAGGCTGAGTGAAAATCCATGGAGGCACACAGAGAGGCTGAGCAGGAGAAGCTGTGGGCTGACACCCTGGGCCTGCTTCACTTGGAAGCCAGGACGTGTGTGGACGCTGCCCTCCCTGGAGGTTACACCAAGTGCTGGCACAGCGTGCTGGCTCGAAGCCTGCCCGCCTGCTCCTGGGTCTCCTTCCAGTGTTTATTGGGACTCTTGCCACAAAGACAAGAAGGGCCAGGGGAAGGGAGTGTCCCTTCTGAACACCAGATGTGACACATAGCCTTAAATAGGCAGGCGCTGCCATCTGATAGCCAGGGTGGCCACAGGGAGAAATGTGGTCTTACCAATCGTGAGGGGTCCAAAATCTAGTTAGAAAGCCTCCCGGGCCTGTGGTTAATTCTGTGGTGCCCACAGCATCCACAGGGAAAGGCAGGCCCAGCATCCTGACTGGAGCCAAATCAAGAAAGCAGGAGAGGGGCCTCCCTGGTGGCTCAGTGGGTTAAGCAACACACTATGAAGCAAACCGCAGCCACTGCAGCACGAGTTCGATCCTTGCTGCGAGCCAGGGAGGGGACCCACGTGGCGCAGCAGACCTCTCCTGCTGTGCCCGCTGCTCCCCTCAGCAGCGTGTTTCAGTCAGTCTGCCTGTTCTGCTCCCTGCTCTGTCTCTGGTGAATCCTCTCACCACCCTGGACTCTGGCCTGTACCCCAGCTCTTGTATGCATAAATCTCACCACCCTGGACTCTGGTGAATCCTCTCACCACCCTAGACTCTCACCAACCCAGCTCTTATATGCATAAATAAATAAATCTTTAAAAAAAAAAAAAAAAAGAAAGCAGGAGAGAACACTGACCCGGCAACCAGCACATCCTTCCTCACCCTGGGGGTCTTAGGGCCTCAGCCACAGCACACCTTTGGGGGCATCTAGCCTGCACTACTCGGCACATCTATTTTCTTCCAGAGGTCTCTTCCCTCTGGCTCCCTGCCCTGTCAGTTGCCCACAGACTGAAAAACAAAGGCTCGTTGGCTTCCCTGGAGACCTGGGCTTAAGGGATGGGCCTTGGGCAGGCTGGGCGGATGCTCTGTTGATTTTTTTTCCAACTGCAGAGAATGTGACAGCCAATTCCTGTTGGAAGTGACTTTTGTTTTCTTTGGAGCATGAAGCACTTTTCCTTTCTCGTGACTGTTTCAGTACAGGTCATGTTTAGGATGGAGGTGATTCGCTAACCTAATTGCATGCTTTCCCAAGCTGAGGCTCTTAACCTTTTGGGGCACAGATCCTATTGCAACGTGATAAAAAGTAAAACCATAGCCCCTCTTCCTGAAACATCCATCCACACACCTGCGCACAGACACCCCACATTAAACACTGTCAATCCTAGTAGGTTAAGTTGCTCTGGGTAAAGGAGGGTAAGTCCTTCCCATCCTTCCACTGTTCCCTCACCCCCAAGCTTTCTTTACAGTCTACATCTTGAAATTCCCTTCCTTTAGATTTCTAAGGGACCAGCATTGCTTGCCTGGCTCCTGCTTGAATTAATCCCATGTGTCCAGCATGCCGAGGAGCAGGGGCCCTTGCTAGTTTTTGGCTGCCTCTTCCTTGAAGGATCCAGTCCAGTGGCACTCCAATTTTTCAGGCAGCAGAATATTCCAGTGGGATTTGTAATACCTTTGTTTCATCCATGCCTCATTATTATTGAGGGGCCAGACAGTGAGAGTCTCAGCAGATTCTGAAGAGGTGGCACAGCTTTGGATGAGACTCTGGGGAAACAGGCGTTGTCTGGTTTTGTTAAATTCCAGAAGCAAGTCACTTTGCCAAAAATGCCAAAAATAAAAGGACTGTCTAGACACTTACATATTAGAAACTCTAGTGTGGAGACCATCCTGAAGATCTCTGATTTATGCTTAAATGGTGAGACAGAGGAGTTCATTTTATTTCACGGACATGTATTGTATGATGCCATGTGCCAGGCTGTGTTCTAGGCACCAAGGCCACATAGTGAATAAGAGAAGGTACCAGAGGATTTTAGATAGTGACAAGAGCAAGGGTGAAAATGAACCAGAGTGAAGTGATAGATGTGATGGTGGTGGGGACGTGATCAGAGATGATCTGAGAAGGTGGTAGAACTGAAACCTGAGTCATGAAAAGGCAGCATCTGTTGGGAGAAGGGAACAGCTGCTGCAAAGGCCCTGAGGAATCACCAAGTTGGGCTGCTTAAGGAGGAGGAACAGAAACACTTGGGAAGTTGGGTCAAGTGTTGGGGAGGAGATGAGATGGGAAAAGGGAGGCTTCTGTTGGATAGATCACATGGGAATTTGTAGGAAAGACAATGGAGAGTATAGAGCAGGAGCTGACTTGGTCTGATCTGCATTTTTACAACAGGCCTCCATGGAGAGAAGCATGTTTTGAGAGAGCAAGAGTAGAAGTGGAGGCCGTTGTATAGCGAGTGGGTGATAGTGGCTGAGACTCCTTGGTGGTGGGCCTGATAGAGATACAAGGACTGTTTTCCAGGTGAACATACCTGGTGCTAAAATGTTCTAATGCAGGTGGTTAAACCTTCTGAGAAGCTTATGTGTCACACATTTTGGAAGGGCCACTGTTTCCTGTTTGTGCTCTCCCAGGGAAAACAATAAGAAAGATCCAAGTCCTCCTTAAGAGAAAGTTCCTTGGCTATTCTTGTCCCCGCAGAATGTTAATCTCCTTGGCAGACTGGAGGAGGAATGGAGAGCTGATCCATATTAAGTGCCAGCTGCATACCTTGATCTCATCTAATCCCACAATAAACCCGTAAGGCTCATATTGTTAGTTTCCTTTTTTTTTCTTTAGATGAGGAAACTGAAGTTTAGAAAGGCTAGGTAGATTGCCCAAGGTCACAGAGCTAACAAGTGACAGAACTGGGAGCCATACCTAGGTCTGTAAGTTCCAATTTTTTCCACATTTTCCCTGTCTGGTAAGACCAGGTGAGCACTTTGTTGAGATCTGGTGACTCCAAGGTTCCCCTGGTTTTAGCTATTCCTTAGATGAAAACTGGATTCCTTTAGGGGAACCACTGACTTTCTTAGACCATAGAGTATGTTGGGTGCCGTGATGTTCAAGAATTTTTGAAAGGCATTCTTTAATGGTCAGAAGACAGTGTTGCTGGAAGAGCTAACGGACAAAGAAGGAACTTGGATCTTGAGACAAAGAGGTGCGTTAATCAACTTGGATGAAGTCAATTAGGAATAACTGGAATTAGAGCCTGTGTCTCGGGGACAGATACCCTAATGTGCTGTAATTCTGTGCTATAAATCCTGCCTCTGCTGTTCTTCAGCCAGTTGCTTGGTTGAAAGGCTTTAGAGGGTTCTGGAAAATTGCAGTGTTTCTAGCAAGACCCCTCTGAAGGTTTGCATGTCACCCAGGACTCCAGTTCTAGAACCTTCTAGCACAACCCAGAAAGGAATGAGCCTTGCAGTTTTCTGCCTGGGCTGGCCTCTCAGGACCACCAGAGAGAAAGGCTGAATGACGTTCCCACAACAGTGTGTGGGGAAAGCTGGCCCCATCACACCCAGGGTTACAGAGAGGAACACAATGCTGTGCTCCTTCCCATTGTTGGGGCTTTTAGCTCCTTGGTAGAGGTATACAAATACTACTGGAGTGTGAGCTCTGTGGAGGGAGGACTGGGTCTTCTTTTTTCTCTTACTGTTTTCTTTTTACTTGAACTAATGAAGTAGACAGATACTACTATCTGTGTCTTCTAAGATTTGACATTTCAGCTGGAGTTATAAACCCATAAAGTGGACATCAAGACATTAAGAACAATATGTTTGGGAGTCAGGTAGACATAGTTTTCAGCAATGAGAGGGAAACCTTGGTCTCTTTGTCTGAGAGAGGGGATGAAGCTCCTTAAAGAAGGGGGTTTAGGATTAGATGAAACTGTGTGTGTGATACTAAACAGGGCCTGGCACGTAGTAATCCTCAGAACAAGCATTTAATACTTCTACAGCTATAAGCACACCTTGTGTGTGGTGCTTTGTGTTTGAATGAGCACTTCTGAATTTTTTTGATTATGACCCACATCACACCCCTGGCATATGTATCTGTGTGTCACTTGAAATATAAATGAAAGGTAAGTTTTATGAAATAAGCATCCTTATTGTGTGAACATTTTTGATATTTTCTATTTGGCCTCATTTTGTTGAAAACATTCTGAAAGGACCACAGAAACTTTTTCAGGTGATGGACAGGTTCTATTATTTGCTCAGGAGGGTGGTGACATGGGTCTTTGTCAAAAGTCATTGAACTCTACATTAAAATGGGTGCATTTTATTGCATATAAATTAAACTTCTATAAATTTGCAACCCCCTCAATTTGTTTTTTATTGACATACAATTCACATTCCACAGAACTTACCCTTTAAAAGTATACAGTTCAGTGGTTTTTAGCATATTCATGGAGCAACCATCACCACTAACTTCAGAACATTTTCCTCACTCCAAAAAAGAAACCCCATGCCTATTAACAGTCACTTCCCGTCCCCCCGCCACCTTAGGCTCTGGCAATCATTAGTCTGCTTTCTGTCTCTGGATTTGCTGGTTCCAGCCCAGTGGGGCTGGTAGAACAGCCTTTGAAGCTCAACCAGTTAGTGGGCCTCTCAGGGAAGGAGTAAAACCACCCATTAGAACCAGGATTTCTGTTAGTACTAGACACTGGGCGGTGAATTCCAAGAGCATCAAGGACACCTGATAGTGACTCACACCGTGTGTCCCCACTTAATTCCTACACCTACTCCAGGCCCACCCAGTCATCTAAAAATGCCACTCACTCACTCACCACCCTACCCCCCCAATCTCCTGCTATGAAAGATTAGACAGTGAAGTAACCAAGGAAGGCATGAGGAATGGATTCTCCAAAGTCAACTTGGCAACCCATCACAGAAATGCAAAGAGAGAAGTAAATAAGGTTCAGAATGTGTCCTGCAAGATGGAGACTAGACACAGATTTGGAATCAGAGCTGAACAGAAAGGAAAGATGCTATTTCTGGGTTACAGGGAGCAAGCATGAGGGGCCTGGAGGTGGCATCTACCCCATGTCCCTACTTCTTTCCTATACCTAGACTCCACCTGGTACTCTGGGATTGTCCTTTCTCACTTTACTCCACTGCCTTGGAAAACTTGAGACAAAGAGACACCTGGTAAAGAGAGAGAGTGAAGAAGTAAAGGCACTGACTGCCAAATCACTGAGCTCAGAAACCTCTGGAGCTGGCTAATGGTGGGGGGTGGGGGGGTGGGGGGAAGGCAGTGGGTGGGGATCACCTAGACCAGCTGTTGCCAAGTCTGCAGTCATCAGGAAAGGGTTGTGATACAGAGACTTTCAGAAAAGATGTGGAGGTGACCAGGAGTCACCTGGATAAGAAAGGGAAAAAGAAGTCCTCTTTTTCTAGCTTTCATCAACAGAAGGAGAACTAGGACTCTTGACTATGTGTAAGAACTATTCATGGATGAAATGTCTAGGGAGATATTAAAGCCCACTGTGGAACATTAGTACTTGTGATCCCCTTTATGTAACAAAGATACAGAAGACCCTCCTTATCCAAGGGGGATGTATTTCAAGACCCCAGTGGATGCTGAAACCACAGATAGCACTAACCCTATCTATATTATAGTTTTCTCCATACATACATGCCTGTGATAAAGTTATTTTTTTAAAGATTTATTTATGCTTTCAAGAACTGGGATATAGGCCAGAACTATGTGGGAGTGAGAGGATTAACCAGAGACAGAATGGGGAGTAGAACAGGCAGATACACTGAAATGCACTGCCCAGGAGACCAGCAGGCAAGATAGGAAGGTCTGCTGTGCCATGTGGGTCCGCTCTCTGGGTGGGAATCAAACTTGTGCTGCAGTTGCTGAGGATAGCTTCATAGTGCTGAAACTTAACCCCTTGTGCCACCAGGGAGGCCCACCTATGATAAAGTTTAATTTATAAATCAGGCAGAGGAAGAGATTAACATCTAGTAATAAAATATAACAACTAGGATTATATGCTGTGATAAATGTTATGTGAATATAGTTTGCCTCTCAAAATATCTTATTGTACAAAATAGTTTTGGTCCTTGGTTAACCATGAATAAATGAAACTGTAGAAAGCAAAACCTGGGATAAAAGGGGACTACTGTGTGACTATGTGTGATTGTCCATGACAGACCAAGTTCTGGAAAGCTTCACATTGACCTGCCAATAATAACCTTCAAGGAAAGAAATTTCACTGTCTAGTATTAGATATTTTTTTGGGTACAGTTGCATGCTATCTGTGTACTTTTAAAAGGATGTATTTTTAGTTTGTTTTTAATCTATTTTTAAATAGGTGCTACATTCACATGGAAAATCTCTCTCCGATTCTTGTTCTCATCTGCAGAGACACCCACTCTCCTGCTATAGGTAACGAATGTTCCCAATTTCTTATGTATCCTTCCAGAATTTCTTTATGCATATGTAAGTAAATTTGTGATTCTTAACAGAGCTTTTTTGAGTTCTTTCTCTAGGGAGAAAAGTAGAATTCAAACCCAATGGCCAGTCATTCATAAGGGCCCTGAAGGTTTCCCATAATCAAAAATATCCACAGATGGCCAGTGGGATGAGGCACAGGCATCAAAAATGGGGAGAGCTTTTAAACATGACATAAATAAAACAGTATTGGTAGATGCTTATGATGGAGAGGCCAAGAAATATAGTGTAGAGAAAAATCACCCCAAATATCTCTACTTCAAAATAGCAATGATTATCATCAATTGAATATTATTCTGGACCTGTACTGTCCAATAGAACTTTCTGCCATGAAGTTTTTTGTGTGCTTTTCCAGTAACCGCTAGCTACTATGCCTACACTGAGTGCTTGAAATGTGGCCAGTGCCACTGATGACCTGACTTGTTTGTTTTATAGTGATGACTTTTAACATAAATGTGCATAGTCACATGTGCTTGGTGCCTGCTCTAGTAGACAGCACACTTCTGGATCCTTCTCTGTAAATTTGTATCACTGGAAGGTTGTAAAGGAAGGTTGGGAATGCAGGTCATTTTGGCATCACCTGCCAAAAGCCTCCTAAGTGTGATTACTAATTAACCTAGGAATTCTACTTCGAGGACTTACCCCTCAGAAATGGTTAGGATTTTGCTCAAAATCTGGCTCTGAGAATGTTTAATATGAAAAAATGGAATAGGATTGGAAAATAGTTTCTCACATGGCCACTGTAATATGATACCTTCACATGATGTGTTCACAACAGCCTTTGAAGTGAAAGGCAGGTGACAAAGCAGGATGATTTCATTAAATCATACATATAAATAGCCTGGAAAGATAAGTGGCAAACTACTCAGTACATGCAGGCATGCTGTGAATACTTGTGAAACGAGTGAGTGAATGTTAATAAGAGTCAGTACTCAGTGGGGAAATTAGGAGCGATTCTCTATTTTCCTCTGCTCCCCGACTTCTATTTTCTAAGTTTCTATGATGAGCATAAATACATTTGTAATAAGAGAGAACATTTATTGAAAAGTGAAGGACAGTTGCTGGGTTAGAATATGTCAGAGTTGGAAGGAACTTTGGAGACAAAGGCTCACATAGCTAGTTGATGGCAGACAGCCAGATTTCCTGACTACACACAAACATCTTCCGGAGCCAAGGAGAAAATATTGCTGGATTGTCTCCTGTTCTGGATCATCCTGGCAAGGACAAAGTTTCCCAGTGTGGCAATTCAGGAGTGCTTTTAGTGAGTTAAAAACAGACGGGATTAACGTTCTTCCATTAGCTACAGAACATGGTGGAAAAATCTCACTCAGGAACTGTGGGCATGGTAATCTTTGTTCTAGCTGGGCCTGCCTCGCCCCATGTGCCCTCTGTTGTGAGTCCAGCAGGGACACCCTCCAGTCCAGCCAGCGTGTGGGAGAGAGCCCTCTGTCTTTTACAGGAAGTCTCCTGGTTGCCTCCATGTTTTGGCTTTTCTTCAAAGCCTGTTCTTTTTCAAACTTTGTAACTGAATTGCCGTATCTGTACCTCAGATGTCCTTTTTATTCATCCTTGGCTGTTGGTGTTCACCCTCAACTTTGGAACTTTATTATATGAAATGCACTTTATGATAGGAAATGATAACCGCCACCCCACAGCTCTTAGTTCTCTGACTCAGTTCAACTGATCACCCTTTCTTTTGAGTACCCACTAGGTCCTAAGTACTGGTGGAAACAGAATTGTACAAAAAGCTGTTTACCCAAGAGAAAGGAGAACATCCAGCCACTGAAAGACTTGTCCAGGGATGTTCACAGCAACTTTAACCAAAACCGGTAACTACCCAAATTTAACCACCAACAAGATTGTGGATACTCAAGTTGCAGATGGGTGTTTGAGGGAATACTACTGAGCAGTGAAAAAGGACGGAATACCAATATACATACCAAGGAAGATCCTCAAATACATTATACTCAATGAAAAAAGTCAGCAGAAATAAGAGTCAATTCCTATGATGTTTTAGAAGAGACAAAACTAACAATGTAAAATAAATCACAGCTTTTGTTTCTTTTTGTAGGCAAATGGAAAGTACTGGATGATCAAGGAAGTGTATTTATTCTACATTGCAGAATTCTACATTGTAGAATAAGTATATTTATTCTACATTGTGGTGTGTGTCACACATCTGTGTCAACTGGTTAAATTGTGTAACCCAAATTTGCACATTTTAATAAGTGTGACTTGTACATAAAAAAAAGGGAGGGGAGCTATATGAAAAACAAGTAGGAGTGAAAAGTGATTACGGGTATAGATGAAGCAAAAATGGCAGACTGTTGATAATTGTTGACAGCAGGAGTTGGATACATGTTCTTTTTACTTTGTATATGTTTGAAATTTCCCACAATAAAAGTTGGTTTTTTTAAGTGTAAAGTGTGTTATTTGTCGGTATTGTAGGCCAGGTACCAGCAGGTATTTTGGGGAGAGTTTAATAAAGGGACTATTTCTAAAGGTATATTTAGTGTAAAGAAACCACAAAGGCTATATACATAATGACTTCCTTCCAAAGAGTACAGTATGAAAAGTGGGGTGGGCCTAGAAAGAGTGACTCAACAGTGGGGAAACTTGACACTGTCGGCCAAGTAGGTAAAGTCATAAATTATGTCGATAGTGTACATCCTTGGTGTTGATGTGATAAAAATGGCACTTTCATTCTGTTATCTTTCTCCCCAAAACCCAGGAAGTCTGGTCTTCTCATGAGAAAACCATCAGGCAAATTCCAGCAAAAAGCATCCTATAATGTACCTGACCAGCACTCCTCAAATCTGTCAAGGTCATGCATCAAAAAGCACGGTCAACAGAGTGGAAAGTCAGCTTACAGAAAGAGAAAAAGTGTGTACAAGTTATATATCCAATAAGGGGTATATAAAGGACCCCTGTAACTCAACAACAACAAAGCAAAGGACTTGAATAGACATTGTTTCAAAGAGATGCACAAATGGTCAATAAGCACATGAAAAGATTCTCAGCATCACTAATCACCAGGGGAATGAAAATCAAAACCACTTAAGATGCCACCTTATACCCATTTGAATGGCTACTAGCAAAAAAGTCAGAAGTGTTGATGAGGATTGGAAATTGAACAAAATCTGAAGAAACTAGAACCATGTGTGCTGTTGGCGAGATTGTCAAATGGTATAGTGTCTCTTTAAAGCAATATGGCAGTTCCTCAATTACCAAATAATTCAGCAATTCCACTTTTCCTGAAGAATTGACAGGGTCTCTCATAACATTTATGTTCATAGCAACATTATTCACAATCACCAAATAGCACAAGCAACCCAAATGTCCATTAACAGATGAATTGATAAACAAATTGTAGAGTATTAGACAGCCTTGAAAAGGAAGGAAATTCTGACAACTGTTACAACATAGATAAAACTTGGGGATATAATGCTAAATAAAGTAAGCCAGTCACAAAAAGACAAATACTGTATGATCCCAGTTATATGAAATATCTAATTAGTCAAAAGCATAGAAACAGAAAGTAGAATAGTGGTTACCAGGAGCTGGAAATGGTTGGGGGGAAGGGAGCTGTGTGTAATGAGTATAGGGTTTCAATTTTTCAAGATGAAAACATCCCGGAGATTTGTTGCTGAGCAATGTGAATATACTTAACACTACTAACTTCAAAATGGTTTTTTGTAATGCATTTTATACCAAAAATTTAAAAACTGTTAAGGTCATGAAAAACAAAGAAATTCTAAGAAACTGTTAAACCAGGAGGAGCCCAAGGAGATCTGATGGCTAAATGTAACGTAGTATCATGTTTGGCATCCTGATACACAAAGATGACATTAGGTAAACTAAGGAAATCTGAATAATCAATGGACTTAGGTTGATATTGCCATATCAATACTAGTGGATTTATTGTAACAAATGTACCACACTAATAAAAGATGTTATTAATAGGGGAAACTGACAGGGTGCATATGGAATTCTATTTATAATTTTTTTTTAAATCTAAAACCTTTCTACAAACTAAGATCTACTTAAAAACAATAGGCCTTGCCCTCAAGTCATGTAGAGGCTGACAGCATGAACTCTGAGTTGGTCTCCTGGATTCAACCACTGACCTGGCTGTGCTCCTTTGAGGTAGATGCATGTGACCTCTAGACTGGACAGTTTCTTCCTCAGTCAAGTGGGGGTAATACTAGAACCTACTTCATGAGGGTGCTATGAAGTTTAAATGAGATACTCTGCAAAGTGCTCATCCTGGCCCTCTAATAATTAGACATCAAAGTGGATGATATAAGGGTTGAAATATGTACATTTCAGAACCAGGCAGTCTGAATTTAAATCTTGACTCTTCCAGTCAAGAATAGTCATGACTTCATAAAACCATGACTAGTGATTTGGATTGAGCCTCAGTCTTCTTTATCATAAAATGGTGTGACTAATATCCACCCATAGGCGTGGTTGGGAGGATTGAGCTCCTTTGTGCACAGTACGGGCTTGTGGCACTTGAAGAAAGATGTGTAGTAAGAGTTCAGGAAAGCAGCAAGTAAAACTGGGAGTCTAAGAAGGCTTCCTGAAGGAGGCCACAGAAAAGCACCTGATCTGATTTCTAGACTAAGGTTACTATTGGACCTATGCTGCAGCCCTGCAAAGTCCTGTGTGACCTCCTCTCCAATCCCCGACACCAGAAGGTCCTCCCAGGTCCCCAGTGTTGGAACAAAGCCTTTATTGGCTGTTCTGCTTGAACTCTGATTAGGCCCTTATCTCAGCTGGCTTTGCCCTGCTTGGCTGCCTGTCACATTCAATTCTATTGCAGAGCTTTCATCCTGCCTGGCCTGAGTGTCCCTGAATCTGAGGTTCTGGGACATGGGGCCTGATTTCTAGCTTCCTTGGTTCCCACAATCCTGAGCATCATGTCTGCAACACAGCAGCTTCTCAATTCATGGCGGCTAAGGAAATTTAAATTTTGAAGAGCTCCAAGGGTCTTGATGTTGTGGGATTTCTGGGAACTTAGGAACACTGGCAAGCTTCCCCCTTCAAAATTATCTTCTCTCTTTGGATTCCCACTAGCCCCTAAATCTGCAGTTAGAACTTCATTGTTTTGCTTAAGCCAAGTCAGGACCTGGTACCTGATAAAATTGCTGCCTTCTGTATCAATCAGAGTCCTAGCAGGAACAGAAAGCATATTCAAGTCGGGTTAATTGAAAAATAAGGTATCAGTGCCAGGGCTATTTACAGTGAAGCTGGTAGGACTGAAGGAAAGAACAGGGGTGGTGCCAGCAGGCAGCCCTTAGCAGACTAGGTGGAAGGGCCAGAGGGAGTCCATTGAGGGTTGAGCTAATAGGAGCTACCTTGAGGACCCTCTCCTGTGGAGATGCAGCCAGGGCCAGGTACATGTGACTAAAGTAGGAATGACATCTCATCATGTGACTCTCCTACCCTTAGAGCCTCTGGTGGTGTCCTCCATTGGCCAAATCCAACAAGCTGTCAAGGGGCCAGAGTGTCAGGCTCCCAGAGACAAGAGGTATTGAAAATGGATCTGAACTGGAAAGGAATGGGAGATACAAACCATGTACGCCGGGCGTGCAAAGGTAACATATTAGTTTTATTTGTCATGTACAGTTCAGTGTAAATCTGTAAGATTTTCAGATCCTTCAAGAAGAAGAAAGGGAGGGAAACTAGGGACTAGAGTACTGAAGATAGAGTGGCAGCGACTCCTCCCCACACCACCCCAACCCACCCCACAGCACACCCAGGAAGTAAAAAGAAAAAGGCAGAGCTTACCTATTTCCAGTGGAGGCTCTAGAATTTCCAGACAGGAAGAGACTGAGGATGGTGGTCTGGATGGATGAGAAACCCTAGCTACATAAGGGAAGGAAAATCTGTCACAGAATAATTCCCTTTGGCAACAGGTTAACTTCATGGGAGGGGCTCCAAAGGCTGGGTGGAGGTTGCTTTTGATACTTATTTTACACGTAAACTTTTCTCTGTAAGGGCCTCTCCCAGGAAGACCTAATCTCCTTATCTTTTCCTTGGAGAAGGCAGAAAAGTAAAATTTGTTTTTCCAACAATCCCCCTAGCTGAATTCTCTTCTTCCCCCAACCTCCCTCCTCTTAGCTAAGCTATTTAAGATGGTGTTGAAAGGCACAGCCATGTGGGTGACTTACTCAGAAGGTATATATATTATTAAATCTCTAGGACTTTTTCTCATCAATCTACCTGGTGCTCATTTTACTATTTGCCAGAGTAGAAGGACCCAGAGGCATAGGGGATGATTTCCTTTGTACCCTAACTGCAGCAAGCCCTGGGCTTTCCTTGGATTTAAGCAGCAAGGGATTGTTAACGAGGATTATAGGAACACTGAGTCCCCTTCTCCATCATCCCTTCAGCTACTTCACAAAACTGTCAAAATGCTGAAGACCATTGAGTTCCTGTGTTCCAGGCTGTGTGACCTTGGTCTGGGAAAGGTCCTTGACCACAGAGTTCCCCTCTCTAAGTCTCCCTGGGACCACTGATCATACTAAGTGGGAATTGCAGGTCTTCAAACTTGTGTTGGGGAAGGAGAGGAAAAATGGTTTGGGGTGCTATGGTGATATGAAGGGTATTGGGAGAAGCAAGGGGCAAAGGGAGGCCTAGTATGGAATGAGTCTCTTGAGTCTGGGAGGGCCAAGATCATCAGGCCTGCTCCTCAAAGTGGGTCCAGGGACAAGGAACGTGAGCATCACCAGCAAGCCTGTAGGAAATGAAGAATAACTGGCTGCACCCCAAAGCTACTGAATCATGATTTACATGTTTCTAGGTGATTCTAGGTGATTTTCTGCATCATGTTGTTGGAGAGACAATACACCAGTCCACCCTCCTCAGGTCAGCTTGCTTGCTCATTTTCTATTCATTACAACTGTGCTCCCCCCACCCCCTTGGAGTCTTTTTCATTCAGAAACTCATTCAACAAACATTGAGTAACTGCTTTATCTAGCATGAGGGATACAGAAATTAATGGCAAACACAGAAGTAAATAGAAAACTTCAACCCCACGTGGAAAATGCAACAGTAAGGATACTCTGTGGGGGTAGGTATAGCTGCCTAAGGAACAACCCCCAATCCATGTACTTGGTGGGAGATACCAAGGATCATTTCCTGGAGCTGCATCCTCCACTGTCTGAATCTCACCCTGCTTCTGATGCCAGCATTACTCAGCCTAAAATCCTCTCCTCTGAGTATTTTACCACTTAAGTGCTCAGGTTCATTTCATTAAATTGTGCTCCTCTTGTTTGCTCCCATGCTAACACCCAACACCTAGCAGACCCTGAATTCTAAATCTGAGAGGAGAAATGAATAAGTGAACTGATGAATGAATGATATGGCAGATTATAAGTACACTAGGTAACTGTGAGACCCACTCCTTTTTTCTATCTCCTACCAACCTGTTTTGCAGAGCCCCTTGTCCATCTCTTCCTGTCTCTATATGATTTTTGAAATATCAGTGTTTAGTTCTTCAATTATGGGTTTTTTAGAAGCAGCATGGAGCATAAGCTAGGAGTATCACATAAGAAAATGGTTAAAAGTACAGAATCAAGTTAGACATGGAAGTTCAAATCCCAGCTTAGGTCATTGACTTTGGGCATGTTAGTCTTCCTCTCCACACCTTGGTTTTCACATCTGTGAAATGGGGGAAATGACAGTACCCTGCTCATAGGGTCACTGGAGGTTACTTGAGTTGCTCTCTGTAAGGCATTTAGGACAGAGTCTGGCATTCAGTAAACACTGTGAAAATGTTGGCTATTCTTGAACTTGCTGTGTGCCGGGCCTGTGATTCATTTGCTTGGACTCAGGTATCCAGAAGGCTAAGACCAGCATCTGTGAATGGTGAACCACAGGAAACTGGTCCTTCCCCACACACATCAAAGACTCTCAGCTGGAGGAGAAAGGTCTTTGTCCCAGCAGGAAGTCAATGGGCTGTTTCTTGCCTGGGGCCATCATAGTCTAGCCACCACTTTCCTAGAACTACAAGGTCTTCTTCTCCTGTTCTTGCCAGGGATCTCCTTGACAGCCTCCTCTTTGAAACCCCAGGGGTTAGGGGGCCTTTCTACTTCCTCTCCTGTTCATTGGAAGTCAGTGGGCTGTCTCTGGCAGGCAGATGGTAATACCCAGGCTTGGCTGGCCATGAAACTATTTTGCAAAATTCCCATTAAGTGAGTTCTGAGGGCTGAAGGGCCAGTGTGTTTACCTTGGGAGTTTTCAGGACCTTGATTGCATCTGTTTCCGGAAGTCAGTGAAACTCCCAGCAGTCTCCTCCCTACTTAGTGGTCTATGAACACCTTGCCATTTGAGATGGAGGGCATCAGGGGAAAGTGTTGCTTACTCTGGGCCAGCTCAGAGACATTTGACCAGTTCTGCAACTCTGAGTTGGTCTTTGAAATTTGGAGGATTTTGCACCATGGCTTTCTAACTAGGCTTCTCTAGTCTGGAAGGAACAGGAGAGGGTTATGCCTAGAAGCCCAGGTTCAAGTCATGCCCAGCCTGGCACCTCACGGAGATGTTGAGATGACTACCAGACCTGAGGTGACGATGGAGTGAGTTTAGGCCACCACTTTCTGTGGTGGTCCCAACAATAATGCAAAGTATTGTTCATGTTGGGTCTGAATGGCTGCCAGGAGATGGTGTCAACTCACACAGTTGTCATCTCTGGCACTTGAGTCATAGTATGGGTGTGGTCCATGTGGGTAACAGGCACCATTTGACCTTGACTTCTGTTTATCATTCCATACTCTATGAGGGGGTAATGACACCATCAACTATCCTTCCTTCCCAGAAGACCTCAAGAGTTACCCTTTACTTAAAATAAATAAATAAATAAACAAACACATAAATAAATATTCTGATTTTCAGAGAACTTCAAATTTATAGAAAAGCTGCAAACATGAAGCATTCCAGTATACCATTCACCCAGATCACTGTTCCCATTTGGCTGCATTTGTTTGCTCATTCTTTCCAGATATGTGTATGCACGTTTGTGTACTCATATGTGTACATGTAGGTATAGGCAGAATTTTCTCCTGAACTGCTTGAAAATAAGCTGCACACACATTTACCCTTTAATATCTAAGTGTGGATTTCCTAACAACAAATACGTTTTATTACATAAAGTACAGCATGGTTTTAAATTAAGAAATGTTAACATTGATCCGATACTATAATCTTACAGTTCATATTTTAATCTCACCAAATTCTAATAACATATGTTCTAATTCTTTACATTCCCTCCCCCCATCTAGGATCTAATCTAGGAAAAGCATTATATTTTGTTGTATGGTGTCTTTAGACTTCTTTAATATAGAATTATTCCTCAATCTTTCTTTGGCTTTTATGTTCTTGGGAGTTAATGAAATGAAAATAAATCTGAAAGTATTCTTGAGGCTGTGACTTCTCTAAATGCAAGCTAAAAAAAAGATCTTTTCAGTTCCTTGCCTTTGAAGCTTCAAGACAGGTGGGTTTGACAACAATCTATTTTGGTCATGCCTGGGCATTTTTGGCTTATCCATCTACACTAGTCTCAAATGATCCTAGGATTTGCTCTTGGGTACACAGTAGATGCTTAATAAGTATTTGCTGATTTGCCAGGGGAGAAAGTGGATTCAAAGACTAAATTAAATAACCCAAGTGACATTCCAGAAAGGCTGATGATGTAGATAGACAAATTGTTGGTCCTTTCAGAGGTGAATACCAGGGGCATTGATGCAAACACAGCAGACATGTCTGGAGTTCTTTATCTTTTTTCTATCACTTCTACTACATACTGCTCTCAGGCTCTGTTTCTCAAATACCCAGAAGGAGAGTCAGGCAGCTTCACTGCACATTGTTAAATCCAGCAAGTAGATGGAACAAATCACACTGTTGTCAAGGATCCTACAAACGTTAACACATATTTACTAACCCCTTTTGCCTGGGGTCCATAAATCTGGATCATCTCCTTAAGAACCACAGAGAATAGAGCTTTGCTGTCAACCTCCTGGTCGTAGCCAGCCTGCAAGGTGTTCTCTAACCTTACCTCCCCAGGTCTCTCCCCCTTGGTTGGGCCTGTGCCACATGGATTGGGGCTATGTGAACAGTAGAATATGATTTTGTGGCTAGAGTCATAAAAGATCGTACAGCTTCCACTTTGGTCTTCTGCCTGGCTTGTTTTAGAGGAAACCAGCTCCTCTGGGAATACTCAGGCATCCCTGTGGGTAAGTCCATGTGGAGAGCAGCTGAGGTCCCCAGTCAAGAACCAGCACTAATTAGCAGCTGTATGGGTTCAGCCACCTTAGGAATGGATCCTCCGGCACCGGTTGAGCCTTCAGATGACCACACAGTGACCAGCATTTGACTGCAGAGAGCAGAGACCCAGAAGCAGAACTTCCTCTTCAAGGTACTCCCAAAATTCTTGGCCCATACAAACTGTGAGAGATAATAACTGGTCATTGTTATTTTAAACTATGAACTTTCGGGGGGAGGTGGTAATTGTGTAGGGATAACTGAAACATTATTTAATTGAAAAGTAAATAGAGGCATGTGACCCAACAATTCTACTCCTAGATAAATGGTGGGGAACTGAAAACATTTATCCAAACAAATGCTTATACACTATGTTCACTGCAGTTATTTAGACTAGCCAAAAAAGTTGAAACAGCCCAAATATCTACCAGGTAATGAATGGGTAAATGAAATGTGGTATATGTATACCATGGAACATTATTCAGGCACAAAAAGGATGAAATGTGATATAAGTTACAACATGGATGAACTTTGAAAACATTAAGCTCACAAAGATGCCAGTCACAAAAGGCACAGGTCACAGAACATATGACCCATTGATATGAAATGTCAAAAAAAAGGCAGATCTATAGAGACAAAAAGTAGAGTGGTGGTTGCCTAAGGTGGGGGCATGGGAGAATGAGAGGTGACTGCTAGTAGGTACAGACTTTCTCTTTTGGAGTCATGATAACGGTGTTCTAAAATTGGTGACGTCTGCACAACTCTGTGATGATAAGAACTTTTGAATTGTATAGTTTATCTGGGTAAATTATATGATGTGTGAAGTACATCTCAAGAAAATTATCACTCATAAAAATTGTAAAGCGGGCCTCCCTGGTTGCACAAGGGGTTAAATCTCAACACTATGAAACTATGCGCAACCACTGTGACTTGAGTTTGATCACCAGCCAGGGAACTGACCTACATGGCACAGCAGACCTCTCCTGACTTACCCATTGCTTCCCTCAGCAGTGTATTTCAGTCAGTTTGCCTGTTCTGCCCCCCACTCTGTCTCTGGTGGATCCTCTCACCCTCTGCCCCCGCATCTCTGTCCTACACCCCAGTTATTGTATGCATAAATAAATAAATCTTTTTAAAAAAGCTATAAAGAGACAAACTATCATGGAGACCTCATTGAGTTTTTTTTTTAAGATTTATTTATGTATGCATACAAGCACTGGGGTACAGGTCAGAGGTGGGGGGGGGGTGAGAGGATTCACCACAGAGAGCGGGAGCAGAACAGGCAGATCAACTGAAGTACATTGCTGAGGGGAGCAGCGGGCACAGCAGGAGAGGTCTGTCACGCCATGTGGGTCCCCCTCCCTGGCCAGCAGCAGGGATCGAACTCCTGCTGCAGTGGCTGCGGTCTGCTTCATAGTGCGCTGCTTAACCCACTGCGCCACAGGGAGGCCCAAGTCTTTTTTTTTTTAAGATTTATTTATTTATACATACAAGAGCTGGGGTACAGGCCAGAAGTGTGGGTGGTGGGAGGATCCACCAGAGACATAGTGGGGAGCAGAACAGGCAGAGTGATTGAAACACACTGCTGAGGGCAGCAGCGGGTGAGGCAAGAAGGTCTGCCTGCACCATGTGGGTCCCCTTCCTGGTTGGTGTCAGGGATAGAACTCATGCCACAGTGGCTGCGGCTTGCTTCATAGTGCATTGCTTAACCCACTGTGCCACCAGGGAGGCCCTCATTGAGTCTTTTTGATTAAGATATAGTGTCTCTTTTGCTGGGTCTTTGGATAAGACCTCACAAGACTTACCTGGCTATAAGGTAGAAAAGAACTGCTGAAATTCAAAGTGAGAAGCAAAGAGAATAATCTGCTAAAATAACTAATGAATAATCCTAACCTACCAAATTCCATACAGTTGTAATCCTGACAAAATTAGATTTGGGATAGGAAAATTTTTTTAAAGATTTATTTATGCATACAAGAACTGGGGTGCAGGCCAGAAGTGTGATGGGTGAGAGGAGTCACCAGAGACAGAGTGGGGAACAGAACATGCAGATCTACTAAAATACACTGCTGAGAGGAGCAGTGGGAGAGACAGAAGAGGTCTGCTGTGCCATGTGGGTCAGCTTCCTGGCTGGGGATTGAACTTATGCCATAGTGGCTGGTAATAGCCTGATAGTGCTGCGACTTAACCCCTTGTGCCACCAGGGAGATCTGGGGGTAACAAATTAATAATAGAACATGGATTCATAATTAAGCCCTGGTGAGAATGTTTTCACTCTGTAAATTATAGTCAGCCACTATTAGTAGTTTTCTTCCTTTGCCTGCCAGAATTTTTGCCTAGATTAAGTCCAGATTTTTTATCAGCCCACATCACTGATGGTTTCTTAAGGTTATCTATTCTGAAATCTCTGAAATTACAGATTAGAAATGGTCACTGCCTCCCATGTGGCATATGCATGCCAGTATGTTGGGCTCCAAAAAGTTTCATAATCTTTTTTTTTTTAAAAAAGTCTGGTTTTACTTATTTCCATGTCCTTTTTCAATGCCTCTTCTTTAGAAATATTTCTTTACCTTTCAAAATTAGTTTTTAAAAATTATAAATTATAAAGATTAAGGATAATCAAGGTGGTTTGTAACTACTTAGCATAAATGAAGAAGGGAACAATAAACTTTTCTGTTGTTTTTTTTATTGAATACTGTTGATAACATTGTGTAAGTTTCAGGTGCGCATCATTATAAATGAGCATCTGCATATACTGCATTATATTCACCACTAAAAGTCCAATTGTACCCTTAACCATACATTTGACTCCTTTTACATGATTTCCCCTCCTCCCTCCTTCCTTCCTATGTGGTAACCACTACTTTGGTCTTGTAGTCTGTTTATTTCTGTTTTTAGTTCATTCATGTGTTTTGTATTGTTTTGTGTACCACATAAATGAAATCATATGTTTGTCTTTTTCTGACTTATTTTATTAAGTATAATACCCTGTAGGTTCATCCATGTTTTTGTAAGTAGCAAAACTCTGTATTTTTATAGCTGAGTGGTATTCCATTGTGTATATATACCACATCTCCTTTATCCAGTCATCTGCTGATGAGTACCTAGATTGTTTCTAAAACTTGGCTATTGTAGATAATGCTATAATCAATGTGAGGGCGCATATATTTCTTGGTGCACATATCTCTTCAGACTAGTGTTTTTATTTTCTTTAGATAAATATCCAGAAATGGCATACTAGATCATATGAAATTTCTTTTTTTTTTTTATCATTTTTTGGAGGCATCTCCATATGTTAGGGGGAAAGGTAGTCCTAAATGGATTATGGGTGTGTGGACTCCAACCCCCACTCCAGACCATCAGTGTTCCAGAACCACAAATCCGATAAGATGATTATCGAAGAGTGGATCACGGGGACCTGAGGGTGGAGTTAAGCAGCCAGGCTGGCTATAAAACCAGAGGTGAGCCTGCGGCTCTCTCTCTTACTGAGGAGCCAGACCCCTTCCTTCGGAGCCATCTCATTCGACTCGGAGCCAGCTCTCAACGCGCCATTGCTTAGATCTGGTAGGGTATTTGTGGATTTGTATCCCTCTCTTTTTCCCTTGGTGTTATTACTATTTTATTCCCCTTCTTTCATAAAATAAAACGTGCTAATAACTTTTGCCACGTGTACCTGGAGTTGGGACTTTTTAAGTCTTCTGAGCGTGTGGGTGGAGAACCCAGTGAGGGGAACCCATTTTATATTAGGGTTGCCCTGTAACACATACAGCTTTTCATAATGGCTGTATTGAATTACCTTTCCACCAACAATGTACAAAGGTTCCCTTCTCTCTATATCCTTTCCAGCACTTGTTGTTTAGCTAATAGCCATTCTTACAGGTGGTAAGTGATATCTAATTGTTGTTTGACTTTCATTTCCACTATAATTAAAGATGATGAAAATATTTTCATATACCTTGTTGGTTATCTGCATGTCTTCTTTGGAAGAGTATCTGTACTGATTCTCTGCCATTTTAAAAATCAGGTGGTTTGTTTTTGTTGTTCTTGAGGTTCTTTTAAAGGTTTATTTTATTTACTAATGCATACAAGATCTGGGGTGCAGGCCAAAGGTATTGGAGTTAGAGGATTCCCCAGAGACAGAGGTGGATTGGCTGAAATACACTGCTGAGAGGAGCACTGGGTGAGACAGCAGGGGTCTGCTGTGCCATGTGGGTCAGCTCCCTGGCTGGGGATCGAACCCATGTTACAGTGGCTGCTGATAGCTTCATAATGCTAAGACTTAACTCCTTGCACCACTAGGGAGGCCTCTGTTGAGTTTTATGACTTCCTTATATACTTGGTTATTTAACCTCTTGTCAGTTGTATGATTTGCATATACCTTCAGAAGAATGTCTTCATTTGATGCAAGTCTCTTTCATTGTATAGAAGGTTTTTTTGTTTTGTATGGCTCTGTTTGTTTTGCTTTTATTTCCCTTATGTAGTGCTCGCTTTGGCAGCACATATACTAAAATTATTTCCCTTATGTAGGACCCTCCTCACTCCTTGTTATAGGGGCTATTGTCTTGGTGCCCAAGTTCCTGCTTGTCAGCGCGGTGTAGGATCATGCAGGGGGCCTCTCACCAAGAGCAAAAGTCCTGGTATGAGGAACATACTAGGAGACCATTACCTGCTGAAAACAGCAAGCAAATATTAGAATAGAGATAATATGCTTAGATTTAGTAGGAGCAATGGAGCCCCCCAGGCAATAGCTCCTGATCCTTTAACTTAAATCCCCAATAAATTACATGTCCACTACATATGTACTTGCCCCATCTTCATACTTGAGCTAATAAATAGAGACAGCCTTTGGATGGGGCTGCATGTTATATCCCTGTGTAGCCCTGTATGCTGCTCATTGGTCCACATGGACTTTGAGTTACCTCTTTCATCCGGCACTGCTACCAACGCTGCCAACGCGCAAGGCGACACTCTTACTGCTGGAGTAGAGTCCCCCAAAACATCTTTATATTTGGGGAGTGATATGTTTTCTTCTAGGTACGTTATAGTTTCTGGTTGTACATGCAAGTCTTTAATCCATTTTGACTTAATTTTTGTGTATGGTGTCAAATCGTAGTCTAGTTTTATTCTTTTACATGTGACTGTCCAGCTTTCCCAAAGTGTTTATTTTTAATGACATGGCGTTTAAAGTAAATTGTAGACCCATTTAACAGAGAAGGAAAGTAAGACCCAACAACATTTGATAACCTCTCAATTTGGTATGGGCATTAGAACTTTTGCCTCTCCTGGCATACAATGGGATTGAATAAAAGGTATTAAATATTTTATAAATGGCTCCCATGCTGACTCTACTGTACTACAAAGTATCAGGTCTGAATTTTAATTATTCCACCCACCCAGTGCCTTGAATACAATCTCATTAATGTACATCATAACAAATATAACAAAATATACTCAAATTCTTATCATTTTCAACTTCTCTTAAATTTCTCAGTTGTCTCATATTTAAGTAAAGAAATTTAGGATGAATTTTTACTCTAGGATCCAGAAGTCTGCTTGACGTCCTGTTGATAAAACTTCTAAATGAACTGTGCCCAGAGTTTGCTCAAGCTCCTCATTTGGCTGTTACTGGTGTCACCAGTAAGCTTTATGTTTTTACATGTTTAAAAATGCCTTTTTGTCATCAGAGTATGCCAGGGAATTTCTTCTGGTAGGGTGGAAATGTGGCAGAGGAGATTTGAAAGGGATCAGAGCTGGTGCTAGAATGAGGCTAGTGAAAATTTTAGGGGCATACCAGAAACCACAGGAACTAGGATAAATGTAATTTTAATGAAACAGCTTTAAAAATAAAAATTCATGAAAAATATCCATCTATGGACAGAACACCAACATTTTAAGTAAAGACAGGAGCCAGCAGGGCTAGACTCAGGAGGGACAAATGATATAAGCCCTATAAGTGCAGAGTCAGGTTCTTGTTTAAAATCTTGCTCTTGTGTTTATGATGAGATTATTACCATTATTTTTAAACTTTTGCTGTAAAATGTTTTTTATCTTGATTACTGAATCTTGGCACACCCTCAAGTTGTACATTTGAGACGAGTAGCTCCCTTGTCTCATACTAGATGGGGTCCTGCTAATGAAAGTAACCTCTCTCAGGGAAAGCTAGAAGAAAGTACCCACATTGCACACCCCATGCCTGTCTCTGGTGGGCTGAGCAACCAGATGTGTCAGGAAAAATTCTTTCCTGGGTATCATGGGTGGTAAGAGTGGGGCTTTTCTCAACTCTTTGTTCTGACACCATGTTCGGTGAAGCACATCCAGCAGCTTCTGACTGGGGGCTAACTTTCCCAGATGTGTCTTGGAGTCAGCAGACCCCACAGACCAATAGATGGGAAAGGAACTTTCTGCCCTTTCTGCTTAATCTTCTCATTCCCCAGAGTGTGTGAAGAAAAATCAAAAGGTTGTATAAGAAATCTCAAGATTTTTGAAAGTCCTGATGATAGTTGCAGGACTGAGAGTAGACACCGTGTACTGAATAATCCCTGTCAGATTGAATTAAACTTTTCTACAACCTAAACGTCAATGTCCCTAAAGTCGCTATTCTTCTAGCATTCAAATGAGAGACTTGTGCATCATTGCATCAACCTTGGGATGCTCACAATGGGGAAATTGTAATGTCTAAGCCCCAGAGCTCCTTATCACCCTCCTGGACACCTGACCTCACATTCGTCCCATTGTGCTGAGGCTGGACTTCGGACAGCACTGGCTCCCCGCACTCTTCCAGACATGTCCTTGGGCTGGAAAATTAACTCAGAGCAGACAGGCCGTAAACTCTGTGTGTGTGTGTGTGTGTGTTTTTCCTACTATACCAGCTTAGTGTCTCACCCGATCTTCTCCCCCTCCCAGGCCCTATCACTCTCTCAGTAGTTATAAAGCAACCAGGAAAAACAATCAGTAAAGACACAGAACATTTGAACAATGCTATCAATCACCTTGATCTCCTGGATATTTACAGAGCAGTGCACCCAACGTAATACACATTATTTTCGAGTGTTTATATTTCAAGTGATATATATTCACCAGGATAGATCATATGCTAAGCTATTAAATCAGTCCCAGTACATTTAAAGGCATTAAAATAATATGGAACATAATTCCTGAATGCAATAAAATTAAATTACATTTTTTTAAAGATTTATTTATTTATGCACACAAGAGCTGGGGTACAGGTCAGAGTCCAGGGAGGTGAGAGGATTCACCAGAGACAGAGTGGGGAGCAGAACAGGCAGACTGACTGAAACACACTGCTGAGGGGAGCAGCGGGCAAGGCAGGAGATGTCTGCTGCGCCATGTGGGTCCCCTCCTTGGCTGGCAGCAGGGATTGAACTCATGCTGTAGTGGCTGAGTTTTCTTCACAGTGCGTTGCTTAACCCACTGCGCCACCAGGGAGGCCCAAATTACATGTTAATAGTAATACTTTATGAGAAAAACACCAAATACTTGGAGATTAAGGAGCACAATTCTAAAAAATAGATAGTCCAAGTAATGATAGAGAATATTAGCAAACGTATTGAATGAATGATTTTAAAAATAAAACATATCAAGCTTTGTGAGATGAAATGTAGAAATGTATTTGTACTTTTAAAACCTGGCATTAGGAGGGAGAAAGCTTAGGTTTCATTTTTAGAAGTTATAAAAAGAAGAGCAAAGTAAACATAAGGCAGTAAGAAGGAAACAACAGAGAAGAACAGAAATTATGAAGTAAAATGCAGGTAAACAATAAATAAATTTATCAAGTCCAAATAATTGGTCACTTGAAAAGATTAACAAAATTGATTAACACCTACCTAAACTACTTTCCCCCACCAAATAAAAAGAGAGAGAAGACAGCTATCAATATCAAAATTAAAAGATATCACAGATATTAAAAGGCTTTCAGGTATTTAAAGGCTTCTAAGAGAATATCATAAGCAATTTTATGCCAACAAATTTTGATGAAATGGATGAATAATTTTTTCTTTTAATTAGTTTACATTGTATGTAATACAGAGGCATAGGGTCATCCATGAATGAATTTCTTACATCTTACTGACACAAACTCTGAAGATTTCTCTTAAGTAGTAAGTAAATTGAATAAATTATCAAAAATCTTCCTATAAAGGAAACTCCACACCCAGATCATTTAGTGGTGGATTTTGTTAAATCCTTCATTAAAATGTTACCAATATTGCATAAGCTCTTTCAGAAATAGAGAAGGGACAGCTTTCTAGTTTGTTTTGTGAGACCAGTATAATTTTGATACCAAAACTTAAAAAGACTTTAGAAAAGAAAGAAAGAAGGAAATGAGAGGGAATTTGAGTAGGAGAAGAGAATGAGGAAGGAAGGAACAAAAGAATGAATAAAGAGAGAAAGACGTTATAAACCAGTATCTCTCATGAACATAGATGCAGAAATCCCTCACAAGATACTAGCAGATAAAATCAGCAATATTAAAAAATATATATATAATAAATTATAGGATTTATCTCAGGAATGCAAGGTTGATAAAACATTTGAAAACCAATATATTCTGTCATATTAACAGAAAAAAAAAAGCAAAATGTTCAAGTAGAAAATTGTTGAACAAAATTTCAACATTTATGACAAAAATTAGAGCTAATAAATTTATTTTTTTAAAGATTTATTTATTTATGCATACAAGCACTGGGGTACAGGCCAGAGGTGTGGGGAGATGAGAGGGTTCACCACAGAGAGCAGGGAGTAGAACAGGCAGATCAAC